>JAVJGI010000032.1:16225962-16280830 GCA_035590275.1 Ibycter americanus | reverse complement strand
CCCCCGGCCCCGCAGCCCCCCCGGCCCGCGCTGGCGGAGGCGCCATGCCCGCGGCCTGCTGAGGCGCTTCCTCACACGCAGGGGAAGGCCTCGGGGCACCAGCCCCAACAAAACACAGCCTTGACGTCAAGCTGAAAACGTCTACAAAAGTCTGCGAATTAGAAAGTCACACACTGGCCCTTGAGCCGCTGCCTCGCAGGCCCCCGCAGGCTGCCCCGTCCCTCAGCGTGGCAGGAAGGTTCTGGAAGAACCCTCCGGCCCCGCCCCGCAGGCCCTCCTGTGGCGGCACCGTGCTGGGCAGCAGGGTCACAACTCCTAAGCTTCAAAGGTTTTCGTTTCGAAAGAAGCGCGCTTCCTCCTGCAGTTGCATTGCGTAAAGAGTCAAAGACATTACAAACGAGCGGCATGCATAATTCTTTTGAAAGCAATGAGTTTTTCATAAAATGCGGGGGTTTTATGAGCCACCTCCGCACCCACACGCCAGGCGTGCAGAGGGGTGCCGCGCTCCCCGGCTCCCGGCTCAGCCCACCAGCAGCAAGACCCAGGGCAGATTTAAAACAGCAGAAACCTTTCAAGCTAGCAAAACACGGAAGCAGATGGTACATAAAAAGCAATATGGTAACTGCCAGTAGTAACTGGCATTATGACTTGGCTGACATTCATCTGTTTCTCACAGATGAGTATAGGCTCCCTGATCCTCCATCGCCGCAGCCTGCTCTGGCGAGTACTGGAGACCCTCCATCCAACTAGAGGAAGAGTTTTTAATTATAATCTCTTAAACCATTAGCATGTTCAGTGCTAGACATACGCTAAAACACTTAAAAATATAGTGAGACAATAGATTTCATGGTAGTTCACAAATAAATTAGCCATCTTGTGGCCCTGATCTGTACTGACCAGCACTTTCACAGCTGCGCTACGAGGTTCTGATACAACACCTGTAATGTTCCATTAATGCTATTTACTGCTCATTAACCAGTTGTGTGGGGTCTCCCTCCTCCTCCATCCTCAAAGTGGAACAAACTCCTACCTATGTCAAGAAGCCTTTATCCCTCCTCTCATTTTATTAAGCAACTCACAATACCAGTCTGGGCAGATGGCATCTTCAGATTTTCCGTAGTACGAGACAGCTCCCCAGAGGAAGGGCTCCTGGCATGGCCAGGACAGCCCAGTGGTGGCACGGCCTTTGCCAAGAGCGCAAGCCATGCTTCTGTGGAAACATGACAAGGAATCAGAAGTTCAGCGTTGCGAGTTTAGTATCTTTTGCTCTGGAAACTGAAATCAGATTACGCCCACTGAATGCAGTGTGGGATTTTATCTGAGATATTTTGGGGAAAAGGATAAAGGGAATGGAGTAGGAAAGTGCAGAGTATTTTACGTTGTAAAAGCAGAAAAGTGATTCTTTGCTTTTCATGTCCTCTGAGAGTCTTCTTGGTTCTTATATCAGTAGAAATTACCAGGCTACAATAACTGTACTCTATAGCGTGTGAGAGAGGGTCAAGCTCATTGTAATCTCATTAAGAAAAGCATGCCACCCCCCATCCCCAGAAGACAGATGCAGCAGAGTACTATACTATTGCAAAGGCCAAATGTCTGTATTTTAATAAGTTAGAAGAAATCCAAATATAGAAGCCATAGAGTCACTGAAATGTTAACAAGTTAATATATTTTAAAGCAAATAACACAGTGTACACATAAAAACCATTTAATACAAAGTGAAAACCATTAGATGCACCTACTAATGCAGATTTTTGGTTATTTTCAGCTCTTTCACTGAAACTTGGAAGCAATGCTCTTCATTTCAGTTACACCAGGTTAAGTAGTGAAACTGATCTACAGCAAGCAAATCACTGCCTTTTCATTCACCTGGGAAAAACAGCACCACCGCAACTGACAGTCTCTCCACAAGGCCATCCAAATGAAACAGGCTGTGCACATTTGCCCCACTCGCTACGCTATACAAGAAACCAGATGTGGATTGATTGCTGCTTCTAAATAATGCTCAGTAAGTGCATCCTTGCTGTACAAAAGAAAAATATTAAAGTGACAACATAAGAAACTGGCAACAGATAACCGCGTCTGCCTAAAATATACACATATGATACATAATTATGGGGCATGCTGGCCAGTACGTAAGTCTGTTCAGGAGCAAAGCTTTAATTGCACAGATTAGAAAACTGAACAAATGCTTTTACAGAGCAGAGCACAAGCTTTGGTTTATGCTTAGACAGTGAACATTAAATCTTCCATTTTTATTATAATGTCTATTATGAAAAATGGCTCCTTTCACTGCTACATGCAATAGTTGTTTCTCTATGGGTAAGTACTCCATTCCATACAATGAAATGAAGCTCAGTGCCTTATTTGATGAACCCGTTAGCTGTATCTAGACTGGGAATGCATTAAATCTTTATGAAAAGCTACTGAATTACAAAAAGTTTGACTTAATTCCTTCACAATTCCCTAGCGCCCTCCCCCCCATTTTTAAAATGCCGCATATATAAAAATAACTTCAATATGGCACAAAAGTAGGATTCTCAAGGGAAGGCAAAGGATAAAGGGGCAAAGGGAAGCCTCCACTGGCAACATCAACAAACCACATGCAGTCCAAGAGGAATTTGCACCCTATACAAAATGAGCTTCCCTGTGTTCCAGTTCTTGGATCCTTTTTGGTCTGAGTCTCTGGTAAGTAGGCTTCAGATCTGTTAGGTGAGTGTCTTCTGAGCTAGTTTTTTGTTCATTTGTGTTTTGTTCAGGATCACCTGACAGAAGTGCAGAGCTCCTAGCCTGTTTCACAGTATTATCCTGGTGAAGCACAGAGCTAGCACTGGCTGGTGCACAAGCTTTAGCAGAAGAACCCTCTTCATTTTGTTTTGATTTGTTAGAGGGTGGTTTATAAAAGGTCCCTGGGGGTGGTTGCAATGTTCTTGGTGCTCTGAAGGCAGCAAGAGGATTGGCATCAGGACCATTCCCTTCTGTTGCAGTCCTTCCTGACCTGACAGAAACAGAATATGGCTTACTAGGAAGAATGGCATTAGCTGCACTATTACCAGTGCTGCATGATGAAGATAAAGCACTTGCAGTTCCACTCTCAAGTGCTCGGTTCTCCTGGGGCACGTTAGTCACGATCATTGCTGTCCTCGCTGTGATATCATACTGTTTATATTGCTTGTCCCAAGTTTTTCGCAGCATCTGGGTGTCATAACAAGGAATTCTGCAGCAGGTATTAACATCAGGGAGTGCCTTCACCTCTGAAACTTCTTCAATAGTAGGGCTCCTGCCAAGCTTCTCTGGACTTACTGCTCCTGCATTTCGTGAATTTCTTTCATTCAAAACACATGGAGGAAGTATTCGGTCTACAGGTAGGCTCACAGGGCGAATAGCTGGTTTTGTCCTTGGAACCCGCAATGGAACTTTGGTAATCTGACGGTTAGGTTTTGCAGGAAATAAATTAATTTTACAGCTGTCTTCACCTAGAGAAACAAATGAATCATTTCTCTCTGAAGCTGGACTCGCAGCATCACCTAGAAACACACAAAGAGATGTGACTAAATCTTTACAGCAAATATAAAGAGAAGTCAGCAAGACTTTTGCCAGCAGAATACGAACTTTAGTAAAACACACACTGTACAGATGTAAACAAGGAAGACATGAAGGAGAAAACAGGCAAAGAGACAGTGCACTTTTTTTTGGCTGATGCTTTCCCATCCCTAAATATTTTCAGTTTTAATAATGTTTCAGAATGTTGCACTGTTAATGTACAGGACATGACTGAACTGGAAACACCAGCTGAAAATCAGTATCTAATTAAGAGATCATGTACAGTTACTCCTAAATAAAATAGATGAAATCATACCTATGTTAAAACAAAACACTGTAGTAGCACAGGCAGATAAACAGAAAAAAATAGCTTATAGAAGGTAGTTAGGTTAACAAACCTGGCTTTTTTGGAGCAGAAACATTAATATCCAAAATGCTGGTAGCTGATGATTCTATCAGAGAATTACTCTTCCCAGAGCCTTCTGGTTTAGTTCCAGTGAGTGGCAATGATACATATTCTGGGGGACAGAAAATGGTCAAAACATGTTAATTGCTGGATACTGGTTTGCAGCATCATTGTGGATTTCAGAAATCCACAGTCACAGCACAATTATCTTTTTTTTTTCCTTAAGAAGGGAGAAAGCAAAAAACACTGCTGTATTCTCTTACCAAATACTTTATGCTGATTCCATAAACACAGGTTTCTTGAAAGCCTTTAGAAAGATTTAACTCTCTGTTCCTCTTACAAAGATAAACAGCATATCAAGCAGTGATAAGCGGGTTTTATCACGTGCTTCTGTCTAAACCAAAGAGCTGCATCCACTATAATCTAATGGATGCATGACTGCCTATTCATTGACCCCAAGACTTAATTAAAGTGCACTAACCAGTTACAGATGTATCTACTTGTTCTTTTGTATTCTTGCTATTGTTCGATTCCAAAAACAATGTAGCTGTTTCTGAAGCTCTGCTTTCACTTGGAGCTATCAGAATACCCTGTTAACAAGAGTCAGAGCAGAAGTAAATGAGAACTCAAGGGGAAAGGCACTTCTTAACAAAAAAACTCACAAAGATTTAATAGAAGTGTGCTCTGTAGTGCTGCAGCATTTAACACAGAAGTTAAGATGGCACAGGTAACATTGCAGCAACACAAGAAAAAGTTACTCACTTCCTTTACAGCAACAAACGACTTCCTCTGCTGCTGTGGCTCCCTCTCTTCTGCTGACACAGCAGCTCTGACTGTAATGGCAGCTTCTTCAGACTGAGATGTGCTCAGAAGGGGTTTCAATGAAACATCAAATATCTTTTCATAGTACATTATGAGCAGCTCCACCACCCGGGCCTGGTAAGGGTAATCCACAAGTGATGACAAAGAAACCGTAGCATCTGTTTGACGTGGCCGGATCAGAGTTGGGCCAAATATTATGCCAAGGTTACTGGCTGACATTTTATTTTCATCAGACTGTTCTGTAACCCTGCATAAAGAAGGAAAATAAAAAACCAAAACAACAAACCAAACCCCCAAGAGTTAGAGGGTTTTACTACTTCAGAAGTATTTTAGATATTAAAATATTATGTCTAAAGAGGCTAAAAGACAACAAAAAACCAAAGGTGGGTTTGGTAGGTGGGAAGACTCTTCAATGCAGTCTGCATTTAACAACAGCTTGGACTAGGCACTTTCCACACAGGCTGTTTTTATGTCCTACTTGGTTAATGTTATTTGGGGCTATGTGGAATTTTTGGCCTTGGGGAAAAGAAGGTCTCTCTCATTCTAAATAATAATACATCTGTAGCCTAATATTACCCATTTTTATTGGTAGTCATCAGCTTGGTGCATCCTCATTATACATCATCAATACAACCCAACATTTGGACAACAAGGAAGTGAAATGTAACTGGAGAATGGTTATTAACAGACATGATACAAGTTTTAATTTTCTGTTAATAGCCACCAAATCACTGCCCTGACTGGGTCATATCCTCATTTAAATCACACCTACGTCCCTGCAGCTACCGCTAGTTACCACCTGCTGACCACAATGTTAGCAGAGAATCAAGAATAATTGATTCCTTCCCTCCTTTCTTCCCATTTCATATTCTTTTCTCACCTGAGAATTCATTACATAGGAAAGAAACAGCAACAGACAATGTTTTCTAAGGTGTATGTGACTTCTTCCTCTACAGTCATCAAAAGGGTACAAGAACTTCCTAGTACGCAGCATATAACAGTTTATTTTTCGACATCGGTTTGCATTTTAAGTCTTTTCTCACCTGTGAAGGTGTCCAATAAGATACTGAAGAGTGTTATAGTTTGGTACAGGCAGTTGTTTCAGAAGATCTTTAATTTTAATGATGATCCTATTCAGTTCAATACAGATTGACTGTCTTTTCTTTGATTTGGGGCTAGCTTGTTTAGCATCCAATTCCTCATTAACATTCTGGCTTTCTTTTGCAAGTCCAATGAACTCATTGTAAAGCCGAAACAAAATCAAGGGTTCCGGAAGCTGAAGAAATAATAACATTTCAGAAACACACTCAAACCTGAATTTTAACTACTTTGTTTCTTTCCAGTTTTTCAACTTTGTCTGATCTAGCATCTTTGCTTAGATGATGACATTGTTTAATCCTTGTTCATTAGCTCAAACCACAGTTTGTCAAACCCAATCCCAGCTAACAATAACACTCCTCCCTACACCTTTCTCTGGAAATCTTTTGCTAGCCCTTTCCTGCAATAGCTTCAAGACCAAGCATTTATCAATACAGGTACAGATTTCAAGAAGGTGATTGCTGCGAGGGAGGGTATTACACTGTATATGCACAAATACCATGATAATAGAGCAGTTATACTAGCGAAGACTGGAAAAATAAGTATTATATGTGGTATCAAGTTTGGTCCACATTCCATTTTCTTATTCTCTCAGTATGAAAATGAATAATTAATAAAAAAAAAAATACAGAAAAGACAAAACCCTCAAGCCTGACCTATTTGCATTGCCCCAGCTTAGATAAAAGCAGAAAACAGGAAGACTAAATAAAACTCAGAATGATTAGTTTTAATAATTAGTCTCAAATAGCGTTTAACTCAGGATTCTGTCTATAAGTGTCTTAACTGCATGTTTCTAGCACTGCTCCTGCATTTAAAATGCGCAGGTTTACCTAAAACCCACACCAACAGATTAGCTACAAAGGAAGTAATAAGACCAGAAAAAAAAAAACATATCTGACTTTTTTTTAAATTATGAGCCTTATTCCTAATACAGTACAGTGCCTCAAACTGGTACCCCAGTATGATGTATATAATATGCTACCTTTTTATTTGCTTAAGTAGGAAGAGTACATCTTTGTAATTTTTCAAAAGCACTTAACTTAATGGTGATGATCATAGGATTGGAATGCTCATCTCTGAGAGCCAGTGTAAGGAAGAGGACAGGACCCTGCAGCTAAGGATTATTCCTTTCAGGGTTAAGTTTTCAGACTGACTCAGAAATCTCACTGCGCAACATCCCAGTTTCATTTTGTCGGATACATACTTTTGGGAAACTCAATCACGAAGTTTTAAAGCCCCATTTTGAAAGAAAAAAAGATGGATAAACCCTCCATAATGAGCACATCATCATGACCATTGTGTTTCATGAAATTTTGTTAGCATATATTAACAGCAATACATTAGCATCTGTCTGCCTGAGGAGGCAAGAATATGGGAATGTTTTAAACTTTACATAAGACAGGCAAATTCAGTAACCAGAAAGGTTTTAGAAATTTAAGCTTCACTGCAAGTGGATAAACAAAAGCTTGTTCTGTGTATGGTACTAATATTTAAAGAGACACTATGCCCATGTGGAATACAGACTGTAGTACCAGCAGCTTCTCCCCGTCCCTGTCACAGGCTCCATGTGAAAATAAAGAAGCCTGCTGCAAATACACAATGCGCTCATTTAATCTGCTGCAGGACTACTGAAAAGGATTTCTTTCTCCTCTTGTACTGAAGAAATATACTACACTATGGTTTTCCATCTGGCCTCTCAAGTACCTACCTGGCGGAGATACAACTTGAGAACATTGCTGATATCATGTGCATAGAGTTCTGAGAGCTCAACCAAATCCTTTCCATTTTCAAAAGCTTGACAAAGCTTTTCAACTCTTGATTTGGCTCCATTCACGCGATATATGCCCTGAAATTAAAAGACCAGTACAACTCTATTTTAATTTGAAAGGCGTGTGTAAAAACACAGATGGTATCAACAGGACAGCATTAAAATCTTAAGAGTTTGTTATCTGGAGGGTTTTGTTTTTTGGTTTTGTTGTTGTTGTTTTTTGGTTTTGTTTTTTTTTTTTTTTTTTAAAAAAAAAGATTGTTCATACTTAAGTTTTATAAACAAACTTGAGCATACCTTGACATTGAGTGCTCTGCTTTCAATTTCTGACGTACACTTTTTGATGATGAAAGGAATGCCATCAGGAACATTTTTAGCAGCTTGGGCAAATTCCACTCCAAACAAGTGAAGCCTTCCATGAAGTTTTTTGTGCCCACATTGAATAGCTAAAGTCTCTAAACATTTTTTATGGCATGCAAGTGAACACTACAGGGGAGGAAAAAAAGCACATGGTTTGATACAATCTGACACCGTAAGAAATATCTCTGCTGTTTGTCACCCCATATGTGAGCAAAGGGAAAGATTTATTAGTCTGTTGTGCTTTTGCTTTAAGTTCACAATGATTCTACAAGCCACAAAGTCTGTACTTCTTATACAGAAAAATAATGCAAGTTTTCAAAACTCCCGCCTTTACATAAATCCCAAGCAGCTATTGAAACTACTTTACAACTTACCTCCTCACATTCAGCTCCGTGAAATACTACTAAGCTGTCACATTCTCTGCATTTAGATGGAGCTCTCAACTTCCGTAGTTTGTGTGTTTGAGCTGCTTTGGACATATTAGCATTTCTAAAAGGTCCTGGAGAATTTGCAGTTTCAGATGTCAAATCATTTAAACCTGGAGAAAATTTTCTGTTACAGTCATTCTAATATCTACTATTGGGATAGGGTATTTATTCTGATTTTTTAGAACCATGGTGCAGAACACAGAATTCTTAAAGTAACAGCAACTATCGAAGTAAGCAAAAACATTTCAATGACAATGAAGCAAAACCATGTTACAGTTTACCTAACGGACACATTACCTATCAAATAATCTTACATAGAAGTAGAATCAAACAATCAGTTTTGCATTTTTAAGTATTTCAGTTTTCTCCTGTACTAATGGTATGTGAAAATATTTGGACATTTAATTACAAGTACCCTGCAGTTCAGGTAACTATTCATGAAAGTTTTGTTCCATGTACCTCAAAATTCTGTACCAGTGGATAAAAGATGATATTATGGTTTGGCCTGTAAAGTTTCTGAAATACTTTAAGAAAAAAAAAAAAAATACTTTGCAGCAGGGAAGAATCAACACACACTCACATCAGACCCCATTTAAAATAATCACGGATTCTCAGTCTCCTATGAAAACATCAAGGTATTTTCTAGATGATTCTAAAACAGAAGAGCAACAGGTGCTTTTCATGACCAAATTTTCAAGCAATTTACTTAAAATGCTATTAACAATTCTGTGAATCTGTTTTACAGATAATAACTTAAAATTAACTCATACAGTTAATTGCCGAGAAAGCTTCTTTAAAGCTCAAGTATTGATTAAACAATACCACTCCAAGTGAAAGTTTGCATTAATTAACATGTTGCCATGCTTTAAATCTGGATCTAAATTAGTATTGTTAACCCCAGGCTCATTCCTAGAAGGCAAAGTATACATTTAGGAAATAAGGACTAACTGAAGAATTTCCTAAAGGATTTACTGAGCAAGTGCCACAAATATTTCAAAACTAGTCTGTAAATACTGCTGAATTCCCATAGAATTCTTTCTGATAATCCAGTTATTCAGGTTTCAGTACCTGTGGCAACATTGTCCTTCTACAGTCAAAATTAATTTGAGAATTAGAAACGGTCTGGTCAAATCTAGGACAGATTACTAAACTTGTTCAGGTAAACTGAAAAGGGTAAAATCTCAGTTATACCTTAAATGCCTGGATCCACTTTTTCCCAATTCACCAGTTACCAACTCTCTGTATCTGTGTATTTCACTTCAAAGTTTAGAAGTGATCTTACATACTGCAGTGCCACGCAGCTAATTTTAAATGCAAATATCTGGAGGGGAAGGTTAGCGGACCATTTATGTTTACCTCAGGAGGGTGAAGACACTAGAAATATTCAAAGGTTACGCTTACAGTTAGTCTAAATGTATGAAGACAATTTTTGCACCACTTCATTAAAATGACCTGCAAGTTGTTCTTCAACACTCAGCCTCAACTGGATGCACACTGTATTGAAAAACAATGCTGTTGGCAATCACAGCCTTGTTAACGTACTCGTCTTAAACACATTAAAAAGAAAAGCCACACTCTACAACAAAAAGCATCTTCTGGGGACTTCAGGTATGGAAACAACATTACCACAGTCTGAAGGAGATGGTGGCTCTCTTTCATCAAGATCATCTGCAGATGACATAGTACCAGTGGAAGGTGTTCGGGGGAGTCGTCTTTTAAAATCCCCTAGCAGATGAGAAAAATTTTCAGGACGCTGTAAGTATCAGTCCCACCCAACTGCTCATTTTCATTATAGGCTCTGTCCAACACTTGCTAAACTAACAATGTCTTCATTAATGCAAAACAGTCCAAAGAAAAGACTTCAAATTAGTATAGCAGTAAGTGTAGCTGTACCTGGGCTAGCAGATGGAGAATCCATGGATCGTGACTCGCTGCTCCCCCCTGCACTTTCAGAATCACTGCACATTCCTCCACTCTGGTTGCCAACTGACCATGATCTGAATGGTGGCGGCCCTCGTGCCACTTTTGAAAAGAAAACCCGCAAATTCCAAATGTCAAGGATGAAATTACATTCTTTTCTTTTTGTTTAAAGACTATGTTTATATTCAAAATAGGAAAACACTGCAAAAGTTACATGAACATGCAATACAGCAAAAGAAACTACAGCATGTATTCCTACAAAAGCTTCAGGATGTGAGATAATGAACATCAGAAACTTGATACTTGTGCTTTTGCAAAAGACCTGAAATCAACACAGTATTTACAAAACCAACGGATTTTCGATTGCTGAATTGCAATAGTTTAGTATACTGAGCTTGACAGTACTTGCTGTTTGAATCTCATCTCACCTTTCTTGTCAAAGAATTTGACCTTATGCTCAAGTACATAACTGGTTTTATAGGCTTTGAACTTTAAAATATATTTTAACCCCTTCAGTGCTGTATTTCTGACAGTGAGACATCAAGCACCTGGGGTTTTTTTTCTGTATTTTTATTTAGAGACACTCCAGATGAAATACAGAAGAACTACCTTGGATATCTGTGCTGCTGGAAGACCTCTTCTCTCCAATCTTTTGCGAATGATGATAAATGGGGCTTCCCACATCATCTAATGTCTGTGCAGGATAATCTCCTGAACACTGAGATAAGTTACCATGTGACGTGTGGACACTATTGGTTGATTGCTTATTAAAAACCCTTCAGAAAGAACAAAATAATTTGAAGAGTGAATAAGATAGAATTGAATAAAAAGCCATGCATTTTTTTTATCCCTGTGCACTAGAAAAGCTTCATTTAATTGCTGTTCATGGACATACATATTTGGTATGTAATTATGAAAGCCCAAATTAAAAAAAAAGAAAGAAATAAAGAAAAAAAAAGGGTGGCAATTTATTTTTAATTAAATATATGCAGTTTCCTAGTGTTTCCTCGCCACCCCATAAATCAGCTTTTCCATATCTCTGCAAGGTATTATGACTGTTATTTTGCAGACTTTGTAAAAACAGCAAATATATTCATCTAAATATAAGAATAGTTCAGACACTATTGCATCCTACTTTTATGCTTTCCTCTGAAAGACTCTCTGCCCGGCCATCACAACCATTCACTTATAAATATCTAGGTGTTAAAATGCTGTGCTTTTTTAAAAGCACAGAAAATATGTTGAAGTTGCCAGAGCTTATAGTCAGTCCATTGTGAAAATCTGCTCTCAAGATAAGGACAGAAACAAGTTAAAGCAACAACTGTAAAACGCTGAAGCACTCTGTGGACAAAATGGCCTGCTAGACAAGTTTAGCAGTCAGGAAGCTGCTCCTTAATCAGTTCTACCCCATCCACCTGAAGAAAGTAAGACTTAAAAAACATTAAAATTTGCATTTGTCCAAGCTACTGTCCGATAAATAAATGCAGACTTAAACAATAAAAATGATCACTTCAAGTACACGAAGAATCACAAAGCCATGTCAAAGAAAAAAGGTAGGGAGAGGGGAGCAGAAAAAACACACTCCTATAAATCTTAAGCAGTAAATGGCTGGGAAAGCACACAGAGTATGAAATTTCATGCTCATCAGTTTCTCAGGCAGCTGCATAGTTAAATCCACCTAAGTCAAAGACTATGAGTATAGCCTAAATCAGTCTTAAAAGGCAGGAAATTTACAGACAAGAACTAAGAATCTCAGCTTTAACATTGAATTTCCTGGCTTTTGTTGGTAGAAGTCTGACTCAAGCCTTAGGTTTTTTGTATTTGGTTTCCTTTTAAAAGACGATGACCACACTTTCCTGTGTAACTGTGAAACACACAGATTGGAATGGATATTCTGGTGCTTTAGTGCCAAGATGACTATTTTACAACAAGTTAAAGGTGGAAAACCATTTGGCATACTGACACTAGGAGCTATCTTTTGTTCCGTAGTCTTCCACATTAGCTGTATCTTTTAACAGAGTAACAGTAAAACCTGCCATTTCACACAGGCTGGAAATTAAGTTACAGCATAGGGACCTGTGGACTCTAAACTTCTTTCAGTCACATAACACAAGACAGAAATCGAGCAACACTTCCTGACAAAAAGTTGCCAAATGTAAACAATATTAAAGAAGGTACTGTAGCAGCAAGGCCTGCAGAAAAGGAAAACTACCTACTCAGACTTTCTAAACTGATTATCAAATACTACTGCCACATCATACTACAGAGTTCGCAATTTACATTTTCCACAGTAACCAGTATCTATATTAGAACAGTAGTAAGTCAATTCTTGCACAACAATTGTCAATGGTTTAGCAAGTCTTATTACATAAAACAATACTCTGCTTTGGAATTTAAAGTCAGGTTTTAATGTCAACATTATACATGATCTACCAAAATATGAGTCAAAGAAATAGAGAACGGTAAAGCATGGTAAAACACCAGAATTCATTTAATTCCTCCAAAAATGTTGTTTTATTTTTAAAACGTGTGTCTAGCATTTAATTCTAAACCAAGCAAATGCCACCTGTAGTTTGGGACTTACCCATCAACTCGGGAACTGTGGGTTTCAAAAGAACCTGATTCAATAAGAACACCTTCCTTCGGTAAGCTTTTCACAAACTCTGAATACTGCTGGCCAGGGTCATAGAGTTTGGCACTCTCACAGAGGGACTGGCAGTTAACTGGAAGAGATACAACCTGAGCGTGCCGTAGCTGGAACAGGTTAACTGTTGCCTGTTGGGAGAAAAAAAATTTTCAGTATTTGTAGATCACTTAGTAGATATTTCACTTGCACTTTGCTCAACCCAAATTAACATCCCAACAGAAAATTATTTAAACAATAAGACTAGAAAAATTCTAGAAAATAACATTTGTAGGGATGGACTTTGTGCAAGATTCCTGAAAGTCATCTGCAAAATCTTAATCTGTAGTACAGGTACTAGTATTATTGTTCATTTTGGGTTATTGAATCCTCCAGGTAGCAAAGGCAATTCCAATGGCTTCCCACTTTGGGCTGATCAAGATAAACAGCAATGTTTTTTGCTACCAACAAGGCATTTTTCATGCTCTGCAGGAAATTTTGGTCACCACTACAATGATGAAGTAGTTGGAGTACCAAACCCAGAGGAGCTCTGTATCACCTTGAGACAGGAAATGCATAAAACTCTGTCCCAACAGAACAGATTAACTGAACGTTTTCCCTGTTAAATTACATAAAACTTCTAAAATATTTTATCACAAGGCAGAGACCAGGGAAGGGGACAATGCATGGATGCTTCTTCAGTGTTGGGGTTGCAAAGTAGTTCACAATTTAGATATGCTTGGAACTGACAAGTTTGTTTAAGCTTTCTACTGGCCTTATGGATTGGCTTTTGGGTTGCTTCAGGAGGGTGTGTGTGTGTGTGTGTTTTGTTCTTTTTCATTTTCCCGCCCCCTGCCCCAGCATTAAATTGTCTTTGTCTCATCTTAAAAAAGTACACACGTATTGGCATAATGCGCTCTTAAAGCTTTTTTAAAAACTGCATGTACATACACTGTTTTGACATTCTTTGCTTATTTACATTACATTAATACAGTAAATTAGCTACAATGGGTCCCGAGTAATTGAGACTGTCATCAAGATTAGCAGGCTCCATGCCGCAGTGTGCTAACGTCCATTCTGTGCTTGAGCCAAACACCTTTGCTAATGCACTAATGAAAATAATGGGAATGGGAGCTGTACACTTAAGCAACAGATTAACACTACTACTATCAGTATTCTTAGAGATATTTCACAAGAATTACATAGTCAGGGTTCTTCCAAGCCAACAGCTCATAAAAAACATTTCAGACACATATAATGCCCTCCCTTCTCCCCTCCCCGCAAAATCCTAACAGAAAGAGAACATCACAAACATAATAAAATTTCTTCTTCCTTCACTATTGGTTTGACCTCTGTCTTTTGAAAAACTTTCTATTTTAAGGCTTTGATTAGTCTTAACAATATTTATGTGTCTGTGCCAAACTGATTTTAAAAAGCATGCTTACAGCTTTAAGAGTAAGATCACACTGGTAAATAAGCTCCCGAAGCTGTGTTAAGACATCACTTTTAAAGCTTTCCAAATCATTTCTTTTTTCTTCAACCTCTACCATGCTTGCTTTATAGTGTTCATTGGCCTCTTCAACCTAGAGAAAACAGAAGTATAACACACTGATGGACTACAGGCCTTGATACTAGAAGCAAGAAAAAAACCCACACAAACACATGTAATTGGAGATCCCCATTTAGGATAAAAGCCCAAAAGAGCATAGCAGGATTAAAATTAAGAATTGTGAACACAACACTTGCTCAAATGCTGCCATTGGGAAAGCATGAGTAAAACCAGCATAGGCTTAACTTTAAAAGCAAGGAACAAAAACTCACTTTTTGAAGAGCTTCCTCCTCTAGCCTTCGTTTTTTTTCCAGTTGCTTGCTGAAATCTTTCACAAAGCTTCCACTCGAGCTAAGATGTTCCTCCTCAGCACGAGCAGTGCAGGATTTTGCCTTTTCATACTCATCTTGACGCTGCGTATATAGCAACTTTGCTTTTCTTAGAGCAGCTTCTAGCTCTTGCTGCAGAATAAAACAGAAGAAAAAAGCAAGAGAACTACTTGTTTTTAATTTCTAGTTACTTAATGTGGTGTTTAAAGAGGCTGTTACGCACAGGTCTGCATGCTACAGTTAAAGTACATAGTCACAGAAAGATAATCTCTTACAAATACAAGTATGTAATGAAATTGTCAGTTACATATTACAACCAATATTCCCTTATAGATTCTACATGTGAATGTAAGTGCATAACAGTCTAGTTTGAAAGTTTTGTCCTTTTGAAGACTTTTAGATTGAACACTGTTAGATATGAAAGAAATACCAACCATTTTTTTCTGTTCTCGCTGCCAAAGCTCCTTGATATCTTTCCTCTGTCTATCCAACTCATTTTTCCTTCCAAGAAGAGGCTAGATAGGAAACATTAATAGAGTACATAAAAGGCTTATAAGGCTGCAAGTTTGTTCTTTTGAGTAATCTGGTGTTACAAAAGTTTTTTAAAACCTAAACAATATCGTTTTCTAGAAGCTTACCTGCACAAATTTATTAGACTGGAGAGCAGCAGCTGTTTGTTGCCAAAGTTGATTGTTCTCAATATCATTTTGAAAAGCATTAATGAATATTGATTGGAATGGCATATAATCCTAAAATTACACACAACAAAACATTAATGTTCTAGGTAAGGTAAAGGTATACTGACATTCTAATAGTCTGTACAATTGAACTAGGTTTTCAGTTAAATTTTATAAGGTATTTATATGTCTGTGGAAGTCAGAATTAGGTATGAATGTAGAAATTACTAATTTCTCTACTACATTTCATTTTACCAGGAAAACACTCTGAAAGAGAAGTCGATAAGTCCAAATCACAAAGCATACAAGATATTAGACAGAAAAAAGCATATTGTGAAAACTGTAAGGCTATTCTGCATTTTCAACAAAAATAAATTTATATATCCAAATTTCCATAGGAGATGAGAAGACATAAAATACAGCAGACCTTTTAAGCAGTTATTTACAGCATAGATCAATTCTCTTTCAACTTAAAAATCCATTCCTCAACATCTCCAATTTTTACTTTTGGCCAAAACACCTGAAACATATTGAAGACTTTAAAATAAAGCCCCTAAGATGTACTCACCTGGTGTCCAACAACAGCTTTAGCAGTTTCAGCCATTTTTGCTAAGTTTTTAGCACACTCCACCTCTGTTAAAAAAAATCACAGTTACTATTTACACAAACAGTTGTACTACCTGCTAAATGCTTTTTACGTTCTTCCTTTAACAGACAGGCTACAGAGGGGACCACCTTCACTTTGTTACAGGCCTTTAATTATAGGAAATGTGGGATAGTTCTGTCCACTTCAGCGGAACAGCTACTAATTTAGAAATCACATTATTGACAGTCTGCAGCACAGAGGCCTGACAACAGATTTAATTTCATCATGACAAAGCTGATTAAATGCCAGAAAGAGCCACTCACCCAGGCTAAGCTTTTTTTCTACCCATGCGACTACATCCTTGGTATATTTTGACCATGCTTTAGCATAGGACAGAGCTGATTCAATTCCACTGTCATTTCTTAGGAGCATGCTATCAACCTCCTCTGCTCGAAGATGTCCTGGAAATAAAACACCCAACACAAAGAAGTGAATCTGAGACATGACCACACACTGAGAGCAAAGCCAGTATTAGCCAACCGTGAATGCTTAAGCAGCTCTGATCTTGAGTTGGTCTTTAATGCTAGTTGACTCTAAACAGGACTGACAGAGGTTTTAGAACAAATTAAAGGGTCATAGTATTTTATCTGGAGTAGTCATATGGTCAGCATAACTTTCTTAAAGAAAGTGACCCAAGAAAACACCGGTCATATAATGACATACAGAAGTGCTTCAGGCCTTGCTGCTTTTCTGTCCCCAAAAAGCAACCCAGGTTGGTTATTCACAGAAGTGTAAAACCTCTGCAATAGCAGATTTTCTGCAGTGAAGTTTTAATGGCAGCATAGGTGTAAAAAAGTGATGAAACATGTTATTTACAACATTTTATAAGATGAAAATACAGATACAGAATGTTTTTTACTAATATTAAATGAATGACCTACCTTGAATATCATCCCTTTCATGCAGTGAACCTCCAGACTCCACAGAAAGATTCTCAAAAGACTGGTATACAAGAAACAAAGCATTAAATTAGCAAAGAAAAGCTCTCACTGGAACTGACAGGCTAGCAAAATAAATGGCATCATCTGCTCCTTTCTGTTTTTGCAGATAAAGCAACAAACCGTACTGTAACTCTCTCTCATCTAGGGCACCATACTTTCTAAGCTCCCATAGCTGTTGATTGAAACATAAATAGCAAGGAATCATTTACATCAACCTTTAAGTCAACAGTCCTGAAAGACTGTGATGAAAGAGTTAAATATCAACCTGATTTGTTACACAATTAAGTGAGCTCCAGCTCTTCTTAGATCCCTACCTATCTCTTAAAAAGCATTTCATACAGACACCATTCTACAAGCCATTAGAATCCTCTATATCTTCCTCAAGGGAATGAAGTTATGATTTCTCCTAAATTACTTGCAGATGTGCACTGTAGGCACAACAGCTGACTAGTAACACTTGCTAATGAAGCTCTGACAATCAGTATAACCTGACAGAATTTAACCCAAGAATAAAAGGAATCTAGCACAAGAGTTCATCCCTACCTTTGTCCTCACACTGTATTTTGCTACCCTTTTAATTGTTCAAGTTGAACAATTTGTAGGACTGCACTGTAAACCACGCTGCTGAACAAATTTAGATGAATAAAAGTTTGCCTAGTAACCACCGCTCCCTTTAAAAAAAACGTCCACACAACAAAAAAAAAACCCAACACAACCCTACATAAATTTAAAAGAATAAACTACTCTTGAAAATTCTGAGGCAGAGAGCAGGCAGAAGAAAAAGGCCGAGAAACAGCTGCAAAGTGACCTTACACTTTACATGAACAGCTTGTTTCCATTTTAGACTTTGGTCCTGTTTTGTTTTCAGACTTAAAGCTAAAATGGAACACAGTAACAGTGATGCAAGTATCTCTTTGTTTTTTTTAAATGTAAATGGAAACTTGATCATAAGTTTCCAGACAGAAATCCATCAACAATCATTGTTTACTTCACAGCAAAAGCAGCTCTTCCATATATCCAAACTTGCAAGGTATTAATCATCAATTACATGGAACAGAATCAAACTGCAGTCTAAAGCACAGCTCCATTCCCAAGAAAGTGGAGTACTAGTACAATTGCTGTCTGATAAAAAGAGTTTCAGTGAAATGGAACGGCTGTTTCAGAACAGGTGGGAACTCCACCCAAAGCCGACTATCAACCAAATAATAAAAAAACCGTAACACCCCTCCACCCCCAAATTTAGAGATGGATCAATATTCGGTTGCACAGAAAGCCAGAACTAGATTTAGTTCTGATTAGGGTTTAAAGTATTACACTCTTCAAGTAAATTTTAAAGTGGCATACAGTTGTTAGGGAAAAACAAACAAGAGGACACACCCCCCCTACTTTATATTAACTCAGGATGCACTTTTAAGTTCTGGTCCAAAAAATTATTTCCCATTATATAAGACCTAAATCGTTTCAGTCCTAAGAACTGTCCACTCCTTTCCAGTAATTCAAACACACGTAGTTAGGACAGCTGATCAATGCTCATTCATCCATCCACATCCACCCCACCGCAAATACATAATACCACATTTTAAAAGTAAGCACATGGACAACTACTTTTACCCATGTCCTGCAACTCATTATTAGATCTTGGCTCATACAGCTTGCCCCCTCATGCATCCAAAAACTCATTCCTGTGAGCCTAGCAACAATAAAATAAAAAAAAAATATTAAAGAGCCTGACTTCTGGATAGATTCATTTCTCATCTTTTGCCAGCCTCTTCTGTCTTTTTCCCATTACCCAAGAACTTCCACCCTAACAGAGGCAAATCTCTGCACGTATTTTGAAAATTTTATCCTTCTCCTTTATTATGCTCTCAGATCTACATAGGATTGAATAGTATTCAAATAGCTTGTTAAATAATGAAAGGTCAGACATGCCTGTCTCATCTCTTCCAATGTATTCTAAAGCTCTTCTGTTTTTAATTAAGAAAGGTCTTTGCTTTCACCTTGTACTTCTGGTTTTACTACAAGGGCTAAAATGAGAACAATTACATTTGCTAAGAGGGGGTATACATATCATTTAACTTAAGCTTCCAAGTGGAATGCCTGAACTAAAGAATGTAGACTCCCCTGCAGTCAAGAGAAGCAAGAACAGCACTGCGCTCCCACCCCCTCAGAGCAATCCTCAACAGCTTAGTTGGGGAGGTCCCTAACTTAACAGGCAATTAAAATCTCTCTCCTTAATTAACCCTCAAAGCATTTACATGTTAAATTCTGCCAAAATATTATGCTCTAATCTTTTTTAAGATACAGCTAGCTGCTATGTTCAATGACTGAATGGACACATCTACAGGAATGAGAACTTAATACAGCTGCTGAAGTATTTTGGTTTTAATTCCTCCTAACACTCAACTCCGAGTTGGCCTCCATATTGCTCTCTGAATTGCAAATCAAAGTGAAATCAAAGTGAAATTCTTCATCTGTTAAATGTGTATTTATTTCCCTAAATGAAAATGCACTAAATTTAAGACAATTTCTAAGAAATTATCCTCTCTGCTCCAAAATTTATAATTGTTCCCTTCCATATTAGCAAAAGCAAATGACACTACAAAAAATGGTTTTTAAATATTAACTGGTGACTTCTGGAGCATCTAGAACAGAATTCCTTCTTCATTTCACTATATTTAATTTCCCTTTGGTCTTTTCCCACCTCCATGTTCATAAGAACTATCTTTTAGCCAAGCATTCACTTCACAATACAATATATGGGAACATCTCATGCCACAGGAACACATTTATGCACTGCAAAGTCATTACAAGATGAAAAGATTGGCAAATTCAGCACCTTCCTTCTGCTGGTGAACCAATGAGCTGAAATAGTACTTGTTCAAACTGCCTCATTTAAAGTTACATGAGATGCTGGCTTCTATGCTATTTTATTTCATACTTTTTATCAGCAACCTAATCCTCTGGTTCCAAGTCTGCTGGAACCAGTTTTCCACATAGCCTCCTTTCCCCTCCATGTTGTTTATGAAGATGAGTTTTCTAGCAGCTACAGAAGTAGAACTTCTGTGATCATCCATCTCTCGTGTGTTATCAAACACAATGAAAATTTAGAAAGACTGCTCAGCTGTAGCTGCCACAACATTGCTATGATGATCAAGCCTGTGTGAAGGAATGCTAAACCTTAAGTACATTTCAACAAAGCCTTTAAAAATTCCATAATCTAAAATTTTTAACCTTGCTACCACTTAGTTTGTCATACACACCAATTATCAACTACATTTTCCTTGCATGTAACTTTTAATTTGACTTAATTTACTTGAAAGTCTGCTTCTAGATGCACAAAAATTCAGAGCAGAATTTGGTACTGAGCATTTTTTAATCTCACCTTCAAAGTGTTTAAAGGGGAGTTTAAAACGCTAATTTTTTTCTTTGACTATCTGTAAGTTGACAGTGCTATTTCAGTTCTCTTAGTGAATTGTTGTTGAAACAGCTACAGCACAAACTGGGCTCTGGAAGAAGAAAAGGTTATTTTGTAATGAATACTAGTCTTTAAAAGCCAAAAGGAGGTCATTAAACCTTTAGCTTCTAGGTCTAACAGGTCTATTTAACTACTCCAACATGCATATAATTCAAGTATCTTACTTTTAACTATTTAGTTATTTTCACTTAACGAATTCTAAGATCTTAAAGACAATTACAGCAGGTTATCATTTACATATTTGAGTGCTAGCCCCACTGAGTCATCACTGGCATTTACAACTGAGAATACATTTAAGTATCTGAAACTTTGAATGAATTTTTTTCATGAGTTTAATCTTGTTTCAACACTCAAAAGACTCCAAGTGTCCCAGCCCCATGATGCACAGACTTTCAGTGGAAATTAAAATCTCCTTTAAAAGATAATCATTCCACACTCTTAGAGAACATGTTTAGCCTACCCGACTTCTCCGAGATACAGGAAGTCCCAATGACGAGCCATTGTCTACATCTCCCATAAGGAAGTCTGAAACACTGCCAGAAAAACAAAGAATTGTGTTACTTCATTACTTTACCTTACCAAGCAATTTCAGATCACTGAGAGGAAAAATTCAGATAGCATTTCTAGTATCCTTTAAAAGTTCTGCAAACAATTTTTAGAAGTAGTCTTATATTCCCTGCAATTTCTATACCATCACTGTTTTCCTTGTTAAGGTAAAAAACCAAAACACCACCAAACATCCAAACAAAGCAGTACAATTGTTCTGGATGTGGTTAATTTGTATTAGTTTATCAGCTAATATTTGTCCAAAAGAAAACTAAAGGTTTTGTTGTTGCTTAGTCTTAATTTGATGCAGCTCCACTGAGCTCTTTCAAAGCTCCTTCTGGATTCCAACTTACACGTTTCCAAAGGTGAATGCCAACGTTTCAATGGAAGAAAATATTTCACTGAAGAGTTCTCTCTTGTTTTCTTCATTAACTTCTTTGAAGTTCACCGCTTAGGGGGGAAAAAAAAAAAAAAAAAAAGAAAGCAAAGGGTGAGAGGTGAGGTCAAGCAAGCAAGTCTACTAGGCCTAAAGACAAATTTTATGCAGTTTCCTCCAGAACATGCAACATTATACTTTTCTGAACAATTGAAAAACCACGGTTTTCAAGAAGATTAGTAAGAAAGTAAGGACTAAAGGAAAGAAATTAACACAATCCAGATGCTTCCCACAACGAAATCTGATTACTCTCTCACTTCCTATATCTTCCCACTTAAGAAGCAGCTTTGTGTGGGAACATGACGGTAATGTGACAGGAAGAGAAAAACAGTCATTTATCAGCAAGAGTCAAATCACACAGCAGCAGCACCAACACCACAAAGTAGCTCACAAATGCAGTCAAATATTTGAAAAACTGTTTCTTTTCTGAATTCTGAAATTTCTACCCAGAACAGCAGCAGTAGTTCATGGGGGTACCCCCACCGAACTGTATGCAATCCTGTATGCATGCAGAACACAGGATTTCTGGCTTGAGTACAGACAAACAGAAAGCTATCAAAAAGTAGTGTCCGTTGCAAACCCCTTTAATTATTAGCTCCATAGTCTGGGAAAAGCCCTTCAGTTCTGCCTGTTAAAAGTAGGGGAAAAACCTCAGCATCACTGTCATCGTTGCAAAATAGGAAGAGGAGCATTACTGGACAAACTATAGACTGTTTAAACTGGTGATCAAGACCAATATTTAGCCACTCAATACTGAGCCTTTAACATGCTTCCAACAGACTGGAATAATGATACAGGAATGATTCATCCAGAGTTTCTATTAACAACTACTGGACAAGGGAGAGGAGGAAGAAAGGAGAAGACAAAAAGCACAACCATTTTGTGTTTTCAACTTAACTCCTTAATCATTCGTGACTGGGAAAATTTTTGTAGAGAAGTTGTACATATTCCTTTGAGCAGAAGCTGAGCCCTCTGGATGGAAGTTTTCCCAATTTTACATTGCGAGAAGTGACAATTTCACATTAGTACTTTCTGTTCGAAAGTTTGATTTTTTTAAGCAATGCAATATTCTTAATTATCTAGATGCTTAAGTTACACATGCTCATCTGTTTCAGATATACTGCAATGACATATACAGCTCTTCACTCCTATTTATCCCTTTTTGCAAGACCCGTGACAATGTTAATTTATGTATCCTCATTACATTTCAAGTAAAAATATGGAAATAATGGACCGCAATGACTTCTAGAAGTAGCAAAAATTAAATCCCATTAAAATGTCGCCCATTCTATACACATTATCTTAGCAAATTACATTAACAGATTTTAAGTCTTAAAAAGTATCCAAACTTCCTGCCAGGTGCCTAAATGCTAATGGGTAACAAACAAAGAAAGTACAGTAATCTGCTCCTCCATTAGACTTCCTTTGTGAAAGGAAAAGTTTTTTAACCAGTAAATTAACACAGTTGATTCCACTCCTTTTTACACAGCATGCCAACAGGGCTGATCAACATTTTTATAACAACAATTCCTATACAAAGCTATTACAGAAAATACGTATTCCCTCTCATGGGCTGTTTTCACAATTACTTGCAGATCTGGAAGAATGTGTTCTAATAAGCCTACCGCAAAAAAAAAATAAATCACGTATTACAAAAATATTAACAGTCACTGTTGCCACAGTTCACTGCTAAATTAAGGCTTCTCCTACCTCTTCATTCTTCTACACTTCATAATTACATAAAAAAATGCCTCTGGCACCTTTGTTTGAAATGAAACTCAATAAAGTTCCACAGACGGTAACTTTTTTTAACAACTTTGTTAATACCAGTGGATTTCTTTATTTTTTTAAATTCGGGTTAGTTGAAAACCTCAGCTTTCCAGAGGTAACGTTGCTTATGAATCTAAACTTTGCATTCCAAGTCATTAAGCAACAGCAGTTACTACGAGATCTATTGATTATCAGCCACTAATGACTGGAAAAATCATTTGGGTGCTGGCATGAAACACAAACTATTTCAAAATTAAAAGGAACCAACAAAACCTGTCTATATAAAAGCACTTACCGCTGAAACATTCGTATATCCATTAGCTGCAGTGTCTTCAGAGAAAGAGCTTGTTTCGCTTTGCTCATGAGACATTAATTTAGATAGCCTCTTCCTAAAGAAATGCTGTCTGTTTCACTCTGTCTTCCTGTTCCAGGAAGAGTTTTGTTAAGCTTTACACTTTATATACCAGAGAAATCCTTTCTTTTCAGGATCCATCGCAAACAGAAAAACCAATCTGAAATTTTTCTGAATTACCACTTCTCCCAAAAAAGGTTAGTCCAAGCTCTCAGTAAGTCAGTGGAACACAAACAGCTTTCTTGTAGCCTACTACCACTGGAATGCTGATGTACTTAACATCAACTTTAAACCATGCACTCTTTCCCCAGGACATCCTGACTGCACACAATAGCTACTGACAACAATGAACTATAGTAATCTTTCCATGTCTGGAAATGACAGCTATCTATCTATAGTTCTACAGATTTCAAAGCAAGTATAAAACTTAACAATGCTTTCAAATAAGGCTTCAGGTGGCACATAATGAACTTAAAATCATATGATAGCAATCCATTAAAATCCAGAATCCAGTACCTGAAATGCAAGTCTAGCTTGCATTAAAGTGGATCTATACTTCTGAAGTTAGCAAAGCTGTCTTCAAACTGAGCTGTGTTTGGCAACCTAATCAAAATGCTGCGAGACACTGCGAAGTTTCAACTCTTGGGTCAGGCCACCAAAAGCTGTCTGAATCAAGCACAGAACGGGCTGGGAACCAGCAACAGCCATGGAAATTTTGGAAGCCAGAATCCCAGAAGCCGAAGCAGCACCTAAGGACATTCGAGCAAGGCTTCTGAAACTATGATGAAGAGGCTGTCAGCTGTCAAGACTGAAGTGCAACCAGGGCTTTTAAAACATAATGCTTAGACAGCTCACAGTAACCACAGCACAGAAGTTTCTGTGATGCTCTTATGCCCTTCCAGTCAAATCAAGACAGCAGAGCCCAGGAAACCCAGAGGACACAGCCATGACAGTGTCTGCAAAAGTTTGCTTGCTTCCTCCTCCCCCATCCCCATCGACAGGTGCAGGACTGGCAGCAGCAAAGCTATCTTGCCAACTGGCTGCAGGGCCTGGATAAGTCTAAACTACACCAGCTTGCACAATTTACTCTTTGCAGGTCAATTTTCTTGAGTCTAATAGACTTATACAGTAACACCACCACCTGTTTCCTTAGACAGGAATACATCTTCAATCCATACTTTACTAGCTGACTTTTAAGCAGTAAGAAACTGGTTGACTTGTTGGAACTGAACACCGCTCTAACCAATTTTCTGTCCTTAAACTCCCAACAATGCTTTCAAGAAACTTTCAGAACTATTTAAAAAATAAAAACACCACCCAAACAAACAAAAAAGCCAACCAAGACCAAAAACCACTCCCCCTCTCCAAACAAAGACTTGTAATACTTCTTGTTACTACCTCTCATTTTGAAAAAAAAAAAAAAAAAAAAAAAGGCAGGGGGGTGAGGGGAGGAACCTTAATAAAAAAAGAAGTAATATGCAGGCTGGAAAAAGGCAGAAGAATATTCTCAGGATCTCACAGCTAGAGAGGGTCAGCAGGCTGTCCAGGACCCATCGTTCTACTTTTAGTTCTCTGTGCTGTGTAATTTCACCAGCCTGTACTTACTACCAAGTCTGTCAGCCTTCCAAACTTCAGCTGGACGCCAACAAGACAAGTTTGAGGAACTGTTTCCTACTCCCCTCCATAATCAATTTTGCTCCAAATTTACATCACAGATACACACACCAGAGCTGAAATTACTTCACCTTGATAGAGATACTTTGATGCAGAACTATTAGTAAAAAAAAGTAGCTAAAAAGGGAATTTCTACAAGGCAAGTGCAATTTTCAGCTTTACTAGGAATCTGCGTTCATTCTAGTGATTCAGTTAAGTCAAAAGGTACAATTTAGAGCAAAAGAACAGTACAAAGTTGAATTTAGCATGGGATCAGGAGAACCATGTAGTTTGGGGCCATCAACTACTTAAAGACACTGAGTGGGAGAATAACAACTATGAGTACAATGGGATGCCAGACTGGAAACTGACTTCCAAGAATAGGAGTCTAAACAGGTTCCAGGCAAGATGTTTCAGTAAGTCTCAATTCTTCCAGATCAAGTCAGGTGTCATTTAAAAGACAGCCTTCACGAAGCACTCGAGTAAGCACATACAAGTAGTAGAGTACAAGCAAACACGCCTGGCGAACCATGTTATGTCCAAGACATAACCAGAGAAATCAAGGTCCCCTGTCCATCCCCCCCGCTACGTTTTCCTGCAGCCCCAAATGGTAGAGAAGTCTGACATTATCTGTTCTGCAAAACATCATTCGCTGTAGCAAGATGAAAATAACATGCTATACCTACTGTTTCCTTCAATCTGTCCAAAAGGAAAACCATTAGATACCCAAAGCAGAACTACAACCACATTCATATCATTTCCACTGAAGGACCTGAGAAATGACTGAGAGGCTTGAGGAGGGGCACAAACACTCTTAATTTTTGCTAGCATTCAAAATATTCTCAATTGCAGTAATTTAAAGGGGGTGGTCTATCTGCACTGGACATTAAGTTTAAATCATAGTGCAACTTGTCATACTCATGAGAATACTTCACAAGCCAGAGTCACCAACAGTCACTGGTTCCAAAGTTATTGTAACTTATTAAGTGCTAGAGTAGTAATTTATTAAAATAACCACGTGCCCCTAATATGAAGTTCCAAATATAAACTAGATTTGAAACCTTGGCATTATGCAAAGATTCAAAAAGGTCTTTCTAGATCTTAAGCCAGTTATGCTTCTGTGTCTGAAGGGGGTGGGGGGAAAATCACATGTAAATCCCAGCTTGTTTCTATTTCATCCTCTCCTAAATAAACATCAGAAATTTTCCGTGCTGGGTTAATCATCTTCCCAGTCATAAATCTGACTACAGATACAGAGTGCTTCCATATCTTTTTATAGTTCTATCCTCCAATGACAAGAAACAGATGAGTCACATGAACTTCTTTCATAATGTCACATTAACACAGCCTGGGAAGACAGAGGCAAAAGGATATCGGTTCTGTCCTACCAGCTTCTCACATTCTTGTAGCTTCCTGTTTATTCAAAAGTTGCATTACTTCTAGTGAAATAACTACTGCTGAAAACCTGTGAACATGTGTTACTGACAGGCCACTGTAAGCAAACTTGAGGCCCGATACGCTTACAATTCACCCACAACATGCTGTATTTCTACTTCAGCTTCCTCAGTTCCAGCAGTCACACACTTCAGTTTGAATACAAACACAGAGCAGTGTGATCAAACAAAAAACAGCTGTAAAAACCAAACAGGTTCTAAAGACAAACTGCCCTCACATTTATCACAGATCATGCCTGGGGGAGGTAGGCTGTTTTCATACAGCAAAGGTTTTGCTGTTCTCAGAGAAGCAGGACTGAAGTACCAGATGGAAAGAGCTGCAGCCCTGTAACTCCCCATTTCCATCTCCAGACACATGAGGAATACAATACACGGCTAAGGAAACACTGATAGGCATTACTGTCTTCAATTAAAAATACTTGTTTGTATCAAAGGCTACAAATATCAAGGCAGGACTAACCGAGACCGCCACCTTTAGAGTGAACTGGAGCTCCCTTTCCTTGCAACTAACTTGGGAACTCTGTGAGGCCAGGTCACGCGGCACTGGATCACAGGAACAATGATTTGCCACAGAGCAAGTTAGTGTTTGCTTTAGCCAAAGAACAACCAGACAGTTCACGCCAGCCTTTCCGTTCTAGGTCCAGAACATATGCTGCATATGAGACAGATTAATAACTCAGTGAGAAATTAGTGAGAATGCCGTGAACAGCAATTGCATGCCATAATCTTTTATTCCATCAGAAAACAAGTCTTTACTTACTCAAACTGGAAGAACACATTTGTATCAGATCAGCACTGTGCATCATATTATTACTGTACTTCGGATCCTGTAGCAGGAGTCCTAAAGTTGGATTTTCAGTAATGTCAAACCATTACCAATGAGAAAATTATTCACAGAGTAATGTAACCAAGAGGGGGGGGAAAGTCAAAATTTGAGCTCAATTCCAGCACAAGGACAAAGACTGTTACCATGACAAAATCCACTCCTCTCATGCCTTTTTTCTTTGAGAGGTTTGTCACCATACAAGATCATATTTAAGATCGTTCAAGTGAGCTATGGCTGAACAGAGACTTTTCAGACGTACCTGAAGTATCGTCTTACAACTTGACCCACTTGAGCACATCTGAGAGAAAATTGGAAGACATGACTGTACCGCTTTTGCTTCAAGTTGCATTCTTACAACAATAAAGAGTGGAGTCACTTTCAAAATTCTGTAATTATACAACACACACAGTGCTTTCCTAACAGCAGTTTTTCTTTCCATATAGAAAATAACGCAATCCCTCCACAACTAAAGCTTCTCATAATCCCAAAATATTAACAGTGAGTGAACTCTACAACACAAATGTTAGTTTATTTCTAGTGTGAACATACTAATTATATGAACTACAATCTGTAGGGGGAGGAGGATGCTAAAAAGTATTTGTGAATATTTGCATTGCCAAAAATAGTCTTAGTACTAAAGTTATTTCTTCTGCTCACTATCAAGAGACATGAATGAATCCTAAACGAACTATTCAAAGAACAGGTACCCATCAAACCAGGCAGAGACAGAAGCATATAAGAAAACGTATGAAACACTGGTGCACCTGCTCAGAGTTCAGTGCTATAGAAACTGTATGATGGCACAGTCTGCATCAAGAAGAGAAAATTCAGAAGGCTGCAAGTACTCTGGAAGAATGGATTCTGTAATTCAACAAAGTGCTTAATTCTCCTCTTCAGAAGCAGGAGGGTAGGCGGGAGAATACATAAATCTAGATCTGGAAAACCAGTTCAGCACCACAACTACAGAAAGTGACCTTGGACTTACCATAGACTTTTAAATTGAACACAAAAATTGACAAAAAGGCTAACATAATTATGGAATCAATCACCAATGTTACCATGTGAGATAAGGAAGGTAATTCTACTGCTTTAGTCTGTAATGGTAAACTTGGACAGTATAGGCAGTGATCAATTTGGGGCACTGCACATCAAGAACCACCTTGATAAACCATGTAGTCCAGACAGGATAGATATTATTGCAGTACTTTTGGAAACATGATTTAACAAAGCTTGATGTAATCCGATATACCTGCTTACCTTAAGTCAGTTCTCAGCATTTCTTAAATGAAAGAAAGTGCAGTTGAACATTGTCCTGTGTCCACTGAAATTATGGGGGAGTGGAAGACACACAATAATCTTGCCATAGCACTTAAGCATGGGAACAGCTTGTTTAAGGTGGATGTAGAATTACGTTCACTAAACATTTAACCTGTTCTCACGTGTAAGTATCTGATTATCATTGTATATGTGTATTTAACTATTCCTGAGACAAACAAGACAAACAGCAACCTCTCAGGGATATCCTCTGCATTTCTACTGTTACGTAGAATTCTCTGAAGGAAGTTCCGAAGTTGCAGGGTTATAATTCTGTGATAAGGATAATTCCTATAGATACTTCTATAGGAAACCCTACATGTAGCAAGAAGAAAATGCCAAGTGGGCTGCCAGTACCTGCCAAGATCAAACTGGCAAAACTATGTATTAATAGAAAGAATCCATAAGAAGCTTGGAAGAATCCAAGGTGTAGGAATCAGGCAGCTAATCACATTAGCATTTTAAATGATACTACTACTTTACTGAATCAGCAGTGTATGTTCTGACATACTAAGATAATTAGGAAACATGGGGGAAACCTAAATTATGCATCTCTGAAGGAATATGTTCTACATGATTTAACACAGGCAAGAGGTACAGACATGCCACATGGAACAAACTTTACTGATTCCACGGTAAATATACTGGAGTTATTCCAGGGTAGGGAGAGGCTACACAGAGAAGAAACAGCTACAGTCTGTGGGGCTGAAGCAATTGTGTGCTTCACCATCTGCATTCATCTGGCATGCAGAGAACTGCAGCAGCAAAGGCCAGCAACAGAAAGTATTAACGTTTATATCTGTACAGCTTTTTTTTTGTTTGTGTTGACACCTTTACCATGCTTGTGACCTGTTTGTGGAATTTATAACTGTTAGGCCATTCAGATTACTTCTTCATTTGATACAAATACAACACCATCCCTAGAAATTCACAGAATTAAGCAAAGATTTTTGGCAAATCTCTAAGTGGATAAATGTGAGGTTTATTATTCTGTGACGTTATTCTGCAATACACAGGTAAAGAAAAGCTCAAGACTAAAGGCTTGTACTTTTGGAATTTCATGTGGATTTGCAGCTAGCTTCCTATAAGCAGGATTTTACTACATCAACAGAAGAACAAGCTATTTATTATACTTTTCACTTAGAGAAAGTATTTTTAAACAAGTGTTAGGGTACTATTAAAAAAAATAATCCTGTTTCTTCTGTATACATAGAATCCTATCTATAGGTCCAAGCCAGAGTCAATCAAGTCACTAATTACAATTTTCCAAGAATCTCAAAGGTAGTAATTCCTTACCTTTTACTTTTGCAATAACTGTTCCTGCAGCACTAAGAATATCAACTGAGTTTAGAGTCTGATGTTTATTTATCACTGCTTTTAAAACACGTAGCAACTCCCCCAGGCGTTCGTGTACTACCTGATGCAGGCCGTCTTGATTTTCTGAAAAAAGTAAAAGAGAAACTACATTAAAACAGTGAATTAACGCCCAATCACATTACAAACCACTTTGATAGTATTCAGCTGCACTGAAATCTAGGCCATGTAGAAGCTGGGCCTGCTTAGAACACAGAAATTGTTAAAAATAAAAAGTTATAGTAGCGTTTGCCAACAGCTTACTTGCAGTGTTGTATGCTGTTTACATATAAACTCATTTCTCTCCAAAAGTCAAGCAAGTATACTTAAAAAAACCCAAAGGACTCTACACCAATACCCTAACATTTCTGAATTAAATCATCATCTTTTTCTCATGTCATTTCATCAACCAATATTTTGATAGTTACACATATTCAAAAAAGAATAACAACAAAAGCAGATCTGGATTGCTCATTAGGTATTTCTTCACCTGATACAAATTCAACACCATTTCTGTATATTCACAGAATTAAACAAGGATTTTTGTCAAATGTTGGCTAGCTTTTAATTCAAGTGTCAGTCAAATCTTAAGCATTTTTAATATATAAGCCTAGATCTACAAAGGTCTGTCTTTATGTACGTCAGTCCTGATAAAGGAGTTTAACACCTAAACTATTTTGTGGAACTGGCCTAGTCAGAAAAATTCTTTAACAAGCACACTTATGGGGCAATGGTTTTTACAGCATATGCCTTTTGCTATGTGCCCTTAAGTCCCACCCCATCCCCCCCGCCTTATTTTTTAAAAAAATAGTTCTTGTTGCATATGTGGCACAGGTTAAACCACAAGCTCTTCCGTTGTGTTACAGGAGAGGTGCTGGTGCACAGAATTAAAAGTTTCACATGCACTAGAGTGCTGCGTTGCAAGTTGTGGTAAAAAGCTTTCAAATTCAGGAAAGTCTAGCTTATGAAAAAGAAAAAGAGGATCTAATACAAGCTGACTCACTTCCCCACTGAGCAAAAAGGAATGGCAATTCTGTGTTGTCTGTGGCCACAATAACAAACAGGTCAATACAGACAGTTACAGTACAGTGCAAATTGATGCAGTGTTACTCAGAGAACAGCTTCAAATCTGAGCCATTTTGTTCTGACTACAAGACATTATGTTTAGGCTAGAGGCACCTAAATTTTTCTGAGGAATCAACAAAGTACAACATGACACACCAGTACAGTATATCACTACTGTTAGGTAGGTAAGGTGGGGGGACTACATACAAATTACATGCAATTGTATCAAGTGCAAAAGCAAGCCTTCCAAGGACCACTGTGCTTCAGGCTTTATCTCCCTAGATGTCAAATATCAGAAGATTTTTTTCAACTCAGACTGGCTTATACATGGTCAACGGAAAAACCCTGACTCAGGAAGTAGACAAAAGCAAAGACTTTATCTACCATTCATGGGAACTTTGTGTGTTTTTTTCCTGCTGGAGGGGAGGTAGGAAGTTCTATCTGTAACTGGACACACGGAAGTCTAGGAAAACACATCTTATACAGCAGTAAATTAAAAAAGCTCTATGTGATTTATTAAAGGAACATAGTTGTGGCTTTATCTTCATTTACATGTATACATAATGGTTTTTAACTGAGACTCAAACACAGCAAAGGCAAAAAAAAAAATGTCAAGAGGCTGGTACTAAATACGGGTATGATTCAGTACATACACATTCACAGCAGAGATAGTTCACGACGAACATACATTGCGCTAAAGGCATGCTATAGCTCAGAGTTTGGAACTTAATTTGGAAAGCAATCCAGACTTGAAGCAGTTTCCATGCAAGCAACAACAGCAGCAGCTGAGACCTTGGATAAGAGATGATTTATAGGGGATATGAAAATATTTGAAAAGCATGAAAGTAGTGGGTACAAGCAATCGCTTACCAATGTGCTTCAGTTGAATATAACACACCTCAGATGATTAAACAGAGCAAGGAGGAGCCAGATTCACAAGAGAAAAGGGTGATTCCTCATTTAAGGTCAAGAGACCTGTGCAATTTCTTGCCAAAACACAGCATTGACACAAGAAGTTCACATGGAAACAAGGAGAGACTGGACAAGTTCTTCTAAGTTTCACTGTGTGTTACTAATGAGACCATAAATGCCTTACGAGGTCAGGCCATGGGTCCAACTAGCCTGTGCCTTACACAGCAGTGGGCAATGCTGCTCAGGAGACTAGGTAAGACTGGCCACTTTCTGCAGTCCAGTCCCCCAGCACCCACAGCTGCTGCACTACAGCTGTTCCTATGCACTTTAGTAACTGCTTACACACCTGTTGTCTTTGAATTGATTTAATTCCTTTTGAACCTGCCTCCACAACTTCTTTCCACTCAGCTACTCCACTTTTTAGTCTACTAAACTACTAAGCATGGTACTCAAACAATGTAACCTGCAACAGCTCAAGAACTCCACTAAGCAGAAAGGGTTCAGAGGATATGTCCAACAGCATTTTTACTTTTCTTTGGTTAGTTACTTTTGGCAATCATTGGAGTTCAGACACCGAGCTAGACACAGCTTCAGTCCAAGTCAGCACAGACGCTGTCACCTTGTAAGACTTGGAGAAATCCACCAAAGCCTCAGCCGTACTCCATCAATGCTGTTGGGAGTACCCAGCAGCTCCAGGCAAAGGCAATGGGGAAAAGCAAAGACAGCAGAGCTGTACTGACACCCACAAACCCAAAGTGGGTCAGACAACACAGAAAATATATCTGAAAATTACGGTAACATGTTATTTTCTGAAAACTGGATTAGATAGTTAAAGATACTTCCTATTAGTTCATTAAGAAATAAGTCCAGTGTATAGACTTAAGTTTTGAAATACTTAAGGAACAGGTAGTCTATGGAGGTCATGTCTCATCTCTTCTTACAAACCTCCAGAGGCAGACAAATATGCCACAATTCTTCATTGGGACTAATGATTTATATTGGCAGGACGGGGGCAGATCAGCTTTTATGAAGGCATTTGAAGGCTATATGCACAAACCTTCCCCATCAGCTGTCTCTGTCTAACCAGACTATATGCAGTTCTCACATGAAGGACATGAATATTGTGGTCAACTCACTACAGCTGGTCTGCAGAAATGCACCATTTGACCACAACCGCATCCCTTGCCTAGCCAAGGTGAAGGTGTCCCTGTCTTCTGACACATAGATGTCCACTTGTGGCTGGAGAGAAAAGAGTTCTTACCAATGTGGTCAGGAATACCCATGCACGTACCCCATAACCAGATCCTTTTGCCAACACAGTGGGTAGACTTATGGACCCCTAACAAGCAAGTGAGGGGGAACAAGGCAGGAAAGCATCCAAACCAGTCTACAGATTACTCCCAGCTTGAGAGTCCTCAGGAAGGAGTACATCACAGACACATGACTGCATAAATTATTCTGGGGAGTTCAGTGTGACCCACAACTACAAGCTTGTCATCACAGGTTAAAACAGCCTCTTGAGGTTCCTTACAGCTTCTTGAGGTTAGGTCAAGGCAAAAAAAAAAAAAAAAAAAAAAAAGAAAAAAATCATACAGAAGACAAATTAAAGCATATCTGATCCCAAAATGCAGTTTCTTAGCATTAAGATCTTACTAGACCAACAGAGTTGGGGAAAAAAAGCAAAGTAAACAGGAGGGGGAGGAGAGGAAAACAAAACCCCCAACTTACGGGACACAAGCCTCTTCAAGTCTGAAACAGAAGCAGTAAGCTTCAAAGGGAAATACAAGTTGAAAACAACTGCTGAGTTGAGTTAGATGTTTATCATGCTATCCAGAAGAACACTATCACTAAAATAATGCACTCAAGCATGAGATTAGTTATTTGTACTCTCACAAGGTCTGGCTACACCCAACTGAGACTTCTTTGTATTCCATCACTGTATTATTTGTTTACAAAATATCTGAAGCATTGTTTCTGTGCCTTCAGAAGACAAAAAGTCTGTGACAGAAGTAGTGCTTGGGGAGGGGTGGGGGCAGAAGCCGTCAGGAACCACAACCACACTGCATTTTCAGCAGCTGATACTCACCAGACACTAAAACAGAGATTTCCTCTTCAGGACAGATTTATTTAAACTTCAGGTAGCAAAACAATGTAAATATGCCAGATTAACAGAAACACAGTTTTACTACCGAGGAGTCCAAAAGCGGCTAAGAGACCAAAACAACAGTAGAGCAAATACTGGTTCAGCAAAAAGAATGCTTGAGGGAATATGTCTCCAGCAAGTTTCTGTGGCAATTCAATCCGACTTAAGCAGTCATAAAAATTCGTGTTTACTTTCAGTTTTTCTTCTCTCCCTTGTCTCACTGTACACATCCATTTATCTACATTAAGCAGGTAATTCCTCCCATCAATGGATGCTATACCAGTTTTAAAATCTTTCTCAAGCTTAATAACATGAATTGCAATACTGTAGAAGACTAGTTAGTACTCGGGGCCAGAGGGCTGTGACTGCCAGTGATCCTGCAGCACAGAGGACCTCTCCAGGCACTTGAGTTCGGCTGTTTCCTTTAGTGACTAGTTTCCTGGAATCTCCTGGAAGAATCAGTCAGCCCTCTAACCAACAAAAGGAAAAAAAGAGAGCTCTTAAGACTTAAAAAGGCTTGGAGAGTGCTTAGTAGCCTATCTGCAAATCTTCTTTCCTTGGGGTTTAAACTGTCGTTTACATTAGCTGAAAATAAGCTCTTCCAAAATGTAAAGGCAACCACACCAAAGCACACTCTGTAGGAGCAGTGGAGAAAGAAAAATAGGGCGAAAAAGCATGTATTCAAAGCTGACAAACCTAAGGCACAAGAATGATAGAACAAAGCAGCTGAGAAGCGTGTCTGTGTTAGTCAATCCATCTCCGTAGCACACTGTTGTCATCAGCATCCCACTCCCCGATGGTTTTGGTCACCACATTTTATAACCACACTCATCCATCTTTAATGTAAAAACAGCATAAGCTATCTATTTTCTAATTTTAGGTATTTCTCAATAGGAAATTTTTGTTTAGTAAATTAGCAAGCAATAATGACCTTACAGCTATGGATTCTGTTCATGCAAAACAAAATAAAATTTGCTCATTGAGCTTGTCAGCGCCAGTCACCCTCCCTGCCAAGTCAGGACTGGTCACAATACATCCAGTCAGAAAAGGCACTGCTGTGTCAGTTGGCTGGTATTCTTTTGTCTGACCCAATTTACTGTTGGCCCAAACATTTCTGAAGCTGTTTATGTCAACAAATGTTTGCCAGGACAAGTTTAAATACAGACTAACAGTTTTTCCCTTCCACCACCACTGCATATCCTACACTGCTGTTCAGACTCATACAGAAGATGTATGCACCATTCTGCTTACTGCTTCTCCACCTAGAACATTAACACTTTCTAACAGCAGCAGACTCTTCCTCTACTACCCAATTTCCACCAGTCATAAAAGAAGAGGAACCACTAATACAACTACTGTTTTGCTGTGGCTAAAAGTTTGTTTAGAACTGAAGTTGGTCACACCGATGAAAAGAAAAGATAGGGTATCAATCCAGATAAACCACCTGAAAAGTAACACATCTGTGAAAAAGTCTTCAAGTCAGATTACATGAGACTTTCAAAGCAAATATTCTAGTTCACACCATCTAATAAGGTCCTGCTTTCCATACAAAGCTTTTTACAAGCAGAAAGATGTGATTATTTACTTAATGCATTCAATAGCCTTCAAGAATGTTACACGCAGTGAAAGATACTATCAGTGTGGAACAACCTGCCATGCATACTCTCTACAGCCACAAGTTTATATACATAGACTAGTCTCTTGACTACAGAGTGGGGAATATATATAAACTCATCTCACTTGCTGTGAAAATCTTAATATAAACAAATTAACTTGTATTTTTGCACAAATAGTTTCTCCATTTACCCTCACAAACATGATCAAATGCCTTGTCTTTGGTGTCTACCATGAACTCACTGACTCTCTGGATGAGAACACTTAAACATCAGCTATGCACCAAGTCACTGGGCCATAGCCAGTGGCAGAAACTAACCATCACCCTCAGTATGTCTAGTCCCCATTTTGAGAGCTCCCTGTTTAAACTGCTGCTTTCCTGGGACCAGCTGAGGAGTGTGTACTTCAGCTCCCCTTTTACTGCCACTGAAATACGGGAGCCTCACTTGTGGTTTTAAGTAACATCATCTGCATAAATCCCAATCTCCTTCAGGAGAAAGGGAGGAGCCAGACAGAACAGTCTTCCAGAGTGGTGGTGAGAATAAGCACACAAACTGGGAAGCAATTTCCCCAATATCTGAATATTTGGATCCAAAACATTTTAAGTTTCACCTTATGGAACACGGTCAGCTCCTCATGGCTTTTGATCTTGCAAGGATTCAGAAGAAATAAGCTGAAGTGACCAACATTTCTATCTGCAAGATCAACATCTTGCTAAAAGACTGCCAACTTTTACTATAACCTCATTTTTGGCATTAAGGTAAATTACACCCTGTTTCCATTATGTTACACAGAAGGATTACATGGTATCAGTAGTTATGCTGCCTAGGTCAGGGGGGAAAAAAAAGCATTGGAATGAAGCGGATTCAAAGTAAAACAACTTTAAACTAAAATCACATTACTGTCACCTCCATCAATGTCCATATTGCACACTAGGAAACTGTCAGCACTCAGGTCTGAACCTGATCCAGACTATGAGACTTCCCAGTGAGCATCACAGAGTAGGCAAAACAATCATACAACAATGAACTGTGTGGAAATCACCTAATTCCTACATCTGCAGTTTGGGAAACAGTCTCAGATTAACCCATCATTTTATTTTTGCTGTCCTCCCCCTATCAGCCCCATTCTAACATGATTAACAGCCAGCCATTATTTATTTGATTTGACAGAGGTCACTATCACACTCAAAACACAACAAGAACTAATCAAACACACAGTGAAAGCATGTTTTACACTTTGGTTTGACCATAGTAAAGTTGACCTACATCACTGCTATGTAGTCGAGTCTCAAGGAAGCTTTTGTAAGGCAATAAACATATGGGCTAGACACGATTTTCATCCACTGTACAGATATAAAATGAACAAAACTTTCTTCCTTTGATGGTGCTGTAGATACTTCATATGTTGGTGGCCACGGCTCAGGAGTGATGAGAAAACAGCAGTCTTGGCTGTCATAGTTTAATTGGCTGTATAAACATGCTGCAGATATAAGGAATGCAACATTTTAATTCACTGAAAAACAAAAACTCAAAGAATTTCTGGAAGCATTTGCCTTTGTAAAATCTCTAACAAGGCTAGAAGCTGCCAAAGGCACTAGCGAAGTCATCACATTTGAACAGTATGTTATGATGCAGAATTAGAAGCTACTTACCCATCCCTATCTCAAGAAACATCGTACTTGAAGCTTTCAAAATAGCAAGATAGCCAGTCCTAGCTTTTCTGTTAGTCAGTATAACGGTGATTCTTGCTGTGATGGCATTCCTTGCTATGATGGTATCATGAGAAGACACTACACCAAATTCATAGAGTCTTTGGCAACATGTGCTCCAGAATCCACTGTGACCAATGTTTTAATCACATGATATTGCAACAAAATATTTTTATGATACAGGCAAGGATTTAACATTTGGCAAGTCAGTTGCCTATTTACTGCCAAACTACTAAATTTGATCTTAAAAATCAGGTTGTACAAATTTAGGTTAAAATTAAAAAGCAGCTGGTACAAGTTTTTTTGTATTTTAGTGGTGGAAGTTCTCCCTTGACTTTGAAATAAATAGGGTAAAAGTACAAAAAAAAAATTTTTTTTGTAGAAAAATTGCTTTTGGATAAAACACATAATTATCCCTCATTAGTCCAGCCTTCCAGGTAAGAATTCTAGCATGATGAGCTTTTGTTGGGTACTCATCATGCTAGAAATCTTACCCAAACAGGCCTTTCAGATTTGTCATCTGCTATCAGGGACTGGCCAAAATACATCAGTCTACCTATTTAGATAGAACCATTAATCATGCTGACTAGCCTCTGATGTGACCTTAAGCTGTGGTGTTGTTCGGTTGGTTGGTTTTAAACTGGGTAAACATTCCTACCCCATTTTAATTATGGGCCAATTCTGTATTTCTTAGAAGTCAAAGCTTATGTAAGAAGTCCTTCTTGGCTATGCAAATAGGTCAAATCAAGACTAGATTCATTTTTCAGAAGTTATAAAAATCAAGATGTCTTAAAAAAATATTTTCAAAAAGTCAAGAAAATAAGTGGTATACATGCAAAACATCAGAACAATCAAAATCTCACAATTCTGCCCACACTGAAAGCAGTTAAATATTTTCATTATGTTGGTTTGCCAACTGACATCAGCAGAACAGTTACTTCACATTCATTTCACATTGAAATTCATAGATGAACTCCCCATTTGTGTATGTGGGGAAGTCTTTTGGAAAAAACCTACCACAATGCAGCTTTTCATTAATCTATTTCAATATGCTGTACACTACATTCCTTCAACTTTTGTATTCTACTAGCCTTGAGATTCCAGTCAACTAACCTAGATGTGTTCAGCCATGCAGTTTAATCTTTACAATACATTAATCTTTTATTAACCCAAAATTTAAAGAACAGAAACCAGTAATGAAAATTGCTGGAGTTTCCTTATTTACCTGTTTCTGACAAGTGACAGTGAACACACTACATGGCCATTTTAACCACTGTTCATACAATTTCCCTGTGTATTTCAGGAGTTTAAGAATAACACTAGGTGAAGACAATGCTTCAGCACTTTCAGAACACATTTTAAGTTAGAGTTGTAAATTGTCAAGTGGACATAAGGCTACATTGTTTATGACGAATACATTTTCAGTAAGCCTGATCAGTCACATTTGACCAGAAAGTCATATCCATCGGGATTAGCGACTATACTTTTAGTAGCATGCTAGTTACTTCTTATTCAAGGACATTGTACTAAAACTTAGTAAAATAGTTCGTGGACTGAACGGCTGTCAATGGAAGACACCGTTAAATAAAAATGAGAAGACTTTTATGCTTTAAGCAACTATGTTCCTTGCATACTGGTTCAAGTTCTGAAAACATACGAAGTAATACTCATTCAACTTTCACAGCATAAATTTCTGAAAAAAAGAATAAGCCGGAAAAGGTAAGACTATTCCCAGAAAGTCAATCTTACCATATGAAACTGGCACACAGAAGGGGTAGTACGAAAGTTTTATTTATTCAAAAGAAAATAAATTTAACCTTTGCTAACCCACATCAAGAGATTATAAAAAAATACTTAACCTTTAACTCATTTTACTTTTAGTCTAAAATACTATTTGTTCTACGTGGCTGCTCCTTCCACTTCTAGCCTAAGTCACTGATTCAGTGCAGAAGCTATTTTATTGCTGCCAGCCCACCTAGTTTTCAAAAGACCACACAAAGCCAGGATTATAAGATTATATGGTGTTAAACAAGAGATGCATTACTTTGTGCATTTCTTTTAAAGGATCTTTTAAACACAATTATGAACTGCTATAGGATGTGATAGTATCCCATTTCTGTTTTGGTGATGAAAAGAAAAAAAGTTACGCAAAATCAACTTAGATTTTAAGTGGGATTCAAATCACTAAAGCAGCAGCCAGTACTATTAGTTGTCTAGAAAACTGGTGAACATAAAGGATTATTTGAAGTTCCAGCATTGAAGTCCTGCTGAAACAACCACCCAAGAGAGTAAAGCCTACCTATATGACTTGCACAGGTGAGAGAGTGATGAACCATTTGAATGCTCAAGAGGAAATACTTTCACAATCTTCCCACTTCCTAAATCCAGGAACAGCTTATCTCCTCTGCAATATAAAGTTTTGGTATCAGATACTTCACACCAAAACAGTTTTGGTGATTTCATATGAAGAGAAAACACTGAAAGACCATCATTATAGTAGTAACTGATGTCACACTAGCACTTGTACACCCCAAAAGACAATAGTAACCCACTGCACAGCTCACTATGAATTTTTTAATTGAGTAGTATTTCTTCACAAATACTTTGCAACAGAAAGATGGAAAAGACAAACCATTGAATCTGTCTGCTTTATGGTTCTGGATTTACGCAGCTGTTTCCCCCAGATCCACTGAAGTTGTCATTCCAGCTAGTTAACGCTAAATTAAAAAAACCAAAAAACACCAAAGGATGCGCAGGCCAGAAAACCCTACAGAATGTGAAAATTTTAATAGAAAAAGACTGAACTTGGTCAACTACATATCTGAATAGTAGCCCCATGCATATTATTTTTCATCCAATAGGCATGCAGCATTTGGTTTTACGACAAGCTTCTCTCATTATTAAGAATCCAATTTATACACTCCAGATCTACTGCCTTCTTTCCAAATTAAGTTCTCACACCTTCTCTGAAAGCTCATGTCTAGTCATCAGCTGAACCCAAGTACAGCTAATAAGAGTTCTCTATTCCTTGCTGAATGTTTGCTTGTTCTTAAACGCAAAGGCTTAAATACGAATACCAGAGACCACTCTGCAATCTTAATCCTACTGTTAGTTTCCCCTTCTTCACCACTGGCATAAGGTATTTATCATGGTCACTTTCTCAAAGCCCTTCACAAACTGTCTTCAATCAACTATCACAATTCATGTATGCTACTAGCTTTCAGAGAAACAACTTGCACCTTACCAAACTAAGCACAAAACATACAGGACTATCCCTCAAAAAATCTGCCTCCTTCAACTGCTCTTCTGCTGGCAGTGGTTAACCTACTTGTCTGCTGAGACCACAGCCCATTTTGTTGACTAGTACTCTTCTGTTTCTCTGCACCTCCGCTTTAGTGATTCCAGTGAACATTTTTTCCACTTCTTGTCAGCACTGAAGAACTTCTGGACAGGCTTTTTATTTCCATAGTTGTGGCAGCATCTAGGACAAAGTACCTTATGTATCCTATATACAATGAATTAATGCAAAAAAAATCCCCAGAAAAAAACAGAAACACAAAATAACTTAAGCATCCTACTAAAGAATCCATTCATCTGACTAGCAACACTAAAACAGCAATAGGGATTTGTGAACATTGAGCAGTCATCAAGATAATGCTTCAGGAATTCCCTGTCCATAACTAGTTCAGCAACATCTGATCTTACATATAGAGCTAAGAATAAGCTGCAGTTCAAAAGCAGAACATCTACAGAGGTGTTAAACTTGTTCACAACACAGAGCCTTAAACCAATCACACCTGCATGAACTGGAAAAATCTCAATACAACGCCCAGAGAAAAGTACCCTTTGGAAATCCTGTGCTACAAAACTCAAACTTCACCCAAAATCCTAAAGATGTCAAAACCTCTCTCATTGAAAAGGCATGGGGTGAGAGAGAGGGGACCCGCTTGTGCTTTAACTCCACCTTACAAATATACTTCCTGCAAATTACTGATCTACAATCCTGCAATTCATTTTAATCAATGACAACATTATTTTCACTGCATCTTAGCTAAAACTTCCTCACCAGGCCTTCCACATCTTGCAGATTCCTAAAACTAGGAAGGGATTAAGACATAACAAGAGTTAGAAGAAACACTTTATTCTTTCCAAAATAAGAGCTTTCCTTTCCCTTTAGCATTCACAGTCTGCATAGCAAAAACCATTATGAACTGCTGCAACACCCACCTGTGGGCCCTGAACCCAACTTAAACATAGCACAGAGAACCAATACATCTGAAAAAGGGAAAATGCTGTATTACAACAGCAGCTCTTTGGAACTGCTTAAGTCATCAGAATTTGAACCTTAAGCTTTCTTATTTCTCCCGTACATTCTCCAATATTCACTTACATTAAAAAATAAAAAAGTCTGTACATCATTTCACAAACAGACATGCAAGAAGGTGAGAGTCCAAAGTCCCAACATTCATTCTCTGATCGTTGTCATTCTAGACCAAAGCAACTGGAGGCATTTTAAATGCTGCTTCACAAGCAAAAGGACCATGTAAGTGCATGCCCTAACCCCCAAAATAAGTCTTGTAAATTCCTTTAAAAGCTTTTCACTGCTTCTTGTATTAGATATACTTTCATCACCACATGAAATTTAAACAATGGGGATTTCATTGTCACTGCACATTTAAGCAATAACTGGACTTGCTCAAGTATCCAAAGCAGTTTAGTCATGACACAGAACAACTCTGAAGAGTTAAGCATGATAAACCAACCTTCGTCTTAAGTCGACAGAGTCTCCAAAATAAAGATAACCACAACTGGCAAATAGGAATTCATACATACTTTTAAAAATTAGCCCAAGAAAGTACTTTTAAACAGTAAACAAGGAAAAAAAAAAAGGAAAAAAAGAAAAATCCTTTGTTCAGCTACATCACAGCCTCTACAAAAAAAATTCTTCACGTTCTATGTTTTTCAGTTACACTTCTCTGTAATGAATGTCATTAAGATGAATGTTTAACCAAACATAACTATTTTCTACAGCCTTATATGAGTCACCTCAGTCTTCTATAAAAAGGAGCATTTTAGGGAGACAAAGGAATAAGCCCCCATAAAATCCCTATTTTCATTAAAAATGGGAAACAGCTACCTATGAAGATCAAGGCCCAGGCTCTGTATCCAATCTCCTACCCTGCCATGCAGTTCTAACTCCAGTATGGGAGACATTAGATCTAACGTAACCAAACCACCGCAACTGCCAGATTAGATGAACACTTGCTTGGAATTAAGAAACAAGTCAGCTTCAGTTCTGTGACCTTGCTACATAAATAGAAAGAAGAAACACTCCCAGTGAAACAGGTTGAAAAGGAATGATTTAGTCTATGAAATCTTCATGAAGTCAAGATCATTAAGATGACAGTCACAACTCATAACTCTATGCTGTTAGGCATACAAAAATTACTTGTATCAATGTCCTTGTTTCATGTTGTAACTTTGATAAATTGATGCTTCAGAGAAATAAGAAAATGGAATATTTTTGTGGATACACTGTAATACATTTTGCCAAGAGTAGGAAACTATTTTAGGGCAAGGGTTTCTTGTTTTTGAACACAAAAGCTCCTACATGTACACAGGAACTCCTGCTAAGAACAGAAGACTTCAGCCTGGATATGGACCAAATCTTATCTTTCAGGTGTTGGGGCTGAGTTCTTAGAGATACAAGCTTTTGTGTCTAGGTGTACCCCTGTTTCTTAAGCTGCAAATAATATTAGAAGAATGTTTGTTGTTGAAAGGCCTAACTTCACATTTACATTCAAAAGAGAAAATCTGACTACTCATCCTCTTCCGCACTACTTACCTTTCATCTTGCTAATCTTGTAATTTCAGTTTCATTAGTCTAGTTGCTGTGACAGAAAGCGAAGGTAATTTTAATTAACAAACTAGCTTAGACTCTTTAAGTGTTTTGAGATTATTTTGTACATCAGAAATGCAAAAAGGAGGAAGAATGCAGTTTTGCTTTGTATTACATTTTTTTGGACTTCAAAAGCAACATAAAAATGGAAAATGCCTGTACTCTCTTATAAATAGTTCAGAGTTTTCCTAAAGAGAGAGATGCTAATTATTTAAGTCAATAAAAATATCCGGACTGCACATAAGGGTTGATTTTACATTTTAAACACTCACAGGCCTCCAAGACACACACACCCCCCTCCTGACTGCTGATCTTAGACACTATAGCAACAAGTGAACATTTGTTCTGAAGGAATGCGGAGTATGCAACTGGGGGAGGGGTAGTACTATCAGCCACACACTTATCTGCTGGTCCACTAAGTTATTATTTAACTTCAATCTTCCCTGAAACTGAAGAAACAGCATTTACTACCCAATGTTAGCAACCTGCATTTAACAGGCAGCTTACACTTTGACTACGAAGAGCACAGCTTTGCTTGAACTGAACTTCAAGGGGAGGCTGGGTTTTTTCCTCTGCTTGTTCAGAGTACTAGAAACAGCAGAATTGTTCCATGACTACAGATTAATTAAGCAGTGCTCTAATACTGCAAACCTGCAAAGCAAAAGAAAATGCCCATCTCCTCTGGCTCTGGTCACAGCATCTGAAAGTCCAAGACTCCCTAACAAAAGCCTGCAAGATGGCAGACTCATCGAAAACAAGAAGCTTGGGTAAAACAGTTTGCAGAATGATCTGGAGTGAAATGGAAATAAAGGTGGAAAGTTCTCTCTCCCAGCTTAAGTGTAACATTCTTGAGGAAAAACATGGTCCGTAGCTATGGCTATCTCCTATAAACTTTGACTGTGAACTACTTTGTTGGACTGTTGTGGGCTTGCCTTCATTCAGGCTTCACTAGTCCTTTTATGGATAGAGTTCTCTGGAGTACACCAAGCTTCTGCTTTCTTTGCAGAACCTCTCAAGTTTGAGCAATCTGGCATTGGACAGGAACCGGACTCACAGACATGGATCTCAGTGCTTTCTGCTCATGAGAGAGACTAGGAAGAAAGGACAGTGTGAAAGAAAGGTAAGTATGGGAAAAGGACCAGGAGGTGATGGCCTGATGTGGTCCTAGAGCTCAACTAAGAGAAGCAGTTTACATGCCTATTTCTTTCCTCTCTGAGTTTTGCCGTAAAAAGCATCAGTAGCTGTTTAAAAATAAAATAAAAAAATCACTACTGTTGGCTTTGGGTTCTTAGCAATAATTTTACTTGTTAAAAAAATTTAAGGAAGTATTTACTTTGTTCTTATCCTTGTTTACATCCTTTACATCTCTTCGCTTGAAAGACTATTTCATATTCGTCAAAGAACAGTTTAAATTTCAGATTGACAGAACCAATACTTAGAAGTGACTACTACTTGGAGATATGTGAAAGGGTGTACTAAGGAATTTCCAGGTCAGAAAGACTGAAAGCACATATGTCTTTGCATATAAGAAGCACATTTTAGGAAGGTAAGTTTAAAAGATGACTGTCGAATTCAAATATGCCAAAAGCTCAGAGCTAAGAAAGCTGATTAATTTGCCATCTACAAAGGGCATTTTCTGCTTGCTGTTCTCTCCATGCCCCCCCAACCCCCCCTTCATATATCCCAGTCAAATTTAGCATTCAGCAGAGGAGACAAAAAGAGTCGGTACAGGGTTTAGCAGTGTATGCAGTAATACCAGAGCGGAGTGCCACACCAACTCCGCCTAGACCCTCCTCCCAAGTTGTTCCATTTTAACCTCTGGTTGCTCGTTCCTTTGCCAGCCACCTTCTCCCTCTTTTGCTGGTACTCGGTACAACCTTACAGTCAGCTCATGGAACTAACCTGGCTGAAAACTAGTTCCCTTCTTCCTAGGAGTAGTTTTCAGGCAGATCTGTCCCCAGAACTGGCTTGATATGCAATCACCAAAGAACTACTGCCAGTGCCAGAAAGGAGTGGTGAGATCACAGCAACTCACACAAGTTTCTTCTCTAAGCTGCTGTGGAAATACCCTATTAGCATGTTTAAAACAGAGCCCTAAACATAACAAGCTTTATAATAAGAAAACAACAATTTTAGACATATCATATATTTTCAGCAGTTACAGAACTGTACCATCAATACGGCTGTTAGTAGGGAAGAAAAACCTGCCATTTCTGCAGCAGCACCTTCAGAAGTTGCTCCTTCCAGCTGCCTCACACCGGCCCCAGCCTGGTTTAGTCCTGGCTTCCCTGCTACTATGGCTCACGTCACTTCTGTCAACTCTGCTACGGGAACAGTAATATCCAAAGCAGCAAATACAAATTGTCAGAATTCACCTCTTTAACACCTTATTTGACTCAGCAGGAGGATGAGCAATGTTATTACAGGCTAATACATTTAAAACATGCAGTTAGTTCCTTGTGGACCAAGTCTGAGTAGAGCTACAAAGCCCAAAAACGGTTATATTTTAATAGCAAGTTACAGAATTATTCTTCAGGTATTACAAGTATGTAACACTTCAGTAGATCCTGGAAGTTATTAACATTAAAATTCTACTCCAGACTATCTGTCAACATCCTTAAATGTTGTTATTTCTGTAATAGGATTTATTATCTACTAGACAGTTTGTTTTCCCCTTTTTTTGTGCTATGTGGAATAAAAGAAACAATGCGCTACGCTTTACATTAATTCCTCCGCCTTTTTCCAAGGATTCTTGAAGGTCATTTAATCAATTCACAAGCAGATTGTTTACACATTTGATAATCACTACGTTCTCACGGTCCCTGAAAGTTAGCTGCCCTGACAGCATTTTACTTTCCATTCTCCCATAAAGGTTTTTTATTTAGGACAGAAAATACTCTCAAACAGAAAACCAGCGCCACCTTCCACAAAAATTTTAAAGAAATCAGTCCAACTGCCCTCAAAAAAACCAACCATACCACCCCCACCCCCAAACATTCCTTCCAAAGACTGTTGAAAAGCAAGGTAAACACTACCAGATCCTTGTTTAGAGCAGTTTGCCACCTACCAAGCATTTGTACTATGAGGTGTCATTAGACAGGTAAATACATCCAGTTTAAGGTGTATCAAAGACAGCACCTTTCACTGAGAGACATCAAAATTGGAATAAAGAACAAACAGCAAAATTACACTTAGTAATATCAATTATCATAATTTCAATCTGTAATCTTCACTGCAATAGTTAATGAACTTCAGATTTCCCTAGCAAAACAGCACAAACCGACTTCAAAAAATACTACCTCAGAAAAAGGACAGTAATATTTTACACTATAAGAAAATAAAGAAATAAAAGTAAAATGCTAAAAATACTACAGTGCATTAATCATACTGAAAATATGGACAGTACTAAAAAAGCACATATTATCAAGCCTGGAAGGGCTAAAGAGAAATCATTCATCTTTGACCCTTGGGCACTATATTCAGTAGAGAGCTTCTGGCTTTTAGCATAGCATGCAATTAATACCAATCTTCAAGGTGCTAGAACAGGGTTTTGAAGTCACTGGAGATTACAAGTTCCTTGTTTTGAGGAAACTATTTAACCTGACACACCTTGAAAATTGTCTCACTGGGCTGAATATCTTATCCTTCAAAAATAAGGACCTGATAGGTTTCAAGTTAGGCAGCATTCCTGATCCTTTTGAAACTATTGGTGATACTATAAAGAGGATGCAGACATTCCTGACCAGGCCATCCAGCTTCACCAGTATTTTTACCTCTGCTTTAGTTTAAAAGAAAGAAAAAAAAAAAAATCTTATCGAACTCTTAGAATCCAGACAGCAAAATCTGATCCTCAAAGAGAAATCTATGATGAAAGGTAAGAACTTTATGTTGCTATTCTGTTTTCTAAGATATCTGGAAAAAAGTGTGTATCAACATTTTAGAATAAGCTACAATTAACATTAGTTGAAGATAAGATGAACTTGAGAAAAAGAGGTTTTGCTCATGAAAAGGATGCAGAATTACCCACATGAAGCACACAATATCACACTTTGAAGATTACTTCAAAGTTTGTGATAAAGCAAGCAATAATTCTGAAATATATGCTAAAGTACAGTCAAGAAGCTTATATATTAAAATATAAAGTGTAATTACTCCTGCACTTTTAAACCACATGCAAATTTTACCCTTACAGCTATTCATAATGTAACACAATTTTTCCCACAGTCCCAAGGGCAGACCTTACAGTATGAAGCATACATTACATTCCTTAAAAAATAACAAATAGCAGATGTCACAAAACTAGTAGCTAACTATGTTCAAACCAGGGAAACAGGAATGTTTCCCCCATCTCTGATGTGAAACAAGTAAAAGCTACTATTTCATGTTTAACAGTGAAACACTTAGTAAAATACCTTCTAATTAGGAACTCAAATCGTGTCTTAAATATTCTTTTGTATGGTCCTTTTAAACCTGAGTAAATGAATCTCATTTGAGCAAAGACCACACAGTGGCACCATTTGCTTAAAGCAACAGTGGAATTTATTATATGCCATAACAGCACAGATCGTGTCACCGATCTCATACATAGATACCTATTCTTAAATAGGTTCTCAACTTTGCATGTCTATGCAATACGAAATACTTTTTTTTGAATTGGTGAATTCTCTAATAGAAGTTTGTAAGAGGTGGGTCCTGCATGTTTTGTCCACAAGAGTGGCTTACATGCTTTCTATACAACCTCTATGAGGTATAGGCATTCTTATCTTTTGAAAAGATTGGACAGTATATAGCAGCTACCCCCTAACTCCTATTCTCCAGAAGGCCATATTGTGCATGTAGAAGTCACCCAGCCTCAAAATTCAACAGCGCTTACTTGTACACCCATTAAACCCATGCTTTGGAACAAGAATTAACCTCTTCAAGTTACAGGATTTACCTTAAGTATGCCTCACACGCTTTAAATACTTCAGAATTTTCAATACTGCTGTCAGGCTATTAAGCCCTCAGCAGGTCTCCATGGGAGGCAAACTTCTGAGATCCTAAAACATTCCCTACCATGGAAAGTTACTTCTGGAGTGCCACTACCTCAGAAGATCACAGACAGATCCAGCCTTTAGATTGTACTTCACTGCATGTCCTAGTTTTCAAAGAGGAGTGCAAGCTGAAGGCAACAATTAGTCTCACACTCTCAACCTATAGCTGAGAAGTTACTACTGGAACAGAAAACACAAAGACAAAACTCACCACCTTTCAAGCCATTATGTCTTAACAGTTTGTACTCAGGATGTACATTAAAAGAGAAAGAAGTAGTAAACCTGAGTTACATGAAGAATACAGAATGCCATCAAGAAAGCTGAAGACGCAAATGAACAGTCTTAAGAGTAGTACAGACTGCAGGTAATGATTTGAGTGTTCGAGGTATTAATTCAACATACACTCTCAAGTCTGGCCTTCCAGGCAGGGATTTATGAGAAACTGTTTTAACTTTCTTCTTATCAGAAAGGAAAGAAGATTGACTTATTTTCAGTCTTCTCAATATATTTCAATTATCTCTGACCTCGTAAAGTGCAAATGCTACAAATGAAGACGACCTTTCAGTCATCAAAAAGATGATGATGACAATGCAATGATCCTTACTAATATCAGCCATATGACACAATCTCACTCATCTGGAAATTTAACTGAAAACTGTACCAAGAGACTGTTGTGCTAACTGTGCGTTCCAACCACTACAAGTTCAGCCTGTCATCAAGTAGAATTAAATAAAAAATTTCTTGTGAAATAGCACTGCATTCATTGATCTAGATTCAAAAAACGCCCAGACCTCTTCTTTAACGAGAACATTGGTAAAGTATCTTGATCTTATGCCTCAAGTTGGATCGCCAATAACAGATAGTTACATCCAGTGAGTACAATGCCTAGATTCAAAAGGGAATTTAAAAAAAGACAGCAAGAACTGAAGTGCATGGAACAGATGGTTTTTCATTCAACACAAGAGGCAACTGCAGCTCCCTCATGTCCAAACAGCTGACAAACTTTTCATCTCTGCAGTTATATTCAGAGGGTTTTTTGTTTGTGGGTCTGGAGTGGGCTTCTTGGGTTTTTTTTGGGGGAGTGGGGTGGAGGGTGGAGATGTTTTGGGTTTTTTTATGTGAAGCATCATCAAGAAACAAGTTTCCTATTTGGCGCCAAGCAAGCAGATCCCAAGTGTTTTAGATTTTAGTTTATACAACATTGTTGGGTGAGAGTCTGAAAATAAAGTTACAATGCTGAGTTTACCTTTATCGAAAAGTAGTAGCCAAAATTTATTCAGCATTATGACAATGAGACTACTGTAAGAAATTCAATTATATTAGCATAAGTAAAGCAAAGAGAAATAGCCTTGAAGTCTACAGAAAATTTCAGTTATGTAACACTGCCCTTAAAAGAGATCTCAACCTATTCTTCATGTTATATATTGACTTGCATTGGTACTGTACAAAACACAGTACAAGTCTATAAGGCAAAGGCACTTACAACCTGGTTTAGACATGAATACATGTTATAATCCAAAGCAGCTTAGATTTTTCATCCAAGATAGTATCACTATATCAGGAGAATGTGAAGTGAACCGTAGGTGAATAACTGTTAGGCTCTTCCAAGGCAGCTGAGATAACAGCAGGGAATATACCCATCGGTACAAAATGCAAGGCATGCACCCACTGGAATCAGCCTACCTACTGATGCAGACCCCAGCAGTGGAATGGCCAGCCCTGGCAAAAAGGGAGCTGCATGTCGAGAGTGAAGCCACTGTGCACAGAAAGGGAGTTTAGACACATCTGCCAAAGCAGCAATACTACGACTAACAGTAGATGTAGCAGCTGAGGGAATAGCGGTCAGAAGCTGAAAGACCTACAGCAGGCTCTAGGAACGCTTACCAGGCAAATACAACAGCTCACTGACGCAACCCCATTACACCACTTACATCTGCCACCTCTGAATTGCTTGAAGATATATGCAACATATACACATCTAATTTTTTGTAGCTACTAGCAAAATTTATTTTTAGTTCTTATTTCATAAACTTCAGAGCAAAGTTTTACTACTCAACCAAATTACACCAAATTAATAGATAAATGCTGTCCAAAACGGAAAGAATTGATTTCCTATCCCTGCAATTGATTGTATCTTGGAATAATTCATATAACTAATTTCAGGATGGTGGCAAGCTGCAAGCATTATGAGCCAGAATTTTACATGTAAGAAATTCGTTCAGTCACCTTAGTTAGTTTTTGTTAATTTTTGGTCAGACAACTGTAAACATTTCTCAAGACGGAAAAGATGGAAAAATGCAATCCAAACTATGCAGCTTCCAGGAGGCTGTCTCCATCCAGCAGTAAGCAAGTCCAATATCACAGAATTCACTATATTATGAGACATTTTTGTGGACAGAGGTAAAAAAGAACACTCCCAACTGTGGAAAACAAACATCTCTCCTTTATAAATTAACAATTCTTTAAATGGACAACACTGTTTCACAAATTAATTCCATAATGTAGTATAAAACAAGATGACAATTCCTGTCTTTCATATTAGTTTTTCAGATCTTCTGATTCCAAAATTTTAAACTGAACCTTAATTAACAACTGCTGAATAGCAACTTCAACACTTCAGTATTTGATAGTCCCTTCCTACAGGATGCCCATTTCAGTGTTAGTAGGCACCAGACACCCCACCTCACAAATAACTCTGCTTATCCTGTGTGCTCAGGAAAAAACACTGTGGACACAAAGTGATCACTAGTCTGAAATTACTGCTCTGTTAAGATTTGTTCACACCTTTTGGCAGAGCTATTTCAGCTGTGTGCAGACTCACTTGAAACACAAATGCTCAGCACTCAGGACATCTTGTACAAAATTGCTCTGGATGTCACTTCAGCTATTAGCACGATAATTCTACATTTCTGTAGAAGTCTGATAAAAGCTTTCCTGCTGATGACCAAAAATGGACTAATACCATTTCCATAAAGGAGCAGCGACACGCAATAATGTACACTCCCCATAAGCAAGAAAATTTGCAGTTTCCACCTGCTGGCAGAAGACGGTAAACACTTACCTTGTAGAGGAAGAAAGTGCTAAGAGTTACACTCTACCTTAAAACTCAAACTGCTGGCATATAAGACTTTCAAAAACCAAACCAAAACAGCCTAGAAGACTCAAACATACCCAAAATATTAACAAAATTATTTGGAATTACAAAAAACATTCAGGTGGTTAAAAACTAATTAGCTGATGGTCTCACCAACTTCTAGCATCAGCCTAGACTGCCTGCTAAAAGCCTATTTTCCCTTGTTATGATTATGAAACAGATTGCACAGTGTTCTGATGAGGAAACAGGGAACCCGAACTACCACCATTTCCCGTAATCATCATGCTGGGGGAGGGGAGGGGGGAGGAAAGGGAGGATAAAGGGGGAAGATAAAGGGCAAGGGGGAATAACCACAGTAAAGACTAGTTTAAAACATATGAATGGAGTTGTGAGTTTCAGAAAGTCTAAGAATTAAGAAAACTGACACACCTTCTGAAAGAATGGCTTCCTTCAAATAGAGTAGCACATCTGCAAATTTTCTGACATCATTCACCAGTTGCATGATGTATTCTGGATCCACAACAGGATTATCATAGCAGTCAGAGTTGGAGCTAATGCTGCTCAGAGAGCTGCTCTTGGTGCTGCGCCCCATTCCCCAATTTCCTGAATTAGAGATGGTGAAGAAGTTGGAGGTAGACAGTCGGGCTAATCCCAAACCACGCTTGTTACTTCCACCGTTCTGTCGCAACATCCCAGCAGTCGCTGTGCTTATAGAGCTCTCACGGTTAACACTCAGTGTCGCTTAATGTCCATTTGACAAGCCAAAGATGAAATCCTTAAAAATTAGGGGGAGAGGAGGAGATGGAAGAGAAGGAAAAAAGCTCATTAGTGTAGAAATACACATTATGTAATACTTTTGTACTGACAAGATCCAAAACTTCTTTCAAGATGATACTGCTTTACATTACAGTGCTTAACTGAAGTATTATAAAGGTTTTCAACTATTTGAAGTTATTTAAATTCGTACAGCAGATACAGTGTGCATAAAAATCAATGGTATGCAGAAATTATTTCAAAAGCTAATTATGATGCACACTCATTTCATGAGAAAAGTTTCTTCCCTGAATATTCTGGAAGCTTAAGAATCAAGTTTTTTTACATTTACCTTGAGACCTGTTCTTTACCATTAAATGTACTACAACTGAATACAACTGCAAAAACACTTGATGTGATACAGACCATAAGCAATATCCCTGCTCGCATCAACCACCAAGCTCTGTTCAGCATCCTGTCTCTTTAGATAATAGACAGCCTTGATCTGATAGGATGAATTTTCTTTGTGTAGATTGTGCCGAGCAAGAAACCGTGGCCTATCACAGTTTGTCTCAGAAAGGAAAACATCCTGAAAGAAGTTATATGGGCTTTTTCAGCCTGCTATCTTTTAATATGAAAGGCAATCAAAAGACAGACATAGAAAAGTGAAAGATTTAAAAATACTTTAGTATCAAAGTTTATCTGCAAATCTCAGCGCAGTTATCTTGAAGGGTATTCCTCTGCTTTAGTACACCTTAGAAGTTCCACCATAAAAATGCACAGATTTGGGGGAGATGATACTGGTATAACCAAGCAACTACCTGCATTCCTTTCACTCAGAAAAAACAATGCTACTGCAGATTTCCCCATGTCAGGTTAAGCGATTCATTTCAAAGCAGCAAACTCCAGGTGGCAGAGTCAGGTATGGTTCCAGCAGCTCACACAATGCCTGCTATTATTCTCTCAACACCAGGAGAAATTCTCGATGTTTACACTATACGGTAAACACTACAGGGAAAAAAAAACCCCAAAGTGGAACATGACAGCTAAAAAGTTAACAGGGGTTGCAGACATATCTGCAGCAAAATCCCAAATTCGACTATTTTTAGCAAAAAATAAAAGTTATTACTTCTAAACTAAAAACGCAGGCTGAAACAGGTCATCTTGCATATGTTTGCAATTGTTTAGACCAACTCAAGATGTAGAACCTTTCACATTTTGAACACTCCCGCTATGTATTTCAGCAGGCTTTGTTCTAATGCACTTCAATTATTTTTCCATTATTTCTGCTTTATTTCACTTTGCAATTTAAAAATATCTGAGGAAACGTGGTCACAGCAGTTGTTTTTGTAATTAATCTGGCAGGGCTTCCCGAGACTGCGCTGGGGGAGGGGGAAGAAAACTTCAGAATTTAACGCAAATTAACTGCTTTAATTTCTGTTTACTGTTTAAAGTCAGTACCTATAAGGGTACACATGAGACCATACAAATACTGCAGATAATTAAGCAATTCCAAACACCTCAAGTAGACTGAAGTGAGGTTTACATTAAACATAATGTTTAAGCAAGTTTCTTCTGTTCCCACATATATTTCTCATGGCTACAAAGCTACTTTGCAGTTCCGCCTTACAATTACAGCAAAAACAGCCACATAACCCTCTCTCCTTTTAACAACTGTGCTATCTATTTATATCGAGACGGAGATTTTCATATTATTTAAAAGACATGCCTCTTTTAAGTCTGGCCAGCTTCAGAATCAATTTTAAGCAGCACGATGTGTTAGACCTGTTCCCATAGCAAGTCCACACTTCTAGAGCTGCCTTTAGAGATGTTGCGGTTTTATTATCTTTTTTTTTTTAATTCAGACGAGCAACAAGGAGTACCTTAATGCCACCGCTTTGAAAATTACCAAAGGCGTTCTGAATGGGGAAAAACTTGAGAGAAACTTTTACTGCAAAGCGTCAGCAGAACCAAAACCGCAGTTCAGTACAAGTCACCTTTTCCTCGTAAAGATTAACCCTTAGGCCCGCTCCTCCTGCGCTGTAAGGCGGACGGGGAGAAGTTTCCCTCACGGAACACATGCCTTTCATTACTGAGAAGTGTTTCATATTTCTTCAGGAGGCTCTGGCTTCGAAAACGAGAAGCGTCCACCAGCTTCTCTATAACCGCCTCCAGACTCCTCTGGTTAAGAGCGAGCCGTTGCCAGTCCCGACAGAAAAAGGAAAAAAAAGCAAAGCGCCAGATATTCCAGAAATTTGCTCTCCCAGCACAATTTCCCCGGCGGGGCGGGGGGAGCGAAGACGTTCCCGAAGGGGCCACGTCTCCCGGGCGCTGCCAGCCGCCGGGCCGCGGGCACGG
>JAVJGI010000032.1:16197996-16224898 GCA_035590275.1 Ibycter americanus | reverse complement strand
GCGCGCCTTCCCGCGCCGCCCCCGCCCAGGGAGGCACGTGCACACACCCGCGCGCTCGCGGCTGCTGAGCCCCGGCTCGCCGGTACCGCCGGCTGAGCGCGGACGGCGACCTCGGGACAGCGAGAGCAGGAACGAAACCGGAATGCAGCAGGGTCAGGCTGCACCCCCGGGGGGCGGGATGGGGGGGGGATGGGGCCAGCTCCAGGCAGCCCAAGGTCTGGCGTAATTTAGCTTCTGAATTCAGTTGCATGCGCACATGTATGCACATTTTTCTGGTTAAGAAGGAAAAGAAGTTGGAAAAGCAGAAATTTGCAGCATCACACAGAAACTCTAATAGTTCCCAGCAGCAGCAGGACCTTTAGACCTCTGTACAGACGTTTTTATGTCAGTTCACAGCCGCTGGTGGCAGCAGCACTTTTTCCATCTTCCAGAGGCAGAAACCATGAACCCACACACTATTCCTCAGTAATAAAAGGCCATTTCAATTCAGCAGTCTTAGACCTGGTGCACAAGCTCGGAATGGGACATACTTTCAATACCGCATCAAAGCCCTCAACATCTACTTCTTAGCCCAGTCGCTCCACCCTAGCATCTCAAAATTCCCCATCTTTGCTCCAGCCTCCTTCCCCAGGCCCTCCAGCACGCTACCCATTCAGGATTCTGGGTCAGAGCACCAGCCTTTTCCTTGGTCCATTCTTCCTCTCCATACATGCCATAATTTCTTCTATTGAAGAATTTTATTCCATTTCTTTTGGAATTTGTAGAGCCTGAAACTAAGCAACAAAACTAAAGCAAGTTGTGACATTACTTATCTCTAATGTTAAGCACTGTTCAATAACTGCTCTTCACCTTAAAAAAAAATCCTAAATAAAATGTGATGTAAATTTAGAAATTTGGTAAACGTTATAAATTCTTCAAGTCTCCTAAGTATGGAGAAAAGCAAACAAAGAAAACAATGCCCTGAGATTCAGAAAGATTTTGATCATTCAGGTAATTGGTCCAGCAGATGTCAAAATCAGGCCAGAGCAAACAATTGTAAACTAATTTAACGCAAAAGCAAGGAACTACGGTAGGGAATGCGAGTTAAATAGTACAATCAACAATCATATCATCAGAAAAAGTATCAAAGGTTTATTGTGGGAAAAGTCATTGAAACCATTAGGTAAGTGTCCAACAACAATAAAAAAAGCTAAACAAGAAATTCCACCTATACTTATCAATAGAGAGAATACAAAGCAATGGATACTATTTGGTCTGCCAAACCTTTGTTAGAAAGCAAAACATACACCTACAGCAGACTCTCTCTTCCTTACAGATACTCTTTTTGAAAACAGAAGTGGCTTTATCTTGCCATAATTACACCATTCCCAGGCACATTTTAGAAATGGAAAGGAAGAATAAACTCAGCTGTTCCGAGTACATACCCAGCTCTAGTCCTTGCACTGTTTCTGAAGTAGACATACATTTCGTTATGCTTCAGCCCCTCTGCGCATTAGTCTTCTCTCTCTCATCTCGGCTCCCACATAAGCTAACCTGTGTCCATACAAGAATTCAGCAAATTTATTTTGGCGAATCATTTCTTTGGGGGGCGGGGGGAAATCCGTTCCAGAGGTCAAACTGAAAGCGACAAAAAAAAGAAATGCTAGGATTACATGTTTTTATGCTTCTGAAATGTTTTGTTTCAGGCACTTTTGGTTTAAAACATAAAAGTGTTCTACATTGTGGGAGGCCTAGCTTCAAACATCTTTTGAAAAAAGGATTTGAGCCCACATCTGCCACATTATGTGAATGTTAAGTGAAGTTTTGGGTTTTCCTCAAAGTAAAACAACAATTGTCCTTTTTCATTTTAGTTGTTTAGAGCTTTTTTCCTCCCCGTTTTCAGTTTGGCTGCCAAATCAAATACAGAGTCCTCTGCATTCCCCCTGAATCAAGACTAGCACAAAACAGCTGCAACCGTGTCCCAGACTGTACAGTGTTGACTACCTCCTAAATTGCCTTGGAAAATATTACATGAAAGAGAAATGAAAATAACAGATCTACATTCAAGAAAATGCAGCTTGTGTAAAAGGCCATGTGTACATCATAGCTTGCAACTTTTGCTGGAGTAGATAAACTGGCAGGAGGATTAAAGTTCTGACAGCTGCTGTATGTTGGTCATCCTTTGCTAGTCTAGTGGGCTAATGCCCCTTTTCAGCCAAGTATAACCTACAGCATCACTAATGCGGGCTTCAGAGAAGCAACAGAAGTTGAGCAGATGAAATGTTGTTAAAGTTACATTTTCAGTCACCTTTTTTCTGCACTTCATTCAACTATCACAGTTTGCTTGGAGTGAACAATCAGTTTGTTCTATGAGCAATCAGTTATTATGCAAATAATGACCAGGGCAATAAAAATAGTACAGTGTCTCAACAATGTATTCTCCAAGAAGAGACATCAAAATCAAATTTGTTTTCATTAAATATGCTGAATTTTCCTGTGAGCAGCCATTGAAATCTCTAAGTCATTAAGAGCCACTTGTGTGATTCTTTTAACAGGCATTTTTTTCCTGATAGAGCATGTGTACACAGCGAAACAAAAACTATAGCACATCTTTAAAAAAAAACACAAACAAACCCCAAACCAACAAACCCAAACAAAACCAACAATCAAAAAAACAATCTATGGAGTAAACTCCAACTACCTGCTTCTCCCTTCTTGGTGTCAAACAGTACTTTACTCACACAAAAGTCCCTTTGAAATCCAAGGAAAAGCTTGCCTAATGAAAGCTGCTCTACACTGCAGCTTCCAATCACTGTTAAGAGAAGAAACACTTCTAGGTAGCAGCATTAATGTAACTAGAACTGGGAAAGTGGCATTTGTTAAGAAATGAGTTTCAAAATACTGTCTTTATTCTAAGTATCTGCAGAAATGCTAAATATTCTAGACTAGTTGTAAGACACAAATTACGAGTATGCAGCTTACTGCAAGCAATAAGGGTTCAATACAGAGCTGGATATTTGTTACTCTTGTTAACTGCCAAGTCATCAAGGGAAGCAACAGCTGAAAAGGGAACCCAATTCTAGCCACACACGGAGCATCACTGTAAATAATTGTAAACAAATTACTTAGGTAACTTGGTAGAAGTTTCCACCTTCTGTTTACATTCCAGCAAGCAGATTCAGCTCTCAAGAGGTATTTCCATAAACCATTTCTTTCTAAAAATCTTACATACAGGCTCCTGCAGAAGGCCAACATCACTTGTATATCAGAAAACAGTTCAAGACGCAGCTCCTGTTAAAAGAAATAATGTGACATTTTTGGTAAAAGAAAACCTTGCCCACAAACATGTTTTACGTTTTAATGAACAGTCAATGATGAACAGCTAGAACTCAAACCTCAAAATAATTTGTATAACGTCTGAGAGAACTCAGAAAATTGTTCGTCTAGCCCCATTGCATCTACTGCTGGTTTATAAAAGATTTATTTTTTTTTTTCTCCCATGAGATCTCCATTTTGGCTTTAATACATGCCACCCACCTACCTGAGAACCCATCAAGATACCCAGATTCATATATGCACTTCCTAGAACATCCTACATTTCAGCCAGCACACCAAATGCCCTTAGGGGAGCTACGTGGGTGAAACTGCAGCAGCCACTATGCACTGGAATGAACCTGCAGAGCCAACTGATAGAGACATGCAGACATGCTCTCCTGCAGACGTGCTTCTTACCCAGGGATCAGCCATCTTTCTCTTCTCAGTCCTGATCTTCAAGACAGACCACAAAACACTTCAAAAGATGAGCAAAGGAAATGAAATTCATAGCTTCAGCAGGTTTAAAAAACATATTTTTTTTAAATGGCTCATTACAATTCACCCCCAAGATAATCCCTCCATGCTTTTCTATAGGAGATAATCACTTAATCACCTCTCCCCTTGCTAATTGTCCTCTTCTCCACTAATCTCTTCTCTATTTCACAATTATTGCCGGTTTTTTCCTCTCAGATGATCTAGCTGATATTTAGCCTAATGCAGAGCAGTTATTCTCAGTTATTTCCAAAACCGAAGCCCCAAAACTTGTCAACATTTTCTTTTCAGTTATATCAACTGATCTAATTTAAACCTCTTTCCCTGGCCTTTCCTCTGTTTATACAACATCCTGCCCTGCTCAGGATGAGTTACATACCATTGTAAAGTATTCCTCAAAAATGGTGCAAGGCTGGAAGTGTGATGCGAGAAATGCAACTGGACACAGAACAACTCCATTTGCTAATCCTCCAGGGAAAAGGATTGCCAGTGGCACGGGCAGCACCCTATTTCCTAACTTTTAACAAGCAGTTTCTTAAAAAACTTCCACCTTAACTAGCAATTGCCAAGGAGGACAGTGGGTGGTGAGGAATGAGAGGAAAGACTGTATGAAGGAAACAACTTCCAGAACCTTCGCAGCTTGCCAAACACACTATTAACCAACAGTAATTACGGCACAGCGACCTGCTGCTTTGGGAGCCAGGAGGCCTGAAGCTAACCACCCTGGCTCTGTTAGCCCCACCTGCTGTACCGGTACCAGCTGGATTTAAGGGAGAGAAAGCCCAACAATTAAGGGTTAGCAGAGAAACAGGCTGTTTCTACAGGGAACTGGAGGTTTGGCTGGGAACTGCTTGTAGGTGGTATCTTGCCAAAGGCTGTCAGGCAGGCGGCTGTTGATGTGCTCTGGGTAGCAGGGTTACCGCCTGCCAGCTGAGAGAGAGGTGGTAAGCAAAGCTGTCAGTGCCGGATTTGCCTTGCAGAAGAACGGGGTTGTGATGTAGCTTCTGTTGGCTTTGTGTTTTGAATTAAGGGTTGGAAATAGATTATAAGATACAGAGACAATGTTACCCAGTTTCTGAAAGTCTTCAGGATGCTGAGCCCGCAGTGTGCTGTGGGGGCTCCTGCTGTCGCTGGGTTTCTTTCTTACTGCTCTGGAGCATGCCAAAATCCTTCTGAAAGTGCTGATGATTGCTGCTCTCAGCTGTAAAGCAAAAATTCCTTTATAAGTTCTTGATAGTTTTTAGTAGCTTGTGTTTGATAAATCAGATTAAAACCCCAAAAAATTGTGGGTAGAAACTTTTCCTTCTCCCATTTGCATAACTATTAACACAACAGTAAGAAAATTCAAGTGTAGCAAACAAAATCCCTAATTCTCCACAGTTTAATAACTATTGTCAGAGAAAAATGGAGTGGAAGTTAGAAATATTTCTTTGCCAGAGAGAACAGTGTATTTGAGGCTAGGAGAGCAGGTAAGGTCCATAAGCACCAATCAAATGCACTACTTGTGATTAAGTGGTTTCTCCTTCCAGATCTATGCTTTTGCCTCTTCCTTCCTTCTCCTGCCTCTGATGTTGTGGCATGATTGTCCAAATACAGTCCTGACAAAATGATCCAGGTTAAAAGAACCCTGTGGTTAAACGTCTTGCAGTTCACTGGGATCATTTTGCCAAGCAAGCAAGTATGGCTTGCCTTGGTGCTGGCAAACCTAAGCCTAATAGTTTGTGATGGGGTAGGGAGCTGCGATCTCACAACTTGCTTTAGGTGAAGCTGGAATAGTTTTTCTCATTGTGGCGCAGGGTTTTCTGTGCTAGTCTCACAGACTCTATTTGGCTTCTGTGTGCAGTTTTGTTGCCAGGGTTCATATTTTTATGTTGGAGCCTAGACAAATAAAAGAGACTCGGCTAAAGATCAGCACGGTTGATACTTTGGCTGTTACACTTTGTGCAGGAAGAAACTGTTGCATATTCAGGTTTTATGCCAACATATCTGTTTCAGATACAATGATGTATATTTTCTGTTGGTTTTTTTTCCCCCCCATCTCTGGAAGAAAAAAAAAAAGTTAAACCAAAACTATTCCTAGTTGCTTGCAATTATATAGGCAAAAACCCCTGCCTTATACTGCACTCATTAACAAGATATGCTATTCTCAGTATAGGTATCTTCATAAGAGTGTAAGTGAACCTTGTTTAATGGTATGTAATGTAATAAAGAGTAAAGATGGCTCATACCTGCTAGTAAGGACAATTGAGCTAATCATGATGAATGTGAAGCATGGTGACTATGTGTGCTGTTACAACAGTATATCTGAACTGCTGCTAGGGGACTGATCAGATACAATGGAGGGAAAGGTGATGAACTGCGTTCCCCTATGCAGGACTAATGGTCAGCATTTGGTACGTCAGCACCAAAAAGGACTCATTCTCATTGTAACAGAGCAAGCTATACTTTACCCTTACTATAGTTCATAGATAATTAAGCTGTATGCCGAAATAGATCTGATTATTCTGCTTTCTAACTACTGAGGCAGAATTTGACCATAATGTTACCAAGGCTAGGAAAACAGCTGTAATGCATGGCTGACCTGCAGTTTTATGGAATTTCATATGCTGGTCACATTACCCGAGGAAGTACTTGTTGTGCAAGGAGCTCATCCAGGGGTTTTCATATTAGACTTATAACCTGAATATCTCAGTCAAGTTCTTTCTAACATCTTACCAAATTATTACAGTCTGCTTCGCAATACAGTAGTCTTAATCACCTGTATTAATTTAGGTCTTTAAAATGACACCCCACTTTTTACTGAACACTGGTGAGTATATATGCTAAAGGGTGTAGTATTGTTTGCTGAAGTGATTACAATGTGTTCATAGGTTTTGAAAGTACAGTGCTATTGCCCATCTCTTTTGGTGTTAGTGAATTCAGATCAATGTCCTGAGGCAATATTGTCAAAGAGGACTCTGTAGCATGTCACCAGATTAGCAACAAAGGTGAGCCTCAGGAGAGGGCTCTGTTCCTAGTCCTGTGTAACAGTTCACATAATTTGTCAGTGTTATTTCTCATCTAAAAAAAATCTGCTTGCTTCTGTCAATGATAATTATGAATGCCTCTTGATCATGAATATGAGCCTCAGACAAACCTTCTGGGAGAGGACTTGCTACTCTAACTGAGCTTTTCCACCCATCAGTATTTCTTTTCTTTTGAAGTATTGGATCTTCACTCAAGTGATATTACAAACAGAGGAAAGAAACATCTGCCATGTAGTTGTGAAACCTGTCCATGTGAATAGATCTGGTATAAATAAATGCAAGTGGAAAAGATACAGGTATGGGCCCTCTAAGGGAGAGAAAATTACTAAACACCTCTTAAATAGCTTTGAGTATGCTAATCCCTGAACTACTGTGCATAAGCTTCAGTAAAAGTCGTGAAGTCTACAACCATTTCATCAGGAACTGAGTAGATGCCTGGTTCCAAGGGACAATTCCTGAGCAGATCCCAGCTGTGAGCCCTCCCACAGCCTAGGTGCAGCACCTGAATTCCTGAAGGGGATTTCCTACTGACCTTAATGGCTCTTTGCTCAGGGCACAGGTTGTTCAGCTGTCCCATAATGAGGCTCCTAAATCTTCCTATTCACAATACAGGGAGTGTAGGTGCCTAATACAGGATTCCCTGCAGGCCATGGGCTGGGACACCAAGTGTTACAACCCATCAGTCTCTCACTGGACTTGGCCCAAAAGTTGCTAATCCGACACCAACAATGGTTTGTCTGTTTTGTTTTGTTTCCTGTTTTTGCTTTAAATAGTAATGATGAACCTGATTAGCTGCAAGATAGCAGATGCTGTGGTAATATAAGATTTGAATAACAGATGTGAGAACAGACTCTGGCCTTGGTTTAAATGACACGTTATTTTTTTATTATTTAACATTTTCTTGGGCAATGTGAGCCATGTTTTCTGCTCTTTGAGAAACTCCTTACTGAGTAATACATAAAAAATCAGGATCGTTATTATTTTATGCATATATATATATAAAAATATCTGAGAAAATAAAATTGCTGTACCTAAAAGAGCAGTATATACTTTGAAATATGATACTGATCACAGAAAGATTAAGTAATAAGCTAACAGAACTATTCCTGTCATCTTGCCTAGGTAAAATAATCCAACATGATACTTATGGTTAAAGATCAACAAAGGAAGTGTGTAAAGCTCCGTGACTTTAGGTTATGTATATGGCATAAAAATACAGAGTATGATTCACTACATTGAAAACCAGGGTATTTCAATAATTTTATTCTGACAAAAGCCATAAATGGCTTGCACTTACTGATCTGAATTATGTATAAATAGAAACCTGCAGTATTAAGTAAAAATCAATAACCCAGCCCTACTTGTTTATGTCTAAGTTATTACTGGTTCATTGGCACCTTAACAGCATGGAACTGTGTTCGATAACAGAATAAATGAGAAACTGAAGTTGACGGCTTTGCAAACCTAGTGGATGGAAAGGCCACTGATGTTGCCTGAGCTATGGCAGAATGCGCTTTAGACCCCCTCCTCAGCTTTCTGCTGTGAATTAACTTGTCTTGGTAGGAACACATGGGGATTCCCTGTGAGTACCCCAGCTTGCCTCATGCTTCAGAAAGATAGTGGTCCCTGCTTATGATGGGGTACCTCTGTGAGGAGACCTAGGCCACATGTCAGGTCAAGATGACTGCAGATAGAGTCCTTTTCCTTTGGCAGACACTGCTGGTAGCTGCTCTGGGAAGATTAGTCCAAGTAGGTACAAGCCTATGGGGAAGCAAATTCCATTCTCGTAGAACCAGAGGTCTTCGCCAAGGGCAAGCTGCAAACCTAGGCTGGTTCCTTCCTTGCCACCCTGATACTGTTCTGCAGAGTGGCTTTGGAGACCATCCTCTTCAGACAGACAACTTCCAATTCAGGATTTAGCCATGAAGCAGCATATAATCAAAAAAGCAGCACTGGCAATCTCCTTTAGCGTAGGAATGTGACTCCAGTGCTGATGGAGCATTTGCCATCTAACTCCAGTAACTTCTTCCAACCAATAGAAAAATCTGTGAGACAGGCTTGGCTGCCAAACATTACAGGCTTTGAAGTCTGCTGGCAGGTAAAAGCTGTATGTCAGTGACCTACAAAAACATCAAAAGGTATGTCAGGGAACGCTATTGCAAGGGCTGGAAATCCAAAAGAAAATCCTCAAAGATAGTATTAAAGGACTTCAAAGGTAGGAGATAAAGTAGAAAATCAACAACACTGGTTAAAATCAGACAGAGAAACAAAAATTTTCTCTGACTTGAGTAGAAGTTGGAAAGGAAATGAAAGGGAGAAATATGTACTGCTTTTCAAGGTCACATGCACCTGTACTGTGTAAGCAAGCAACAGCTATCTTGTCTTCAAAGTGTATATATCAGTGCACTCAGAATATAAATATATACAGTTAATGCCTCAAAAGGAGACTAATAATTGATACCCATATTTTTCTTTTTACTCACATATCTAAAGGTGCTGTATAATTTTTTTAACGTAGTTTATCACAGTGTAGTGAGTATGTAATAGTGAAAGGTACTATTATTAAAGATCAGGTAATCTGTCTTTTGTTTTGATCATTACGTGAACCTTCATGTAATCTGCCAGAATCCAAGTGTGGGACCTAAAAGACTCAAAGTGAAGGCATTAATGTAGGAAATTTACTCAGCTATGGATTCATGTCTATAGTATAAGGCTTTTTATAATCTCTGGTACTTTATATCTTAACTAAGGATTTTTCAGCAATAAAAACCTAACATGAGAACATAGAATTTCTGTAGAAAGAACTTTGGAACTGGAAATAGGTAAGGCTTCAAAATAGGAATGTCCAGGCTGCGTAAGACCAAGAATCCAGTAAGACCAGTATCCTGCTTCTCATAATAGCCAGGAATGAATGCTTAACAAAGATATGAAACACTGGACAGGAATATGTAATACTTTCCCTGAGCTTCCAGCCATTTGCAGCTGAAAAACTTCCTGAGCCAAGCATGATTTCTTTATATCTAGTAATCATCAGTAAATTCCTCTCCCACAAACTTGTGTAGTCCTATCCTGAAACTAAACTTTTAGCAAACACAAACATCCTGTAGCAGGGAGCTCCCGGTTCTACAGACACTGTGAATAATAACTCCTTTTCCTTTTTTTTTTTTTTTTTTTTTAATTTAATTTTCCTACCTTTGACACCTGAAAGTCACAGCTACTGTACTGAGATTCAGACTGGGTTTCTGAATCTGGCCTCTGCCACAAAACCTGTTCTGTGAAGACAGGCTCTATCAGGACAAGCTGCAGGAACGGGTCCTCCATCAATGCTATTGTGCAATGAGTGAAACAAATCAGAAGGGAGAAGGAAACAGCAGCAGCATATGATCTTGAACAACAAAATGACCATCTGAAGACATTTTCAAGATGCATTATAGCACACTTCTGTGTGCTATGTGTGGTTTACCATGGTCCCAGAGTGCACAGGGCTGTAGTTAAAATTCCACTGATAATTTTTTTCCTTTTTGTGAAGTTCTGTTTTCAATTTTCAGTGTGTAGCAGTGTTACCAAATATGGGAGAATCTGCTACCACTCTGGACTTGTATCACTGCCTATGCACTGGAGATGCATAACAAATGGATTATTTTTTATTTTTTATTTTTTTTTAATTCCAATGATAAGTACTGATTCCCTGTAGCCTCCAGTGGACAGAGAAGCTTATAGGCAGATTGTACAGTATGTCAGATTTTTTCTGCTTTGCATCTATCCAATTAAAAAAGAAAGAGCAAGCTGTGAAAAGGAATGTTGAATATATCAGATATAGTAAGAAGGGTTAAGCTGTTCAGATCACCTGCTTCAGATGCAACATAACCACCACACCCCTCCCCCCAGGAGGAAAATAAACATTTCCCTTGTCCCTAGGGTGGTAGCAAGCCCTAACAAGGAAAAGCAGGACACATTCCTTCCTTCCTTCCTTTATAACTAGTCACTGAATTGCTCCCAACACATTCCAGATCTGGTAGGATAGCTTAATTGTCTTCACCTGGAGGCCACTGCTTGAATTCCTGTCAGTTAATATAACACCTATGGAGTGAGGCACTGTGATTTCTTTCTGATTAAAGTGGATTATGTACCCAGTCCCATGGTCATGAGCAATTTCATAGTTTCATTTGCATACGAAGATTTATGAGTTTCCTGGGTGTAACTGTGCCTATAAAAGTTTGAGTCTGTAAGTATCATCAAACATAATTCCTCCCTAAAGAATTAGAACAGATATATGGAAGATGCAGAACTGTTTATTGTAATAAGTTGTGGTTATGAGTGAAATTTTTAATTGCTTCCTTTACAATGAAAGGTCTGTACAGAGAAGGGAATGCTGCTGGTTTGCTTTCACTGGTGGTGAAATAGGGAAATTTCCGTAACAATTCCTGATCAGGTCTGCAATGTTATTCCATAAGGCAGTTGAAATTTTGTGATGTCAGACAGCAATTCTTGTCACAGATTGTTATCAACCAGTGCTCTGGGTTGTAATTCCCCATTTCTGTAGTTACAGATACCACTCATACAGAATGTCAAGAGGAGTCCCAAGATTCAAATCCTAACTCAGTAGTAAACCAGCAAGTTTATCCCTTTCTCAAAACAAGTAGTTAGGCAATTAGACTAGAAAAATAAAAATATTTAAGCGTACAGACTTGAAGTAATTTGTCATTGTTATGTACTTGTTTTATTCCTACCATCATTTATGAAGTATTTTGTAATAAGCTTTGAAATCTCACTTGTCTTGCCTGCTTGTGTTCCAAGTGAAGCAAAATGTTAATATTGTTACAGAAAAAGACCCTGGAATAGCACTAAATACAGTTGTTTCCTAGAAAACATTTTGATAGTGTGGTGAGGCATCAGGGAGTTCCCCTAGACAGCACCTTATGACAACAGTGCATAGACAGAATAAGGTTCAACATAGACCAGTGATGATGGCTCTTTACTCATAAGTGCACTGCAGAAATGAACATACAGTGACCAGAAGGCCTCTAAGGCTTGAAAATCATGGTAAACATGATGCTAAAAGAAGTAAAAATGTGCAAGACGACAACCAGGATGATAAGGAAGAGTAAGAATATTAACAATTCTATTTTTACCCATCCTCACTGATTTATAAATTTCTTTGAGTGGAACAATGATTTAATGTAAGACTTCTGACAACAAAATGAGAGAATTACCTAAGTGGGAGACAAGTACAGAGGGGAAAGACAAAAAAAATTTCTGAATAAGGAAAGGCATCTGTTTTACCAGCGCTATCCTGATATACCCCTAGTTAATCTAATCTAAACTAGCTTGAAAGCTTATATGAACTAGAGCTTTAAATTCCCATGGATAAAGAAACAAATATTGCTTTTTGAAAACTGCATATAGTTATCCTATGTTGTACACTCTTGTGTATATCCTGTATCAACAAATCTGTATTTTGGGTTGTATTCAGATACTGGAAGCTATAGCTCTCAATCCTGTAGCTGCTTGTGATTCATTTCAAAATAAACCTGAGAGACAGAGGGGTCTTAAACATCTACAGGGCTCCTATTACAGTGAAATTAATGGTATCATTTTCTTCTTAAGCTCAAAAGACTAAGTTCTGTGGCAAACAACAAAAAGCATCTGACAGTGTTAGTCACTTTTATTTTACAATCACTCTCTGGATACTTACGTGAACTATTTCAGTTATATAGGCATTTTAGGAACTTTCTTCTTTCCTTATGTAAAGAACCTTAACACACCACAGGAAAGGAATGGAATACCTGCTTCTCAGATGTTTTGTACAAATATGCTTCTTCATTGCTCCCATAACTCCTGAAGCATTCCCCAAAGTAGACCAACAAAGGCTGGTTTAACTACTAGGACAGCAGAAAGAATGTGCTCATTAAATACACTTTTGGTAAATTAAACAAAAAATCAAGAGATCTGTAGATTATTAGCTCCGTAGTTGCACTACTAATATCATTTCTGCACAGTATGTTTTACAGATACTCCATAAAATCAAAGTATGACGGCAAAGAGGGCTATGCTGCTTCACCAGCGATAAGCCTCCACTGTACAGATGTTCACTCTGACTGTAGTTAGTCCACAGACCGCCTCACCTCTAGTGCATACCTGAGCTTTAGCAATGAAGATGAGATGAATACAGATCAAGAAAATAACAAACCTAACTGTAGGATTTAAGTTATCTGTCAAGATTAGAGCAAATACAGATACTGCCGGCCGTTAAGTGTGCAATATTTGCGTGGATTATTTCCTTTAGCATTTGCTTTTTTTAACGTTAAGTGTTCTTAATCAAATCTAACCTTACGGCACCACCCTGTGGCACACTTGATAATTGCACGACTCCCAACTGCTCCCGTCGCCCGCTGTTCACTGGCTGTGCCTTTTTCATGGCGAGTGGCCACTCTCGAACAGTGGTGGAGCAGAGGATAGTTTAGAACTTCAGTTTCAGGTCTCTTTCTGTGACTAAGCATCGCATTTGCTACTCTAGTAAAGTTTTACCTTATCCGTGGGAGAGTGGTTTGAAGGGAAAGCAGTGTTCCCTACTATCCTAAAATTGATTCAAATATACTCAACCCATGGTTAGTATGATTAACACAAATCACATATAGAAGTGGGAGATATGTGTTTGAAGAAGAAAAACTCGGATTGGATGGGCTGAAAATGTTCATCCCAAAATCCTGAAACAAACTAGAATAAGACTACTGTGGGATCGGTTCTGTGGGAAATACTTCAAATAAATACTTAAAGTCAGGGTAGTATATGATTGTAGAACAGGCAATGCAGTATGACTGCATAAAGGAGGGAGAGGACAGAAGTATTCATGTCTGAAAGGTCTCTGAATTTGACCTCAGTTGTCTGTAATAATTTGAAGCAAATAGCAAAGTGGTGAATAATCAGATGTAAAAGTAGACAAGACTGTACTGCACCTGGCTGGGTGTTTTTCCAAAATAACTTGATTTTCTAGGCAAAGACAATGTGACACACTTTATTCATGTGAATATTAATAAAACATATTATGTGGTGCCACTCAGAAATGTATTAATGAAGCTGGCAAAATTGGTAATTTTTATAAGGGTTATAATATATGCAAGGAACTGGCAAAAAGTGGTAAGGTACTGAATGATTTTTGAATGGTGAACCCAGCTAGAAGAAAGCTATTAGATTTTAATATAGTCATTAATGACCTGACATAGATGTTACCAGTGCTCTGTTGACTAAAAAAAATTAGAAGGTATCATCAATATTATGCAGAAAAAACTGGCTGATCCCAAGAAATGGAGGCATGAAACAGAATGAAATTCTACAATACAAACTATAACATCATACGTCTAAAGAATAATAGCAAAGAATGTGCTATAAGGAGAATATAGTATTTGGAAAGAGCAGAACAGGTTGATCTAGTTTATACAGGATGATGACAAGTGCGATACAGTTGTACAAATGTCAGGATCTACTTACCACCTGAGGTACTTCCTGCAGAAATAGGAGTGACACTGATAAGACTTTAAAATGGAATATTCAAGTAAATCAATATACAGAAAATACACACATCACTGGCATGTGCAGAAATGATGACTGAGGTGACCAAGGGAAGAAAAACAAAGGCTGAGTAAGATTAGGTGTGATTGTTGCACATAAATATGTTAACTGAGGAGGGAGATCTGCTGAAGTGAAAGGGCAATGATGATGAACAAACCAGTATAAACTGTCATTTATAAATTAAGATTGGAATTTAGGAGAGATCCTAACCTACAGGAGTGAGTTTCTAGAACAGATTTCCAATTGGAACATGGGGACAAAATCTTCAACGGTGATCTAAACAAAGAAATGAGGTGACACGGTGCCTCCAATACCAAGAACTGGACTTGATCCACATCTCTTTCAAGTCTATGTTCTTCTTACAATTATTCTGAAGATTAATTAGTTGTGCCTTTCTACAAATATCACCCTAGAATGTGAATTTATTAGCTTTACACTATTTGTGGTTTAGCCCCCAATTGACTTGAAAACTTCTGGGGAGAAAATATGATATGCATAGCACCACTCTCCAGTGTTAATCTTGAACAAACTGTCCTTCAGGAAATGTTGTTGAGTCTTCCATAAGCTGTCAGCCCAGTCTTACCTGTGGTGGATCAGAGATTTCCCAGATGACCATATCAACTAAAGACTGGTTGGATATCTTAATTTATTAGAGCCAGCTAGGAAGCAGCTGAATGCTGCCTTCAAAAGGTAAGAATGTAGTTAAATAAGGTATTTATACTGGAATGGCTATACAGTGAATGGTCGCAAGCATAGTGAAATTTCTGGGTTTATGGCATAGATTCATTTATAGTTTTGTGCTACTACTAGGTTCTCGTGTGCATTATGATTGCCTTGGAAAAGCAAATAAACAAAGAAAATCCACAGCCAAACTGGCTATGGAAAGAGCTAGTTTGGCTTCCCAACTCAAGTACTCACTACCACGTATACAGCAATTTTGAGTTCTTTTTCAGAACACTGTTTTTATTAATTAGTATCTGGGAGGAAAACTAGAGTAATTGTGTTTTGGGTGGGTGTTAGTCAAAATATTTCTTGCTGCTGGAAGACACTATGTAGCTTTAAAGCAAACCTTAGAGCACTTTAATCCTTATTCTCATGTTTGCTCCACTTTTCTATTAGTTCTCTTGCAATTTGTCCCATTTTATTTTAGTTCAGTGATGGAATTCTGAAAACAGCAAATTCCAAGAGCACAAGAGAAAATATCCTCAAAGTGTTAGCACTATGTTCACTGGGATTGCATTTTGCATTCAAAAGGAAGATGATGAATTTGGAATTTTTGGAGAAGAACTTTACTTTGGATCATTATCCAAAAGTCTGGAAGATGAGTTAAACTTTATTGAACCAGTGAGGTACTGCTTATGCGACCACAACTGAATGGAATGAAGTTGGAGTCTAAGACTTGATACTGTGAATGGGAGGTCCCATTATCCACCTCTAGAACTTACAAAGAACAACCATCATGACTTTAAATTACATTTGTAGGAACCCCCCCCACCCCCCTTTTTCCTCCTTCCCTAGACTTTTCTTGCTTGTCTTAACCTTTTCTTCTGAGATTTCAATTACTGCTTTGCTTTCCTCCTTCATCCAAGGTAGGAATCAGTGCTCTGCTTCCCTCAAGAGCCTATGTTATTCAGGCACATACTCTTTTCCTCACGAATATTCTCCCTCCAGCAGCAGAGAGAGTACAGGCTATGTTGTGCTATGCTGCTACACAAGCCTTATTTCTGTTACGAATAAAGGCTTCAGATTTTCCTTACTGAGAAAATCTTGGGAAAAGTAGAGACATATGTTTTGTAAGATGTGAAGGTCTCTCTGGAATTGGAACAATTGCTTTAAGCTGTGAGATGGCACACAAGATGAGCCTATTGAATATTGATTTGAGAAACAGCAATTTCAATGGTGCCTGAAGTAAACTCTGCAAAATGTGCCTGCAAGAACTACTCAGCATCTGTGTGTCTTGATCTCTTGCCTGCTTTTAGCAATTTTATTCATCCTCCTCTTGTGCAGGACTACAGGGCTTCTTGGACTGAAAGGTATTTCAACAATGCAATCTGGACCACATAACTGCTCTGCTGCTCGTTTACCCCGGTAGTCATATGACTCAAGCCCTAGGATTTACAATTTCAGATTACAAAAAGAAATATACATTAAGGGTAAAGATTAGGGCACATCTGAAGGTCAAATGTACGGTATAACTGAGTTTAGGAAAAGAATTAGAAGCATTAAGTTTATATTTCTTTTTGCTTAGTTATCACACACAACTATTAAAGGTGTTGTCCATGCTTGGTATTTGGTTACTTCTGCTGCCTGTTTATGCTATTCCCATCAAGTTAGTGTGAGATAAACTAGCGTGTGAACATTCAGTGCATTAACTAAGTTGTGATAATAACATGGAAACATGTCTTCACTTGTGGTAAAAACTCACTCTCATCTTATTTCAGATAACAGGGCAACTGGCAATTGACATTTGACTTGGAATGATGTAATTTGGATGATTATTTACTTAATAGTTAAACTGTGTATCTTCTATTTATATATTCTGCATTAAGATGGACTGTGTGGGTTCAGTCTTGCTGAGCTGGAGCAAAGAATCCTGCCCTACCTTATAAAATCTGCCTTAGCTGGCAGGCAAGAGGGTGAGCTTTCAGCTGTGGCTTAGGGTGTAGCTCTATGTAGGAAGGAACAGAGAATTTTCTCACGTTGGTTAGAGATGTACAACTTTATGCCTTAAGGCTGAAGAGTAATAGCATTTTTTTTCCTTCTGCCAGAATGGGATAAAACTTTGCTATTAATTTTTTCTATGAAAGAAAGGTTAATTTATTTTCTATACCAAAAAAGGAAAAAGTGTGCATATGTATCTGTGTATTATGTATCTGTGTATTTATATATACACATGCACACATATGTATATTTACCTACATACAGAAACTTCCACCATTTTTTTCTAAAACATGTTAAACACTGGCCTACATAGCATGAGGGCAACTGTCATGATGGCTATCACATTTGGACAGTTATGTACACTATACTCCCTGATGAATTTAGTTTCAAATTTTAATTTCCAGTGGACATGAACCATACTAGAAAGCCCTGTAAGCAGTATCTTTACCTGCCGAACAAGTTAAAAGACGTTTAACTGCAAGCACTGTCTTGAGTACCAGGAATCTATGTAACTTCTCCTAGTGATCTGGCTTTAAATGTACTGTTTATCAGTAGTAGCACAAACTATTAGTAGCAGCACAAACTATTAGTAGTAGCAAGATGTAATATTAATAAATTAGCAGCAAAAATTATTAGTAGCAGATATTAGTAGCAGTATATAATATTAGTAAGTAGTAGTAATAGTAATAACATGTAGTACCATCCTTTCTAAAAAAAAAAACAAATATATATATATATAAAAAAAAAAAATAAAACACCAACAGTCTATTTGTATGTATATTCATGGAGAGTAGCTTCATATTTTTAAAAATTTTTACTGTTTTCTTCACATTCTTCAGGGGTCTACTTTCTGTCTCCTCCTCTGCTGTTATTGATCCTATGCTTATTTAACAAAAGCCTACTTGTTTCATGTTTCTGAATGTTACTCATTAAATTACATATTTTGTTACCTATTCTGCAATATATATTAGGAACATATTTCTTCCTCCATGTTCCATACAACTAAGAGGTTCACTACGTTAATAACCTTGTTCCCTGGCCTTTTTCATTCCTCTCATTCTATACCATCTTTGTTGAAGACCATCTGAATGATCCTGAAGGTACCCTACAGTCCTGATTTTTATGATTCTGTGATCTTTAATCAACACTGAGATCTAAAGTCTCTCTTGGTTTCCTCAATCAAATTTAAAGATCCACCACTTCTGTACCCTCTGCACAGTTCCACTGCATTCTCTATCTTCTTCTCACTGGACAAGTATCAGCCATTCATGACTAGCACCTTTCCTCATTGCTTCCTACTCTGTTACCAGTGCATTTAATTTCAAAACTGTGAGTAAATTCAAATGCTTTGGGAGAGGAAGAAGGCAACTAGATACTATCTACTGAGAGATTTTTGGATCCAAAGGTTACAGATCTAAACCAACACCTCAATTATGACAACTACTGGAAGCCAGAGCGTGCACATTTTTGCAGAAAAAAACCCCACTTTTTTGCAGAAAATGCTGCTAAGTAAAGCAGCTGGATTCTGCACGTGTGTCTTCTGGCATAGTCCCAAATAAGTCTGCCACAAAAGTAGTCTAAAACTGCTCAAGAAACTTGAATCAAGGCTGTATCAGGATGCAACCTTTAATTATACAGCTTCATATGTTTTTACCCCAGTATTGCTGCCTCATTCAGTGACTAGATAGTTATTCAGTATTCATTTGTAGTCTTAATTTGTAATCAGTATCTAGCATTAGACTTTAATGAACATCATCCAAATACAATGCAAAATTTAAAAATATATTATTAAATGCTAAGTATTTTTAAAAATACTATGTTGGGGTTTTTTAAACTGCAATTTTAATGAAAGCTCCACCTAATTGCAACCACTTAGTAGCACAGACCACTTTGGCAAATAACTCTCTGATGTATCTCATGATATTCTGAAAAAAATGGGGGAAAATGCAATTATAGGCCAATTTTGCATGTGTTAGATAACTCACCCTACGGCAGCATCCTACAGTGATTCTGTGACAGAGTTAAAGTGGTAGTTCAGATCACTTCATCAGCATTTATCTGCCTTAGCCACAGAACTATAATTTTTCTTCCCATCATCACCTGCCTCGTATGCTATGTCTCAAAATTTTCATAATATATGACAGAGCAGGCTTGTAGGCAACAGCCTACTTACCTATACAATCCTAATCCAGTACAGGTTTGTGCAAGGGAACTGGAATTTTTTCACCTGCAGAAAAGGAGGCTGAGGGGAGACTATTGCTTTCTATAACTACCTGAAAGGAAGTTGCAGCAAGGTGGGTGCCAGTCTCTTTTCCCAAGTAACCCGCAATATGACACGAGGAAAAAGCCTCAAGTTGTGCCAGGGGAGGTTTAGATTGGATTTTAGGAAAAAATTCTTCACCAAAAGGGTTATCAAGCATTGGAACAGGCTACCCAGGGAAGCAGTTGAGTACACCATGCCTGGAGGTGTTTAAAACACTTGTAGATGTGACACTTAGGGACATGGTTTAGTGGTGGACTTGGCAGTGTTAAGTTTACAGTTGGACTTGATGATCTTAAAGGTCTTTTCCATCCTAAATGATTCTATGATTCTAAGAACTGCACTTGAACTCCCAGTCAAATGTTTTGCCGCCATGTTTCCCCCACCTCCTCTACCATGAATTGCTAACCCAGGTACCACGGACACCCGGTCCGGCCAGTTCCATCTCACACCTTCTCATTATATTTGCCTTCTTTCAACCTTTTTCTTCTCCAGTCACTTAGCTCTAAATCCCTCCTGTTTTGCTCAGTAGCTCTGTGTCACCCTCCTGTTTTGCAACACACATCCCAGTCCGCTTTTCTTGCCTAATCATTTAATTCCCTCCCAGTATCAGAATCATTGTTCAGCCTGTCTAATCTCCTTGCTCAACTGGTCTCTAGGTCCTCCTTCCACTGGCTTCCTGACCCAAGGTGGCTCAGTCTCCCTTCTTAAATACTGTCTTGCTAAGCCACTCTAGTTTCTGTAGCCCTTCTTCACTGATTTCTTGTCAAGCCATTTATTTCTCTTCCACTCTCAGTCTTGCTTCATCCTAATGCATTTCTTCCATCCTTATCTGGTTTTATCCCCCTGAATTCAGATCAGTGGGATCATTCCTAAAGCCAAAACCGGTTGCCTATGCTCAGTCCCCATGTCTAGCTGCATTCCGGTATAAAACACCCATTGCAGGAAAAGCCTTTGAGCTTGCATAGTAGATGACTGCTTAGTCTGTATGGAGGAAGGTTGCAGAGACTTGGATAATATGATCTGTAAGGAAACTGATGGTGCATGATCTGAACATACCAAATGATGGAATTTCCAGCCCTGTTGGCAGCCCAAAGCCAAGAATTGTTACAGAAGGCATACAAATCCATTTTTCAAAAGTCAATACTTTGGCAGTGTGAAGGAACAAGTGAAAAGCTTGTTCTATAATGCTACATGGATGTCATGTATGACCTGTTACTAGTGTGTAAGAGCAGACCATTAGGCTCCTAGAATGCTGAATGTCTCTGACATGATTAATGAGAAGGGCTGCTACAGTAACTATCAAATTATGAAACAATGGGTGGAGATAGGACTTCAATTTTAGAAACCCACTTCAAGTTACCACATTGCTCCTCCACCTTCTACCTTTCTTCAGCTAGTGAGTGTGTGGCAAAATGATAATCGAGCCTGACTGTTAATAGATGCACAGTATTGCATACAGAGGAGAAATTATAATTCTACTTTAATTCTCAAAAAAAATATCTGAACTATATTGACTCAAAACAATGCTTAAGAAATACTGTACTTGCCAAGGATAGAAGTTTAATGTGTAAAAAGTGCTGAATACTACATAGTTTAAAAGTCTCCATAGTGAGACAAAGTAGGAGACAGTAGTTTCCAGGATCATGCCAATAGGGAGAAGAGTTTTGCAGAGTCTAAAAACTGGACCCTCACTATTGATCTTTCATGGTCATCACCTAAGAATAGATCTGGACACATAATGTATTAAAATCCTTGTTCTGTATATTAGCATCCATTCTACATTACTGATATTAAAAACAAATTATACTGTTTCTGAAGAACACATCATCATAATATATATTTGTGGCCACAGCTGCTGGAAACCAGAAAGATGGGTCTGATGAAGTTGTTAGGGTTTAAACCTAATGTCAGATACCTGTTGACCAAATATGAGAGAGGGATATGATTCCTTTCTAAGTGGTTACAACCATTCAAGCTTCATCACCTGGACTAAGAAGGAACCATGGCATAAACAGTGATGATGACACAGCTTTTCAAAAGTTATGCCTCTCTTGTATAAGCTAGTCTTTGCCAAGTTAGCCAGTCTGCATTGCAAAGCATGGTGATAAAGCACAATGACCTAAAAGCTTGTTACATTTCCTTAATATATTGAAAGTGATTTATTTTTCCATTGCTTCATTCTTGGAAATAATCGGACCACACTGGCATGACATCTTTTATGAAATAAATTAATATACAAGCCAAGGCAGAAAATTTCTGCCAACTTTCAGTTTGCATCATTATAAATCAGCAAAGATATAAACAGCTGAAAAGCAATACTTATAAGGGAGTTGTGGCGCAATCTCAATAAAAGAATTACAGCTCTACCTAGGAAACAGGAATCAGTTGTAAACCTATTTTAAATGCTTTTGTTTAAATTACTGGATTCAGATATCAAACTTGACTCCTTGAATTTGCTAAGATCCATTTCTTTGTTCATGAATTTGTTCATTAATGCCTTTTGGGTAAAATGTTCCTTAAAAACTTCCTTCATTTTTCTCACTTTTTCATGAAAAAGAGAACTGTTTTTTAACCAAGCATTATTCTAAGTACGATAGGAAGTTAACATTACTTGAGATAAGCTAGAAATAAATGTTGAGCAGTAAATACTGGCTTTCAGATAACCAAAAGGTGTCAAAATCAAACTGAGCTGTGATTCACTTCAGGAAAAAACTGAACAAGCTAAACAGGAACATTTAGTTTCAGTTACCAGTTTTCTACCCACTCACCTAGTCCAAACTAGGTATGCAAGTGAAGCACAAAATTCTGACACTGTAAAGAAATGCATAGTACTGCATTTTGGAGGGAAAAAACTAATTCTGTATTTATTTCACACATTGTCCAACAATATTGACTCATGAAAGGGGTATCAGTATTCTAAGCATGGATACGGACAGCTCAGTGAAGATATTTTTCTGTAAAATAGTCAAAACCAGAAACCAACTAATAGGAAAAGCGAATGAAAACAGTAGGTAAAATAAAACTGAATTCTTAATACAAATCCGTGCTTTGCTCTCATCTGAAATAGTAGGTGCGTTTTCTGGACCAGCAGACTGTGAGTAATTATAGTACTTAATGACAACAAAAATTAGAATGCATGTCAAACACTGTACTTTAGAACTAAGTCAGTGTGTAAATGTTTGAAACTAGAGTAAGATCCACTATGAAAGCAGATGTGTGGAGTCTATACTGCTCTTACAGTACCAGATACTATCCATGTACAGACTGGAGACCAGATAATTTCTGAGTCTAGTCTTATAGTGGTAATTCCTATGTACTTTCACATTTTCACCTGGAATTTTAAATTTATGAGCTGTGCTTACAAAAAATGATCTGTCGCCTTGTATTGTGGAAAGGCATGAGGAATTAAGTAGCAGTAAGGGTTGTTTTTATAGAGGATAGATCAGAGTCACATTAAAACCACAGGCGTATACAGCAAAAAATATAGTCAGAAATCAAGGAAATGCAGAAAGCAGACTTCTGTGTAGCAATTAAGCTCTTGTGGGTTATGGTGTCCATTAGTGAAGATGAGAACAAATTACTCCTATCCCCATACAGTGGAGAAGTAAGGCAGTGATGGCACAGAAAGTCTGCAAACATCAATATATTTAAAAGCCAATGCTCCATACATTCTAAGCTCTCTAAGCTTTTTTTTTCTTTTCTAAACACCCCTTCTCCCAGATTTTACTTTCTGCTCAGGAAGACTCTTTCCTGCATCTTAAGTTCCTGTAACATCCCAGTCATCTGAGGGGCATGCAGGAGGTGGGTAAGAAAAGGGCAAGAACCAGAGAAAACAGGAGGCACAAAGAAATGGAAGCATATCTTCTCTTTCTGTTCTGCAGATCAAAGAAGGTTTATGTCCATTTCAATTTCACTCTGTAGGCCCCACTCTGAAGATCAAACCTGTGTTATAATCAGCATATGTTTCATGGAGGTGGAGGCCTATGGATTTTGAGTGGCTGATACCATATCCATACTGTTTCACCCACACTGGAGTTTCAAGTTGTATGAAGTGACTAAACATACAAGGATTCCATTTGGTTGATATTAGCTGTATTAATGAGGCTGTCATTGGGAATATTCTGTATCGTTATTCATATATACACATATATGAACTGATACATAATTAAATGTAGCTCAACTTCAGAGGTATAATTTCCTTCTGTTAAAAATCAAGCAACAAACATGCTCTGGTATAGCACTTCAGTAGAATGTCAAAACCTTATCACTTAACGGTGATATCTGCATTAACAGAGCAGTTCACTAATTTCCCTGCAAACCATGCCAAACTCTACAGCTAAGAGATACACCTAAGAGATAACATAGGTTTCACAAAAGAGACCACATCAATCCCTGGAACTGTCCTTGCTCCACTAGTTATTAAGTTTTCAAGAATCATAGCACTTTACGTAACATTAAACAAGTGACCAATCTTACTGAATTTATATGGACTTAAAAATTAAGCAAGTGCAAGCCTACGGAATGGAGATCAGCCCTATACAAACTACTTTCAAACTTAACTAACATACATAGTACAGTTTATACCTTACAGCTTACCTCAACTTACATAAATTAATCTCACTCTTCTGCCACCTTTCACAACATTTGTAAATTGCTCTCCATGATACTAATATGTTACATTGGACCTAAAATAAACAACATGATTTTTCATTTAAGTATTAGATGATATGTTGTTCTCAGAATATAGCTGGGTGTTGTATGCCAAGTGCCAACAGCAAGTAATACAGGTTCTTCCTGTTCTGAGAGAAACCAGATCAGGGCATCTTATTTGTTAAGCTAGACTCCATTTAAAAAAAAAAAAGTATTCACATAACTATTAGTGGGGCAAAATACACACTCCATAACATTTTTTTATATTCCTGACTTTGACTCCTTAAAACTCAACTGGATAAAATCAAGATTGACTGAGAACATGACTTGAGAATCTGAACTGTTCAGCAATTTTATTTCTGCTTTTTATTTAGCAGACTTTTTTTTTTAAATTGTGAAATTGAAGAACTGCTTAGGCAGATACTGCTGCTTAACACTTCAGACACAGGACCATAGCCTAACACTCGCTGTTGTGAGACCTGACACCCATTATAGGGTTTTAAGGCTTTAATAGTAAATATGTGTTTTTCTTCCTACAGGCTTCAGTCTTCCAGAGTGCACTTTCTAGTTTAAATAGCTTGCTTTCTATGGATGTTCTTACATAGCTGGTAAGAAGTTTGAACCATACCATGGACCATATTAAAACCACAGTTGTGAATTTGATGTTGCTTCTTCAGAGAAACTAAGCACACTATCATTAATACAGGTGACAGGCATGGTACTCTTTGCTTTGTTTTCCTCCAAACTACCTTTCCACCTCTAGCTTTTACATTTGAAATAATTTGAATTAATGTTGCTGTTATTTGCTACCTTGGAAAACTCTCACACCTGACTTGTACCAAGAACACCAAGAAAACAAAATGGCTGCAACGTATAAAGTATTAAAATGCAGCAGATCTCAAATTCCAGAACAAAGTAGGAGCTTTGGTCACAAAAGCATTTGATCAGTGTGGGTGATTTTATCGAGGATATGCTTAGCCATGAGTGATGTTGGAAACCGATGAAATAATGGATCGATAAAAACCTCATGTTTTGAACTAAGTCCCCACTTACCAATCATGCTTACAAAGATATTCTGAAAAAAGGCAACATTTAAAGAGTGGAGGCAGTAGAAGAAACAGTGGAGGACTGGATGCATGACAGAAGTTTCTTAGAAGATGGTAGACGTATGTGAAATTATTTAAAGACAAGTTAAAAGAGAAATAAAACATGTAATAGGACATGGTATTGGCTAGCCTCAGAAAGTGGGATAAGGACACTGCAGAAGACAAACAGAGCAGAACACAAGTCATGCCATCATGCAAACAACAAAGGTCAGCAAGGCCCAAATGAATGGACATTGTATGCAAACAAAGGTAGACTGTATTAGATAGCTAGTTCTGTCGAAGGGTACAATGAACCTAAGTGTAAGGAGGGAAGAGGCCTTGTAAAGAAATGTGTAGTAATATAGCGCTCTTGGTCTCTGCACGTATTGAGATTAAAAGTAGGAGCAAAAATGTACTTCAAAGGTTCAGTAAACCTGAAAACTTATAGAAAATTTCACTTTTGTAATGATCTGAACATAAAAAGTTCAATTTGATGAAGAAACTACCTCTTTTTAGGTTCTCATGTTTACCTACTGCCAAAGTATTTAAGATTTAAAAAACTAAGACATTTTTACAAACATTCATCTTCTAAAACAAGATGAATTCATTAATGCTGTGTAATTCTGTTGCATATTTTCTTGAGGATCAGAAACACTGTATATAGTTTATGATCCTCCTCCCCTCTCCCCCAACACCAATGTACAACATATTTTGAAGAGAGATTACTGATTTGTTCAAGGTCACAGAACAAGTGCCAGAGAACTAGATTCAGTAGTCCTGACTCTAGTGCTCTAGAAAATGTGAACAATTTGATATTTTGAGACCCCAGCTTTTATATCAAAACATAAACTTGCCCCCAAATGCCTGATGATACCAAGGATGGGGAGAGGGAGAGAGAAAGAGAAGTGTATGTGGTGATTCACAGTGAAGAAACAGAGATTACTTCTCATTGAACTGTAGCTTTGGCCCTGCTTCTCCAGGCAGACACATCTGAACAAAATAGGAATACTCTAAATGAACTGACTTATGTGCACACTTTTATACTCCATTCAAAAGTATAACATTCAAAAGTATTCAAATGTTTTTAAAAGCCTGTATTAAAACCTCTTCTAGACTAAAAATAGATGCATTGATCCTAACCACCTTTTGATCTGCATTTAAGTCTGACCAGAGAAATTGTTTTGTCATTTCAATGTCCACCATTGCACTGATAAAGGCTTTAAAGACATAACTGACCCATTCCTGTAGAAAGTCCAGCCACTTCATATGGGTTATCATGGGTCTTTCTGAGGGATATGGCCACTGGGGAAGATCAGTGTCAATACAGTTATGCTGGCATGGGTGTTTTTGCTGGTACAGCTTGACTTGGCACACTGTTACTAACTCTGCTGGAAAAAGCACCTGTGCCAGTGTGACTGGTTTTGTCGGAGGCGGCTGGCTGGTGCCTCCCGCCGTACCTGGCCTGGCGCTGCTGCTGACAGGGGTTGCTTTCCTGGACTCACACAGGTGACAACTCATTCCGCCCTGTCTGAAAGCCAACCTTGGCAGCTCCTCTCATAGCCCTAAAACACAAGGAAGACAGCATGGCAACACTTGCACCAGTCTCTCTTAAAGGTTTACTTCCTATTGTCTCCACATTTACATGGCATTCATCATTCACACCCAGAAATCACACTGTACCCCTGCACAAAGACCCCCCCCGCGGAAGCGGGTGACCGGAGCCCCACATGGCAGGAGGTGCCAAGCCGAGGGTACCTGAGGAAATTAGAGCTGAGGCTGAGGGGGAGGCGCGGGGGGCGCCGGGCGCCAGGCCCCACAGCCCCCTCCCGGCCAGCTGCTGGGCTGGCAGAGCCCCCCAGGCC
>JAVJGI010000032.1:16149117-16197447 GCA_035590275.1 Ibycter americanus | reverse complement strand
ATCCCCCGGACACTGGGCATCCCCACCGGGGCGCCGCTGCCGGCACCCCGTCCCCGGGGAGGCGGCTCCTGGGGAGGTGGGTCAGGCTCCTTCCCCCGCCCGCCTGCCCTGAGGCGCAGCCGGTGCCGCGGTTGCGGGTGCCCGACTGCCGCCACCGCGTTACTCAAATTATACTCGTTTTCTTCGTTTTCCTTACTGTGAGCGAATATTAATGGGCGGTTGACTTCTAGGGATGTCCTAGGACGCCATGTCTGCATAGGCAAATAATGGACCCCAGCTGTTGGTTTAATGCTGCCGTGTGACAGTGAGGTACACGGGTAACAATTTCAAAGAGGTAGTATGTGCTTATGTTGCCTATAAGGATGCCTTACCGGTGTACGTGGTCTAGGGTGTGTATTTGTTAATCTCCTATAAAGCACTAGGGTACCATATATTGTGGCAGATGAAGAATATACCCCAGACTCCATCCTTTCATAATTTTAGTGTATTAGTGGCTGTGGATTACTGGCCAAATGCTGAGGACCCAGCATGTTGCGGTACTACAGTTACATATATTGTGTAGTCGCTACAGCCTTATCCTGGTGCTAGATCTTGATGGTGAAATGGACTTAACACACTTAAGTAACAACATACCTGTGATTAAGCAACAATCCAGTTTTATTTTACCTAATTCCTTCCATACACATGATATCTTTAAGAGCTTCATGACGTTGGGTAACTTTGTTGTAAAATGTCGGAAATCCATATGCTGCTGACAATTCATGCATTTGCTACCTTACATTGTTTGCATGAGAGGAAAAACAACAAGATCCCAAACTGTTGCTGAGAGTTACTCTTCTATCAAACTCATAGGGAAGGATGATATTTTTCAGGTATCTCTGCTTAATTTAGTGAAATACTGTTGTAAAAAAGGAGAAAAGCTATATATAAGGGCCTAAAAATGGTAAGTTGGGAGTTACTGACACTGTACTGCAAGATTTTCACACTTAATATATTACAATGGTGTTTATGAGAAGACCAGGCCATGCAGATGTTCTGTCAGCATTTATGTTTTAATTCAGATCAAGCCTGTTCTTTTCAAGTTAAACTCCTAATTGTCCTCACGTACCTTGCCCTGCCTTTATTGAGGAGTGATCTTGGAGCACACAAGCTGGATTACATTTAGGTTGGAACACATCTTCAAATGTGGGTACAAGTCCAGCGTAGTTTTGAAGTGCATTTAGTATATTCCCACTACTAGTAGCATTCAGTTGATAGGAACAGGCTAGCAGTTGTCCACAGTGATGTCCCTGTCCCTGAAATAAATATAAGTGAACTCTGGGTTGTCCCAATAAACTATTTTGCTTGCAGATCTTCTAATGTTGGTCTGCAGGACTTGACAACAGCAATCCATCTGTTGGCTTGAGAGTAAATATACTGAAAGTGAGTGTTAGCCCTAATGCTGAAGACTATATTTGAATTGTGTCCTTCATGTATGAATCTTTGATTTTGCTTGGTACAGTGTTAAAAATCTGAGGCATTCATATGTATTAGGTGGACCAAACACTATTACAAGAAGAGTGAGAATTGGAAAGTGGATATAATTTATGAATTATGTTCCAGCTGATTCAGCAGTTGGTGTAAGCCTGACCTGATCTGTCCCTTTTCCTCTATCTGTACTGCAGTCTTTCTGGTACCTTGTCCTTTACTTCTGTAGTCTTCCTCTCTCAAGCAATCTTGCATTCTCAAATCTATTAGAAATGTGGTTGCTAAAATAAGTACCATGCTTGCAAACTTGATTGTTTCACTTGTGTGTGTGTATGTGTTGCTTTATGCTTTTGAGTCCCTCCACAGCTTAGGTCTTATTTACTACTGGTACTGATTGTGGCCATAGATTCCAAACTCTTTAACATCAACATTCAGTTATTACAGCAATAGCTGTGCTGCTGCTTGAATGCTATTTTTGAGGATGGATTTTGCCCACTGATCTTCATTATTTTCTCCATGTTCCCGTGTGAGGCAAAGCTTGCCAGGAGCCTTACAGAATGCAGCCTATCAAGACTAGGCAGTAGGTAAGCTACAATGCCTATACCACCAGCCTAGCAAAAGCATCCAGTTATTACCATTGCCTCATCTTCGTTTAGTCTCATTAGTTCATATATCATTCATTTCTTAGTGCTTTGTTGCTAATGTAAATTATAGCATACTTTGGAAAGGATTGTCATTGTGCCAAATCTTTACATATGTCAGCATGCTTGTGCTGGTATATGATGCTGACATATAATAACAAGTGGTAAACCTTTGTGTAGTAATGATAAACATCTCCAGGGCCTAGTGTACCTTCTAATTTCTGTGCTGTATTTCTCTCTGCCACTTCAGGAAGAGGGAGAAGTTGGGAGGGTATGGCTGTCTGAAATTTGTTTGCTTATTCCTATGGAGAAGAATTTCACTTGGCAGTCTAGGTAGTCTGGAAGAGGACTGGTAGTGTATCTGCAGCTTGACATTGACTGAGTAAAGTGTCTGAGGAACAGTGGTCGTTTAGTTTTGTATGTGTGAATTCTTTTGTTAACCGTGGTATATAATGCTTGACAACGTTGTGTCATGTTAGCGTGAGTTGAATTTCAGATTCTTGCATTCTGAAAGGTGAAATTCTAGTTTCAAGCTTCCTGAGGGTAAGGGTAAATGTTGCAGACATGAATATGAACTGCAAAACACTGGCCTTAACATTCAAGTGAACCATGGAAGTGTTCTAGTGCAACTGTAAACTTTACCTGCAAAACCTCTTCCTTCCTTGCCTAGTTTATTTAAGAATACACACTTAAGTATTTATGCTTATATATACTTTATGTTCAAAATAAGATATGCTATTATATCATGTTTTCCTGGAATAACCCTGCTGTTTTATGTGCTTTTTTAAACTTTTTGCTGGAGTGTCTGTGATTGGACAGCAGTGATACTGAACTAAGTTGAAAAGTAAAATAACATACACTTTTTTTTTTTTAAATCTTATTTAAGCACATCAAATTTATTTGAATGTGTAACAAAAAAAGTTATCTTGCACACACTTTTCATATTATGTGTGTTAGTTTTGATGATAGCAGGAAGGAAAGAAGAGGCAACTTTCACCTACTTTTCTGCTGTCAGACAGTAGGGGCAAGGTCCAGTACAACTCATATCAAGTAGTAATGTATGAATAATTAAGCTGTATATGTTATGCTAACCTACCTTAGTAGGTCAAAGATCAATTAATTAGTGCTAGCTAGATTAGTCACAGGTGCTCTTCTGTAAGAACTATTATATCACTCATCAGTTCTGCAGAACTGACAGGTGGTATCACTTGCAGTTTGCAATATACTTTAACCACAACTTTCTAAAATCCTCCAAAATAGAATGACATAGAGCTGTTTACTTCTAGTAACTTCTTAGTGTTCCGTGTTGCTTCCTTGGAATAAAGCATGGTAAGAAAAATGCACTTTCTCTAGTTGAGTTGCTCTTCTCAAAAGGTTTGTTTCCTTGGAAAAGCTTGCTTTCTTCTTGGGAGGGGGGAAGTTATAAGTAAATGCAATTATGACTTCAGGTGTATTTGGGTTTTTTAGAATCATAGGAAGTTGTCTTGTTTGAGAAATTACATTATCCTGGGTATATGATACAGGAAAACCCAATCATTCCATTCTTTTTATTCTCCTTTCCTTAATTCTGCCTCAAGCAGCAGCGCAGGATTTGCTACATAAAGGAGCTGGATATTGTCCGTTACCCTTCTAGTGAGAATTGTTCCTGAATATCCATGTAGTTTAAAATAAAGTACTTGCACCAGTGGAGAATGAGCTTGGATTACTTTGAGAAAGAAGATCTTTAACTCATACAGCTTTCTGCTGGAAGGAAGGGACTGAAATGAGTAAGAGAAGGTAATTGGGGTAAAGAGTTTGGAACTGCAAAATTAGAATTAGGGAAAGGGAATAAACAGAATGGAGATAATAGTAAGGAACTTATCCGGAAAGGTGACAAAGATTTTAGAATCTGCTCATAGATGCATTGGCCTTTCCTGTCATCCACCTGTGTCCATTAGAATCCAAGAGGATGCTAGGGTATGGACATCTAATTTTGTATGATCTGAACTTCTGAAACCCAAGTGTTTGACATCCCTCCTGTGGACAAAAAAAATGCATAAGAGCAGAACAATGTGTGCGTGGGGCTTTAGAAGTTAGACATGCCTAAAGCAAGGGGAAAGGCTTATTTGAGTGAAAGATCAACAGAGTTGTTGACACAGCATATATCAAATAGGGTTTTACACAGTTCATCTTAGGTGACGCACAACCTATGCACTTGCCTGTCATTGGACTTCTCAGCCTTTTTCATCTGACAAAGTGGAAGTACATGCTCTGCTTAATGTCATCGGCTAGACTGCCATGAACCTACAGTTCGGCAGTGATTAACAGTAGTACGATCAGAAGTGATAGACACGTTCAAATGTTTGGAGGAGCTTTCAAGTATAATACAGAAGATTAAGCATAGCGAGTAGCAGCTGTAACTTTAAGCAAGTTATGCATTTTTGTTCCATTTTTGTATATTTAGGATGTTATTGTCTGTTGTTAGTTTGCCTCATTTATTTAGGTTCTGAAGATGTTTGGGTGAGCCTTGCTAGTGTACTTTGCATGAAGGGACCTGTTCTAGTCAAATCCCCTATGACTGTTTGACAAGAAGAGTGAAATTATATTGCTGCAGATTAATAGACTGCTTCAATCTATGTGAAAGCTTTAAAGGGAACCTGTGCTGCTTTGTGAAAAGGTGGCAGATGTCAAAAAAACCCAAACCTCTATGTCAGCTACATTAAAATAGGTTTATCCAGAACGTGAATGTGACTGTTTAGTCCACTGCTTGCTGTATGTAGAATCATAGAATCATTCAGGTTGGAGAAGACCTTTAAGATCATCAAGTCCAACTGTTAACCCAGGACTGCCAAGTCCATCACTAAACCATGTCCCTAAGCACCACATCTACTTGGGTTTTTTTTAAATGCTTCTAGGGACGGCGATTCCACCATGTCCTTGGACAGCCTCTTCCAATGCTTGACCACCCTTTCAGTGAAGAAATTTTTCCTAATATCCAATCTAAACCTTTCCTGGGACAACTTGAGGCCGTTTCCTCTTGTCCTGTCACTTGTTATGTGGGAGCAGAGACCTACCCCCACTGACTACAACCTCCTTTCAGGTAGTTGTAGAGAGCAATAAGGTCCCTCCTGAGCCTCCTCCTCTTCAGGCTAAACAACTCCAGTTCCCTCAGCTGCTCTTCATAAGACTTGAGCTCCAGACCCTTCACCAGCTCTGTTGCCCTTCTCTGGACACTCTCCAGCACCTCTACGTCCCTGTTGAAGTGTGGCCCAAAACTGAACACAGTATTTGAGGTCGGGCCTCACCAGTGCAGAGTACAGGAGGAGAATCACTTTCCTTGTCCTGCTGGCCGCACTGTTTCAGATAGAGGTCAGGATGCTGTTGGCCTTCTTGGCCACCTGGGCACACTGCTGGCTCATGTTCAGCCGGCTGTCAACCAGCCACCCCCAGGTCCTTTTCTGCCAGGCAGCTTTCCAGCCACTCTTCACTTACTGAGGGTGTACTTGATCCCCTTGTCCAGATTGTCAATAAAGATACTAAACAGGAGTGGCCCCAATACCAAGCCCAGGGGAACACCACTTGTGACCAGCTGGATTTAATGCTGTTCACTACCACCCACTGGGCTCAGCCATCCAGCCAGCTTTTAACTCACTGTTAAAAGAGTCTCTTTTAACTCAGAGTACATCTGTCTAAGCCTTGAGCAGCCAGTTTCTCCAGGAGAATGCTGTGGGAGAGAGTGTCAAAAAACCCCCAACAAACAACCAAATCAAAACAAAAAAAACCCCAGCCGTATAGATAGGATTACTAGAAAATGTATCTAAAATCTAATGTTATAGAAAAACCTGCCTGCGGCTCAGAAAACGTGTCTTCAGCTGGAGGGTATGGAGACAGGAGAAACCAGATGACTCAACCCCACTCCTAGCATTCAGACTGCCTTTGTTTTGGGCCGGGGTAGTTAATTAGTGGTTTCTGTCTCATTAAGTTGCATAAAATGATTGTTGTCTATGCCAAGATCTAGTGCGTGTGTAAGGGTGAAACTGTTTTTTTTTCACTTTGCAGGGGACTAGCTAGAAGTGTTTTTCTACTGTTACCCATGAGGGAGAGCTACAGCCACAGTTCAGGCTAGAGCACAAGCTTATGGAAAAACTGGTAGCTCTAAGGTTTTTTCTTTACACGTTACTTTGTTATTGAGATGCAGACTTCTACTGAAACTCAGAATTTCCTCTACAATAGTTCTGCTTTGTTGCCACCTTCTCGGGTTTGTAGAAACTTCTTGAGTAGCAATTCAGAGCACCTGCTTGCAGTGACATAGCTGTCTGTAACCTTCTCAGTCCCCTAGTTGGTTGCCTGAATGCATTCCCCTCGCATTATTTTTGGTTATGCTGCAAGTAGCCACCAACCTAGAGCCAAGAAAATTGTGCTGTTGGTTTCTGTGTGTGCTCAGGGTGTGCTGTGTAAGTGGGCATGCTTTTGGAGTGTGCCCAGGCTTCTGAGTAAGGTTGCTGCCCTTGACCTGAAATAACTGTACTGTTGCGCTCTATTCCTCTGTGTGGGGTATGCAATACGAAGCTGTGTCTACCAGTGAGTGTGCTGTAAGCAACACTGTATTTTTCTCATTATAGCTGTTATTTCTTCACACTGTAACAAGGTATGCATTTGCATTCCATCTTCAGTCATTTGAATGTATTCTGTCTTTACAATGTCTCAGTAGTACCTTTACTGCAAAACTAACCTGAAAACCACATAAATAAACAATTTTGTAATAGTTCATGATTACCTTGTGTGTTTTTTTTAAAAGCTATGAAAATTGCCCGTTGCGGTTCTAGAATATAAGGTCTGCAAAATACAAATGCTAAGGTTGCTTAGAAGTAACAACTCTTTGAAAAGCTCCACTTAACCCTAAAACAGATATTCTTCCTTTGCATTGTGTTGGACAGAAGTTTGTCATCTTACTCTAGAAGGAAGGTAGCATGACCTACAATTTGTAGCTTTCTTTGCAGTTAAGCATAACACTTTCAAACCCTTATTTCCTCTTGACCTGTCATTAAACTGGAAGTCTTGCTTATCTCTCTCTTCTTCTGCAATTCCCTGTTACACTTAGTTTGGAGTGGATTGCTTCCACTGAACTTTGTTCTGGCATGAGACAGGTATTTCTAGAGACAGTAATCCTTTAACTTTTTCCTGTTTGCCAGTAAATGCCACAGAACTAGTATTCTTATATATATTGATATAATTGTATGTTTCTTGAGAGAGTATATCTTCACTGGTATGGAAATAGAGTTAAACCCGAAGACTGAGACCCGTGACCAACACTTATTTGGAGACTGAAATTGTGTGGTATTATCAAGTTTTCTGCCTCCCCCATTGTGCTACATTGCTGCCCTCAAAGTAGGATCAGCTGCCAAATGCCTGTATAGAGTCCTGAAACTCTTGATTAGTTTCTTTAAAACATTTTGCTGGTTTTGGCTGATCATGTTTCTTGATGTTGGGGAAAGGTGTTTTGTGTTGCCTGCTGTCTGTTGGGTAGGTATTTGTCTATTTACTTATATTTAGCAAGCTGCTATTCAGTTACCATGCATGTATGAATGAAAAGTTTGGTGTAGTTGTGTCATCCCAGTACTGCTGATACCTTTCTTCACTTGTTGCATGTATGTTTGCTGTAAAAGTTCTGTGTGGTTAAATAATGGGTAGCAGGCTACATATGAGATTCTGCTTTTACGGAAACTTCCTCAGGTGATACATTTCCCATTATATCTCTAGCCTTGTCATGGTTTGGTTTGTTGGTGTTTGGTTTTTTTTAAAAAGTAAAATCATAAAATAATTTAGGATAGAAGGCACCTCAAGAGGTCACTTAATCCAAGTGTCTGCTCAAAGCAGGATCCACATTGAATTCAGACCAGGCTGTTGAGGGCTTTGTGCAGTCATGTCTTGAAAACATCCAATGACAGATTCCAGTTTTGAGCAACTTATTGCAGTGCTCTGTTACTGTAACAATGATTTTTTTAAAATTATTTTTTCCTTTATATGCAGTTAGAACCTCCCCAGTTCAGTTTGTGCCTGTTGTCTGTCTTCACTGTGTGCCTGTGTAAAGTCTGGCTCTGTCTCAGTGGCCTCTTAGGTAATGGAAAGCTGCTATTGGGGTCTCCCAATGCTGCTTTTTCTCTAGGATGATCAAGCCCTCTTCCCTCAGCAGCTTCTTACAGGGCTAGTGCTCCACTCTCCTGACCATTGTGATGGCCCTCTGTGGCAGGCCATCTGCTGAACCTGCTCAAGTTTACCAATGCATTTTTTTGTACGGGAGGTCCAAAACTGGTCATAGTACTCCCTGTCACAAATGGTAACCTTGATAAGGAGTGTGTAAGACATTGCTGTAGTTAGGTGTACATCAAAAGCCATTTTTATTGTAGTCACTAAGGTGTTAGTTTGATTTGAGTCCGGCTTTAAACACCCTGAGCGTAGAGGATAATTTTGAAAGAATGTATTGGTTTGTTTAGCGTGAAGATAGTAGTCAGAGGAAACACCATGAAAATTCATGTAGATTAAATTTATGCTGACCTTTATATTTTGTTACCGTAGATAGTCACGTGAAGCAGATAAAAGTTGTGGGGGTTTTAATTATTATTTTAATAGGACTAAGTCTTTATAGAAGCTCCTTTCCGCATCTGCAGTATAGACAAAGATATTTTTAGAATTACTTAGTCTAGGTATTCTGGATGTTTATTCCATAGATAGATCATCTAAATCAAAAGTACTTTGTGTCTCATTCTGTGTGATTTGTTCTTGGCTTTGTGATCTGCGTTGCTTCAGAGGGGTTGCTGCATCAATCAGGGTGATCTGTGGATGAAGGTCTACCTTCACTTGGTCAAACTGAGTCGAGTTTGATTCATTGATTACTTGAAAATCTAAGCCTGAGACTGTGGAAGTTTGGAGAAAGACTTGACTAGTGTAGCAGAAGTACCTGCTGAATACAGGCAGAGAGAGATGTGTATAATTAAGATTTTTTTATTGCTTCTCTAGAAAATAGTAAAGAAACCATGAAGAAACACTTCTTAGGTGTGGTTTTATGTTGGAGTATTCTGGTTCCTATCCTTATCCAAAGCTATGCAAATCAATAGATTTGGCTCAGTGTTAGAAATATTTAGGTACCATAATTTTTCTTATCTTTTTTTTTTCCCTATGTGTTGTCTGGGTAACCCTTCTCAAAAACCTCACCATCACTACCCCTCCTTGTCTGTAAGGGCATGAAGGAAGCTCAAAAGTCAGAGTCTGCCCATCATCTACTTGTTACTTAATGAACTCTGTTATTTCATTACTGTATTGGCAGGTCTTTTTTCATAACTCCCTGGCAGTAAACTGAAGTTTCAGTCAAGCGTTTTCCGTGTGGAAAAACTGAAAAGCAAGCAGACACTGGAGATGAGTTATAGTATGTTAAGTAATTCTGCTACACAACTCTGTATTGTATTGGTACAGTAGAAGCTTGGAGGAAAGCTAGCTTTTATATTTCTACAGGGTTTATTATTTCAGAGAAATAAATTAGAGCAGTTCGGTATAAAAGCTTTCATGTAGTTTTGAGTAAATGTTACTGTATTTGTGCTTGACTTACGCTTGCAGAGTGTTCTCTGCAAATGTAAACTGTCATGGTTCAGTTTAAAATCACATTATTATTTTTAACCTGCAGTTGGGCATTCATAAGTTCAAAAATGTTATAATTCAGTTTCCTGGATGAGATTGTATATGTCATACTTTGGTTTTTTTCTTGCCATAAAGTCATCTTTTGAACATTTGTTCCTGTAGTCTTGTATTGTCACCTTACCTTTCTTTTTGATCACCTAAAGCAAAGTCCTGTATTTTCTTAGATCTGTAATGTAACTATTGAATTCTTTCTAATAAAGCCTAAGTGTCAGGGGAACTGATGGCTGGAAGTAAAAAAGCAGTCCAAATCCAGGGAAAGGCAGGAGAAAAATCTCAGGACTTTCTGATATAGAAGGAAATAGGGAGAAATGAATGGTGAATGATCACTGCACAGTTCTGACTTCAAGGTAGAGAGGAACAGAATTATGTTCCCTATGGGACGCATTTCACGTCAGTGCTGAATTCGGTGCTACTGACATTCAGACTGTCTGGAAGTTGTTTATACTTTGGGATCTTTCATTGTCCCAGCCAGGCCAGATTCAGTGGCAATACATATACTCAGAGAACGGTTTCATTGTGAGTAACCTTGTGATGAAGTAAGAGTAACTACACTAAAGATCAAAAGTAGAGCTCTTCTGCAATTTTATGGTAGCTGTCTGAGTTGTAGTAATATTGATTGAATATGCATGTAATTAATTGTGCTAACCTGAGCTGTATCATAGCCGTTACCCTACCATATCACCAAGTCAAGCATCGGTAGCACTTGAGCTTCAAGGCACTCCTACGATAATAAAAAGCGCAGTTTAACTCAAACCAGAGCGCGGTATGTGTGGATAGGGTAATTGCTGAGGTTAACATTGCAGTCAGAGGCAGCCTTATGTTTCTGTTCCAAGCAGTCCTTACACTGTGCTGCTCAACAGTGGCCCCTACACCAGAGGAGTTATTTGAAGTTGAGAATTTGGACAGCATGTAGCACTTACCATCCTTCACCAATAAGGCTTGTGATGCTCCAGCATTAAGTAAATGAGAGGTCTGGAATAACAGAGAGCTTGAATATATTCCAAATGTTAGAGCTCTCTGCTGTAACCAGATAGTCTTGTTGTATTCTTGCTGACTAATTGAGGGTGTTACTTAGTCTTTAAATTCAATGAGATTGCAACCACAATCTCACAGAATAGTATAATGGAGTCTGGAGTAGTGCCAGTATGTATTGGACTGAAAAAATGAGACTCTTGAGAAGGAAAAGTCCTGCAGTAATCAGCCTGTGGAAGTTTTATTCCAGGCAGAACTATGGCACAGTCTTTTGTTGTGAGTAAAATGGTTTTACTTGTTAAAACAACAATGGATTATTATTTTTTTAATAGCAAGAGCAATGTTTTAGGAGCTATGTGCCCACATTTATTTTTTTGCTTCTAGATAATCCATGCTTCATATATAAGATTGTTTCCTTTCTTACTGAAGTATTAATCTTATTTTGAGCTTGCATGAATTTTTTTAGAACAAGTGAACAAAATGCTGTTAAAGTTTTTTTCATTAGGTTTTGATTTTACAAATACTTAATTTTTATCTTAAGCTTTTAAAGTATAAATTTTAATTAAAAGTGAGTTCACAGTTAAATATAAGATCACTATTTCTAAACAATCCATTCTCTTCAATGGATAATCAGTTTCGACTCAGTTCAGTAGTTTCAGCTGCTGAGTTTCAGCAGTTCTGTAGGAAGAAATGTATCAATAAATACATCAGAGGTATTCAACTGCCAGAATAATTCTGGGCCTTGCCATCTTAATATATTACTATTTTAATGCATTCACTTCTGATCCTTTTAAAGCTGAAATAGTTGTGCATTATGAGTGTTGTGACTTCAAACATTGGCAGGCCTTGAAGCAACAAAGCTAGGAACTATTAAACATATCTGGAAGAGCAGCATACTTTCATTTTGCATTACAGCAAGTCATGAATCGTCTAGGGAAATACCCACATAGTTTGATAACTTATTCACACTTAGGAATACTACTTTCTCCTAGTCCCAAACCAGATGGGATTGGACTGATCTATACTCAAGGACACTTTAGAAAAAATAGATCAAGCTTTTGTGCTTTGAAAAATTACAAGATGCATTGGGAAGTGTCTTGTACCAGCAATACATTGCTCCTACATCACCAGGATGTAGTCTCTAACTAGATTTTTTTCTTAGACTTTGCACACGGTTGCTGTTTCCGCAGACATACTTCCATCATGGCCCAATCAAGTGTTGTACCTCTTCTGAACTGTTACTGAGTTATTTCTCCCCTAATCTGCCCTCTGCTGCCCTTAACGTTCTTTGTTCTGTCTTTTGCACACGTAGTCTTACAAGATTTTTATCTTGTCCTCTCAGGCTTCTGTCTCACCATTACCTTTAATTAAGGTCTTGTTAAACTGGCATCTCTCCCTTCTCACTTTCATCGTCTCTTCCTTTCCTCCTTTTCTGATATTCTTCTGCCATCTGCCTCTTCCTTCCATAATAAAGTTATTTCTCTTCATTGGTCAGTGACATTCATAGATCTTTCTAATAATCAGCAATTAAAACAGGCATGGTTTCATCCTAGATGTTGTGCTTTAAAGCTCCTCAAAGAAAAGTGTGAAATGATACTGTTGATAAAGTTGCAGGATAACTGGTTGCGTGGCAGTCTGCAGTTGTTTTGATGTTGTAGGCAGAAGGAGCCGTTTCTGCTTCCCTGTAACTTCATAGGTGCTGTCTTGAAAGTATATGAATGTTGTAGTTTTAAGGCAGTCAATTCTCGGTGGTTTAGTGTGATGGCTGAGAAATGGTAGGTTCCAATTTCATGTGATTAGCTGTCACTTTTAAACTACATAAATGCATAAGCTCTTCCAATAGCTTCATGTGCTTATTTGATGCTTGAATGTTCAGAAAGGCAGACAGACAGACTGTAACTGTGTTACATCAGCTTGCCTTTCTTAAAAGAAGAGGAGGAAGAATAACATTGTACTTCTGAATGTTTATTTAGCACTAGTTGATAAATGTTTTTCCTCTAGCTGCTCTAGAAAATGTAGGAGAAGGAAAAAGGACAGGATAAAAACTAGCTCCCCTTGCACTACATACTTTTGCAGGAACTTGGTTTCACAGGATCTGATTTTTTATTTCTGCCCTGCATGTTTATGAACAAATAATCTTGATATATAGTAAAATGTGTTATTTGAAAGTCAAATATAATGCAAAACAAATCTGTTTGGCTTATGTAGATAGTGCAAAACATGAAAGTTGGGTTGCTTGGATTGCTGAATCTGCATTCATGTAGTTTTCATTTGTGGTCAGTGGAACCATGTAGCCATGCTTGCAAAGTGTGAGAAGCATAAAAACACCCGGAGTTCATGATGAGGAAGCCAAGGTAAAGTAGAACTCGGAAATGTAAGAGGGAGACTTAGTTTCCATGCATAAAACTGAACCTGGAAGGAGTAAGGTTTCATTGAAATTGTATAAAAACAGGACGTGAGTTTGACATAAAAGGTAACCCTGCTGTGGAGACATTGTGCTCCTTTGAAAGAAATAGATAGGGATATAATCCTAAGCTTTCCATTTTGTCTCTTCTGTGTAGAGATCGAGACAAAGAAAAGTGTGTTAATAACAAGCAAAATACTTTTTTTCCTTTACAGTAAAAGAAGTGGAAAACAAGCACTGCAGAACAATGAGGTAATTCTTTCTTAATGTGATATATTTTTAATAATTTTAAAGTTAAAAAAAAAAAGTATTATTGAAGTCCCATAATTAATAGTTTTATTTTGGGCAGGATGATGGCTATGGTGCAAATGTGGTTTGAATGATACTTTCAGACTTGCATTGGTGAAACAAATGAAAGTGATTAATCGCATGTGGCTGAAGTTTGACTGCATAATGATATGTACTTGGTGTGTACCATGTGCTTCTTCATCTGTGCCTTATGAATGTGTAAGGACTAGTGTTGTATGTTTGGCTGTATGCTTAGCAACAAACAGCTGCCTGTAGATTTGGTATGACTTGTATTTGCTTTTTATTTAAAAGAAAAAAGTATGGAACAGGATGTAGAGTGACAATTTCTGAAAAGTACTTTAAACTTCTGGTAGGAGGTTTGGTCTTTTGTGTCTGTTAATTCGTTTGTTTGAAAATGAGATATTATATCCCTTTAAATAAAGGTTTTTTTGTTTCCTGTTCAAGTAAGATATGATAGTTAGCCCAAAGGGCAGAGCTGATTATCAGAAATATAGGGTAATATGATTATATGAATAAGTAACTACTCCATGTACTTCCGTCTTTGCTGAAAACTTAAGAAAAGTCTTGTGCTAGATAAATACAGAGGTGTATGCAAGCATCATGTTAGTGCAGTCAAGGTCTGGCTAGAAGCTATCTGCCATAAACACTTGTATTTTGCATAGCTATACCTATTTGTAAAAATCGTAACTAGCTTTCTCTTATTCCGACCCCTCTTGGATATAGTTATACTGAATGAGGAATTAAGAGTCTAAGGAAAAAACCTCTGGGAAAGAAGATATTGGAATTAATGGGTGTGCAACACAGAAGTAGAAGTGAGGAAGAGGTGTATAGAGAGGAAGAATAGGTTCAGCTTCAGACATCAGATATGTTTAGTCAGATACTTCTAGAAACTTCACACATCAGGTACTGTGTTTGTCATTTCTATTGCTGAAAAGCAATAATGTGTGTAGGGTCATGCTTCGTTAGGCCTGGACAGTAGACTTTAATTGTTGGAATTGCTTGGATTTTTGTGTAAATGATTTTTAATAATTTTATCATCTACCATACAGCATCCTGTCTGGCTAGAATTTTTATCTGTAGTTTGCATTCACCTAGTTTTTTGAAAAGGGCAAGACATCACTTGACTTCATCCCATGAAAAACAGGTGTAGTCTGATTCACAGTATTCAGAGTAAATTTGTGTTTGCTGAGGCTCAGAGCTTGCACTTTTGGTGCCCATCACGCTGCATATGTAAACAGTAAGACTAAGTTGGGCTCTTTGTGCAAGTTTCTGTGGTTTAATCATCCGTGGAAATAAAGAGTGCTTGATGGGGTTGTCTGACTTGGTTAATGGTGAATCACAGGGTGCTTTCTTTGTCTTCCCTATCTTGTCTCCCTAGGCTTTTTTTCAGGTTTCCTGTCTTGAGTATGTTGTAGTATTGCCATAGGCATTGATAACGTGTGCTTCACATGAGTCTTGGGTAGCAAGGATAACAGGATTAGGTTGATTAGGCAGGACTTGTTTTGAGTACACATGTACGCACTTTTAGTCTGTTTTCAGGACTGAATCCTGATGTCACAACTATGAAGGGAAACAAAGAAAAGATACTGGTCTCTTAGCTTGTTAAAAAGTGTTCAGGTTAGTCAGGGCAGAAGATAGGGTTGTACGGAATAAAATGCAACTGACTCAAGGTGTTTGGGTATAGGAGGGGTTTTAAGTCTGGTAGATGTAGCTCACTAGTGTGTTGTGCTGATATTTTATAAGTAAAGAAATAACAAATTCTGGCTTCACTTGAAGTAAGTTTGGGCTGTAGAGTCAAGGAGTTAAAACCGTTGATGGTCTAGACAAATGATGGAAGGCATTTCAAAAAATACTGGCTGATGGTGTCTCCTAGAGACAAGCAATGTTAAGAGGTGGAAGATTGCATTATAATTTGTAATTGGATGTTTTATTGCAGTGGTCTGCATGGTTTGTATATCACTTTTAACATGGATTTGAAATAAATACTATTTTGTGCCATGGCAGCTATTTCCTGTTTCAGTTTGCTTTGATAGCTTAATTTGTTTGCTTAGGGTTTCTGTTAGCTGTGAAGGCATATGCTCTGGATTCTTAACATTTCATTTAACTTGTGTGTGCAAGTCTTAAACTGGGGGGAGATAGCAAATGCTGCAGAAGGAAGGTAGCTGTAAATAACTTGGATAGGGAAAATATCACATCAACGTTTAAATAATACATTACCAAAAAAATCTCACTGTTCTTGTTTTGCTTGTCCTACGTGCAGCAGAAGGAGGGAAAGAAGGAGCGAGCAATGGTGGACAGAGTGTTTATTGCAAGAATATGTCGAATCCTGAAAATAATGGTCCCTAGAACACTTTGTAAAGAGGTAAGCATTGCCTGCAGTAACAAATGAAAATGAGCATTTTCTTGAGTCAAGTTTTGTTTTGTAATTGTATCAGAATTTAAACAAAAACATATACTTTACTTGAATAGGACTAAATTGTACTACATGTTTTAAAATAGCAACATATTAATATAAAAATCTACATGTATGTTCAGCTGTTAGATAACTAAAAAGTTGTGTTCTGGTTTCAGTTACAAGATGAGCCATTTACTGTCAACTAATAACTGTTGTCTGTAGCATATCTTTTAAAAGGGTGTCTGGGTTTTGCATGATTCTATGCAAGGTGGTATACTTCTCTGTGCAAATGCTTCTCATCTTTAAATAGCATGCTGTTCGTCCATAATTTTGCTTTTGTAACTTATACCTAGGCCAACCCTTACTAGAAAGTGAAGTTGTCAAAAAGTCTTGTTAGCGTCATTTCAGGAAAGCTATTCAGACTAGAATTTAGCAAGATAAAATTGTTTCTCAGCATCTTTCTCGTGCTTTCCAGGACGCTTAAGTTCTTTTAAAAGAACATTAGTTGAGCTCAGAACTTAAGTGATGAAGTGTAATACAAGAGCAACGAATTCCAATGTACAGAATGTAGAGCAAGCATGGCAGCCAGTTAGTCTGGGTGAACAGGGACTTTTGACGGCTCATTCGCAAAAAGGAAGTACACAGAAGTTAGAAGCATGGATGGGAATGCCTCTGAGAGTGCTGGCAGAGCTGCCCTCCAACTTCAAAAGGTCGTGGGCATCAGAAGAGATTACTGATAATCCCCCCAAAAAACCAAACATCACTCCCATGTTCAAAAACAAGTATACTGGAAGCTACAGGATGGTCAGCCTCACCATATTTTTAGTAAGGCTGTGAGCAAATCCTCCTGGAATCTAACTGGCCACACAAAGGACAAAAAGGTGATTGCAAGCAGTCAGCCTGGATTTACAAATGGCTGATCATGCCTTATGAACCTGATTGCTTTCAGGGATGAGATGACTGGCTGTGTGAATAAAAGAAATGAGGATGCCGAATACTTCGTTTTTTTTAGTGAGTCCTTGAGTGTAAGGTCTCCCCTAGTACACTGCTAGCCACGCTGAATGGGCTGGATGAGTGGACAGTGAGGTGGATGGAAAACTGGCTGGGTTATTGGGCTAAAAGGCTTTTGATCAATGGTACAAGGTCTAACTAGTTACTAATGGCCCTGTTTTTATTGGGAATTGGAGTAGGTGGCCTTCAGAGGTCCCTTGCAACCTGTATGACTCTGTTTATGCCAGGAAGGTGTCTCAAATAGCAGTAACTTCTTTATCCCTGCAATCCTCCATCTTACAGGATGTGTGCAGTATATGTATCAACCAAGTACAGCTTTTTAAAAGACAAAATTTTCTCCATAGAAATGTAATCTGTATTTATTAAAAATATTGTATGCTGTGTGCTTCCTGCAATGCATTAGCTGGGGGCAGCAGGGTAGTGCTTTTCTGCTAGATATGGTTGGACCACTTAGAAGAAAAAAGTGGTGAATTTTATCCATTGTTTAACTTTTACACTTCTGTTTTTGTACTAGACAGGTTATTTGCTGCTTATTGCTGTGATGTTGGTAGTCCGCACGTATTGTGATATATGGATGATTCAAAATGGAACAGTCATTGAAAGGTATCTATAAACTTGTTATTTTTAAACATTCTTTCTCATGTTTAACAGGGAAGGTACTCTATCATAACAGGTATTCAGACATTTTGTAGCTAGCTTATTTATACAGAACAGTTGGCAAAGTGGTATAGTTGAAATTGGGGGGGGGGGTCCCCTATATTTTTTAAAGAAAAAATTTAATTTTTAATTAACTGCTTTTCTGCTGTTGGACACATTTCTTTAACCAAAATGTATGTATTAAATTATTTTCAGTTCTTTTGGTCACATTTTGTACACTGAAGACTCTAAATCTTATGCTGATCTGAACGTCTAAGACAGCACTTCAGAACAGCAGCATAGTGGTTCTGTGTCATAGACCCAGACATGTTGCTTGGATAGTGTCACTTTTTTCTACTAAGCTGTTTGCTCTTTTGATTGATAAACACAATGCATTCAGTCTTACTGTTTTAGAAAGTGTTTTCTAGACCTCTGATTATTCTTGTTGCTCTTGCTGCTAATTGAAGCAAGTCAGAATTTGTCTTGGAGTGTGAATTCGAAATGATACTGTATTTCAGGAGAGCCTTTCAGTGCTTTGTAGAATGGAAGGACTGCTTTGTTTCTCTCATGTCAGAATCTATGAAAGCAAAGAAGGAAAGGATCTGGTATTCTGTGACCATGAATTTCTGAGCCTTTAATGCAGGCAGTTACTGCAGGAGCAGAAGGGAGATAATTGCTTGGTCTGTCACTTACCACTTAACTTACAGAAGTCCGTCATACTTGATCCTACAGCTGATACTGCAGACTGCCACGATGATTTTTTTTTTTTTCTCTGAGCGATCCACCGAGAATTTATCCATGGAAGAATGCTGGTTTATGCTTGCTTGTTTCTCTTATAACTAACTCTTAGCTGATGGTCATTTACAGTGCTATCATTGGTCGCAGCAGAAAAGATTTCAAGAAATACTTGTTCAACTTCATTGCCGCAATGCCTGCTGTAAGTGCTTTTTTTGTGGTGGCCTTTCAGTAGAATGTACTTTAAATGTAAATCAAGAAACTGGGGAAAAGATCTCAAATGAGTGTCTTAAAACCCATGGAAATTAGTTGTTTTACATGCAGGTCTGTATTAAGATGCATTTAATTTTCTGGCTCCAGTGTGTGGGAGACTTTATCAGCATGTTTCCTTATTGATTGCAACTATTTTTCTGGTGGATATGTTTAGGTTTTCAGGTTGGTTTTCTTGATGGCAATTTTGTCTGATAGCTTAATGTGCCATCTGTAGTACTGCATAATAACATCTTATGGATTGGATGATGTTTCAACATTGTGGGTTTGGGATTCTTCTGACACCATTGAAGGTGAAGATTTCTTTTTAGTTTTTAACTTATATTTATTACAGCTTCTTCTGAGGCTTGTTATGTTGGGGTATTTTTTCTACCCTTTAACTTTTCTTCAGCTCATCAATATCTCTGACCTGCACCAAACAGAAATAATTGTTACTTTTTCTTACCTAATAGATAACATACATGGTTTACAATAGATTTAAAAGTGCATTGATAAATAAGGTAGTGGTTGTCAAATGTTGGCTCTTTTCTAGAGCTTATCAGAAGAGCTGCAGATATGCTATATGAATGTAGTTTTATATTAAATCTTTTGATGTGGTAAGATCCACTGGGAACAAGAGTTTTCAAAAACATAGACAGAAACCTAATCAGTGGCCCTGTAGATGCCGTATGGTTGGTCTTAGGTGTGTTAATAGTATTATTGACTTCAAGGGGAGAATTCACCTGTTCTAAAGTGTTTGCACAATTTATGCTGCAAACTGATCTAAGTATATTAAATAAATCTTGTTAGCAGAGTATTGAAATACTGTCTCTTGTTTTAGATCTCTTTAGTGAATAACTTCCTGAAGTATGGTCTAAATGAATTGAAACTCTGCTTCCGAGTAAGACTTACCAGATACCTCTATGAGGAATATCTTAAGTAAGTAACACCATATTAATGTCTAAAGGTTTTAAAAACTAAATTGATTAATGTCAAACCAAGTCATTATAAGTACATAGTAAGAAGGTAGCAAGGTGCTTAATGGGTTAGGTATACTGTTAGAAAAGGTTTTTAATTGCAGTTAACTTGCAGTTAAGGATGGGTGGCTTATCCACATTGTATATGGCACAGATACAAAGACAGCAAAGTTGTCTCAATTGGCGAAAAAAAGTTAATGCACTGTAGTGCTTCCATTACTGGGTCAGCTTCCAAAGTACTTCAGTTGCTTTATATAGTGCTAATAATCCTACAGACTGAATTGGATGCATGAACTTTGAGTAGCTGCTTATGTCTTTCTGCACTGGATTTTGGTTGTCACATGTGCTGTTACAGAGTTTGTGAGGGTTTTTTAACTCTTAAGTGCAGCAGCAGTGTGTAGAGCAGTGTGGGCCTGAGCTTCAGCTAAGACATCCTGGAGCCTACACAGTTCTGCAGGATTTAATGTGGAGTTAGTCAGGCAGAAGCACAAGCTATGTTGACGCCATACAGTCATTTAATGTTTGCACTACTTTCCATCTTAGTTGTATGAAGCAGGGGCGTTCCAGTTATTTGAGATCCAAAATTTGGGATTTTGCTGCCGCTTAGCTATTGTTTTGTTTCAGAGCTTTTACATACTACAAAATGGGAAATCTGGACAACAGAATAGCTAATCCAGATCAACTCCTTACCCAGGATGTGGAAAAATTCTGTAATAGTGTAGTGGACCTGTACTCGAACCTTAGCAAGGTAAGGCTTTTCAGAGAGAACTCTTGAGTAATAGCTGTGGATGTAGTACATTGTTTAAAAATACTGTTTATGATACTATATTGTTTCACACACTCTGGTTTTCATGACCTCTGCTAAAGCACTGTTGTGGGTCGTTATAATTTATATTAAATTTTCTTTGAAAGAACTGATTGCATTCTTTTGCAGTTGAACAGTGAGTATGCTTTCTAGCTAGTTAGTTTCAGAAGAAAACCAATGTCTAGTTTTTAGTTACATGCAAATATTATTTTGCGTCAGGAGGTGTGCTTGAATAAGCATTCCCCTCTTCCTGGTGTAAATTTTGGGGGTTTTAGGTAGTGAAGTCAATACTGTTGAAATTTTTAGAATACGTTTTCTTTGATGCTATGTTTTTCATACAAGGAGAAGTGTAAAGCAAAATACAAGTTGTTTTCAAAAATTTCTGGCTACAAAACCTGTAGTTCAGCTGCTCTGGCTTTGAGGGAGAGGGTATGGAACAGGATGCTTGCAGATTAGAATAATGCTTCTACCAGGTACATAGCCATATATGGGGCATTATCCTTCTGTTCAGTGTTTCTCACAATTACTTCAGTTAAGTGGAGTCTAGTCCAACTTGGCTTCGTGAGCAGAGTGTTATTACAGACCTAATATAGCCAAGTAGGTTTTTTATACAGTATGTACTTTATTTGAAGATCATTGTGCTTTTTATGATCAATTCTTGAGTGAATGTTTTCAGGAAAATTTCATGTGGCTGAGATTCTTTTTGTTTTAGCATTTAGTTTGTATAATAGGTTAACCAGTATTGTGCTTTTACTGCAGAGGTATAACTGTTCTTGGGATGTTTGGTGGTTTCTGGACCATTTTGTATTTGTTTCATGTTTGTGTTCTAATGCTTTTTTTTTCTTTCTTCTTCTCTTACAGCCCTTCTTGGATATAGTCTTGTATATCTTCAAGCTAACAAGTGCAATAGGAGCTCAGGTAAATTAAGTAGGGTTTTTTAGCATTATAAGCAAATCTTCCCTTCATCAGTTATAGCCTTGTACCTCTTTGGATTCTGAGGAAAATTCTAGGTGTTAATTATAGATTCAGTCATTATTTGAAGGGATATACTGAAAATATCTTTTACATTTAATGCTTTGTATGCTTTAGTGCTCTTTATCTTGAGGCAAGCAAAATAAAAACGAGAATTTGCAGGCATTTGATCAATGACTTGAAGAAACAAGAAGGTTCTTTTGTTTCTTCTATCAGTTACTTGGGAATCCCATTTAGTGCAGTATCCTTCTGGCTGCTTATATTTTGCATGACTTTCATTTAAGGGAGAAAATTGAGTTTTCTCTTCCTTTGCAGCCTTTATAAAGGGGAGCCATTCCTTGCATTGAGCTGTATGATCATTATATTCCCCCACTAATAAGCTGAATTATTTCAGAAATAATTCTTCAGTGTAGTAAAATGATGCATTATCAAAAATATTGAGGGTTTGACAGGAAGTAGCTCTGGGACACACAATGTAGGTTTTGTCAAAACAAACTGCAGTAAGGCTTAGCTGGAACTAGGTAACTTTTCCAGTCTCAGATGTCTTTGCATTGCTGTCTGTAATACTTAGCTATTACAGGCAGTTTATGCCAAATTCACTTTATGCCTAGGGTTTTATGCCATGCCAAACTTCAGTAATAGTTAAGCATGCTGTTTGGGAACCCTGGTCTGTTGAAGCTTAGGATGTAGAAGAGTAAGAGATCCCTACCAGGACTGCTTGAGAGAAGAAGGAAATGTATTAGAGATGTATGGATCAACGAAGGGAACAGGATTGAAATACTGACTGCTATGGCAATGTAGCAAATATAGAGACAAAAAAGTAGGTAGAAATGAAGGAGAGTAAATGAGAAAGGACTTATTAATGAAATACGCAAGGACAGTAGGATGCAGAGATTGGACTGGATTGGAATGATAAAAAAATTGAGTAGAAGGCTGGGATGGGAAGGGTATCTGGGGACAGAGAATTAGTAAAATTAGTAAAGCAGTATCTACAATGCCAAAGAAAGGAACATGATGGGAATTACCAATTCAGTTACTCTTGCAACATGGGAGGTGAGAATCAAGGGATTCATGCTTTCTGGGTATTTGGGATGCAGATGTTGCAATTTGAGACCATCTAGATGGTAAGCTTTTCTTCTTTTTTGATATTCACAGGGTCCAGCTAGCATGATGGCGTACTTGATTATTTCAGGGTTTTTGCTTACACGTTTAAGGAGACCAATTGGCAAGATGACTATTATAGAACAAAAATATGAAGGGGAATACAGATACGTCAACTCACGGCTTATTACAAACAGGTATATATTTACTTAGATGACAAGATAAAAGTGACAAAGTAATCCTGTGGTATAAATGAAAGCTGTATGTTAAAACATATTTGGAAAGTCTGATGCTGTCAGTTCTGAGTGAAGTGTTGACATCTTTATGCAGATCATTATTTAATAAATTCATAGTTGCATTATTTTCTTAATGCAAAAGACAAACTGTAGCTGGGGTATAATAACCTTATGTTCCACTGTTGTGAAACAGAAGGCTGTCTTTAACAAAATTAAGTTGCATTCTTTGTTGGTTTGTTGGTTTTTTTGTGGTTTTTTTTTTTTAGTGAAGAAATTGCTTTTTATAATGGAAACTTGAGAGAAAAACAGACTATTCACAAAACCTTCCGTAAACTGGTAAGACTTCTTTTATCTCTTAAAACATTTGAAGCAAAACGTCCATTAATTTTGTCATGGTGATTCTTGACATATATTAACATGAATTGAATTATAGTGGCTTGGTGTTTATGCTGCTACAGTCATTAGATTTATAAGTAAATTAGTAGACTATAAGCAGAACACAAGTTTCTGATAGAATGGCCTTTCTTTTGTCATGTAGCTCCTTTTCACCCACCACAACTACTATTCTCTCACTGCTTAGTTTCACGTGTAGGTTGTTTTGAGGGCAAGTCTTTACCAGCAGGGACAATTGTGCAGTGTCTGTTAAAGTTACAGGTATGTTGAGGTATCTGTAATTTACAGAAAAATAACTGTGTTTGGAATCAAATGTCTGTAAAACAAGAAAAGATAGTAAAACAGCTACTGATACGCTTTCATTTTTTTTCTTCTGTAACTTACCAGGTGGAACACTTGCATAATTTTATCTTGTTCCGGTTCTCTATGGGTTTCATTGATACTATCATTGCCAAATGTAAGTGTTTGTCCAGTGCTGATGGGTTGCTATAAATAACAAAGTGCTAAACTTCTTACATGAGAATTCTTTTTTTCTTATTGCTTCAATTAATGTGTAGCTTAATATTTACTCTTAAACTGCAGATCTTGCCACTGTGGTTGGTTACCTGGTTGTTAGTCGTCCGTTTTTGAACCTGGCTGATCCTCGTCATCAGAACAGTACTCATGCAGAACTTTTGGAGGTAAATAGAACAGAATTAAAACAGTTTCCTGAATTTGAATTTTTTTTAGTCCACATAAAGAAAGTTTCTTCTACTCTAGGATTACTACCAAAGTGGGAGAATGTTACTGAGAATGTCTCAAGCTTTGGGCAGAATAGTCCTGGCAGGCCGTGAAATGACAAGATTGGCTGGGTAAGCTTAATAGTAGTTGTGTAAGATTAACTTTATGAAAGATTATGTTGTTGCTGTTTCTCATCTCATTTTAAGAAACTGACCGCAGAATTAAAATAAGCTTATGTGCTTATTCATTGCAGCACCCTGAAAATGTAGAAATTAAAAACATTTTATGCTGAAAATGTATCTGAAGACATGCTAATTATGTCCACTAGTAATTTCATATCTGAATAGTAGCTGCATACAGTTTGAGTGTTTAATAGAAAAGACATTGTCAAATGTTAATAAATCAATTATGTATTGATTTTTTTTTTTACCAAACTTTTTTTTACATCTTAAGAGGAAAAATTATCAAATATTTGGCTATTACAGGGAAAGGTTCTTGTAAATATTATGAATACTGGACAACCTCACTGCAACTCTAAAATGTAAACATTTTTTTCTATTCTGGGTTGAATAACTGTCATTTTGACAGTTTTAATAGAATACTCTTTAAAGTTTCTGTGGATTTTTAAAACTTCTAAAGATTAATTACATATAGTTTATTAATTTATTATTATTTTTTTTTAGTTTCACAGCTCGAATTACAGAATTAATGCAGGTCCTGAAGGACTTGAATAGTGGCAAATATCAGCGTACTATGGTATCGCAAGAAAAAGGTAGATGTGACCTAATTGTGATAGGTACATCTCTGTGTAGTGTTCCAGTCTCTAATACTTTTTTCTTAAATTAAGATGCAGATAAAAAGCAAGTTTTGCCTTTGATACCTGGATCTGGAGAAATTATCAACACTGATAACCTTATCAAGTATGTTTACAAAGTTTCCACAACTTCAATATTTTTAATGTAGTCTGGCTTTTAAGTTTTTCCCTCTACCACTACTAATAGGGGTTTTAATAGATGTTATTACAATATGCAATTCCTGTTGTACTATAGTTCATTTACAAATAATTCCACCTCACTCCCATTCAGCATTTCTGTTCTGTAAGTCAATCCTTGTCCTTCCATGTTTGCAGAAGACATAATATGCTGTCTGGACTTAGACTTTTTGGTAACATTTTCTGCTGTCTTTTGCAATATGACTTCCCAGACCATTTTTTTTAACATTTTATTGAATTTCTTCTTGGAAATACGTTGGTTACAGGTTTTATTCTATGATATTTTGTTTCATATTTTATTATCATAATTAATCTGTAAAAATTAGGGGCAAGTCTGTGTTCAGTTTCAGAGTCTTTGCTTGTATTTTTGTATGCGTGGACAGATCATTGATATACTCAAGTAGCAATCGATTCCTCAGTTCTTTGCAATCTGAGGAACATAGTATTGACATGGTACTACTACTTAAAGGCCTGAAGTAAGACCAGTTAAGAGATTTAATAGCCTCAGTCTGATCAATGTGGAAAGCAGGTGGTGGACGAGAAAGGGGGGAGGAAGAGGGAGAGGAGAAAGGAGGTGATAGAGCTATTTTTATTATTTTATTAAAAAAAAGAAAAGCAAGGGGAGGTGAGCAGAGGGGTCATTCATTGAGTATCCTAGAACTAATGGAATACGCTTCCACTAGCAGGTTTAAAAGGAAGTGCATCTTTAATGTAGGTTTATATCCACAAGATCCTTTGGAGACCAAAGGCTCAGAAGGATTCAGAAAGCAAGTATCGGAAAGGGAAAAAATCTTTAGATGTTTGTTAAACACTAAGGTACCACTTTCGGTTCAAGAATTTCCTTTGCTGTTAATAGTTGGGAACTAGGACAGTGTATTGAATGAAGTACTGCTGAAGTCTTGACCTGTTCCTTAAATCTCCGAGTAAGCAGGCAGTATTAGCTGCTTTTAAGTAACTGCTCTTTTTTTTTTTTTTTAATGTTGCAATACAAATAGGTTTGATCATGTTCCGTTGGTGACACCTAATGGAGATGTTTTGATTCAAGAACTTAACTTTGAGGTAAGTTTTTTGCTATCATAGAAAATTATATTCATATAAAATTAAGTGAAGATGTTAATTTCAGAGGTAATCTGATTTATAAAAAATGTGCGAACAAAAACGGAGAGGTGCTTATGTGGTATGCTTAAATGTGAACAAAATTAATCATCTTGTTAGTTTAAAAAGCAGGCAATAAGCTATTTAAAAAAAAAAAAAAGTTTTTAGTGTTACAGATTTGTTTTCTTCCAGCTGCAGTTGGTGCTGAACTAGTTTGGGGGAAAAAAAGAATTATTGATGGAAATTACTTGTCGTAATGTCAGAGACTACTAAGTACTATGTACAAACCTACAAGGATACCAGCTTGTCTTATTGTTTGTAGAATCTTTCAACAATAGTTTCTCACTACCCTTTTAATGTGTTGGCTTTGCATTTTTAGGTTCGATCTGGTGCAAATGTACTGATTTGTGGGCCAAATGGGTGTGGGAAGAGCTCACTTTTTCGTGTTCTTGGTGAGGTAAGGGAACTTTTTTAAAATAAACGAGGATAATCCAAAGCACTGTTGTAAATGGACTTTTTTGGTCAAGTTTCAACTCTCTCTTGTTGCAGTTGTGGCCTTTGTTTGGTGGGCGTTTAACAAAACCTGTAAGAGGAAAGTTGTTCTATGTTCCCCAGGTGAGGCATAGTACTTTAATTGACAATAGTGTTCTTTTTCTTCTTACTTTGGCTGTGTTTAGAAATATTTGACATACCTTTTTGTTTCTAACTGTATCTCCAGAGACCATATATGACTCTTGGAACGCTCAGAGATCAAGTTATCTATCCAGATACTTTAGAAGATCAGAGAAGGAAAGGAATTTCTGACCAGGTAATGATAATTAGTTCATCACCCCTTTGTTTTGCTTAAGATGAGCAATGTTTCAGATTTAAAAATAATGAAACTGCTGTTAAAAGCACTGCATTTAATTTGTTTTTAATATTAGTCAGGGTTGATAGTATACCAGTATAATAGTATAACTCTTTATAACCTTTTTCAGTCATTTCTTGAAGTTCACTTAAGCTCTATTTGTAATTCCTGTTTCAATAAAAGGTGCTGAAGGAGTACTTGGATAATGTCCAGCTCGGTCAAATCTTGGAACGTGAAGGAGGCTGGGATAGTGTTCAGGATTGGATGGATGTACTCAGCGGGGGAGAAAAACAGAGAATGGCAGTATGTCTCAAAAGCATAAATACTTAAAATAATACAGGGCATAGGTCGAAAATGTAATCTGAATTGTAAGCGATTTTTGTTTACTAGATATTGATATTTTACTTAGAAGAAACCCACAAAATGTGAAATACCTGAATACTGAGGAAACAACCTATAATATTGTTTGTTGTACTCAAAATTTAGTTGGAAATGTTGACCTTTTTACAACGCCTTATACTTTGATTATATAAGCAGAAGTTCTAAAATAATTGTTTTTCACAAAAAAAGTAAAGACAATATATACCTCTCGGATTTTCAGGCTTCAGTGGGTGCCAACTTAAAACACATTCCCTCTCCATAGTAAACTTTTGGACACTAATGCTTAGTTTAAATTTTAACACTGCATTATTGGTTGTAGTTCCGTATCCGCAGTAGCTTTTTGCTTTGCATTGCAGATGGCAAGGTTATTTTATCATAAGCCCCAGTTTGCAATTCTGGATGAGTGCACCAGTGCTGTTAGTGTTGATGTAGAAGGCTACATTTACAGCCACTGCCGGAAGGTAAGCTCTTTGTTTCTAGGATTATTTCTGTGTATGTTAAGAGGAAACTTAAAGTGGTACAAGGTGCACTCTTCCTTATGCCTAATGCAGATTAAAAATTAAAAAAAAAAGAAGCTTAAAGGGCATGCGAGGACCCTTTATGCACACTAGAATTCAATAATTGTTTTGTAATCTTAGGATACTGTAGATGTACATGTGGCCTCTGTGTATCAGAGAACTTTAACTGCTAAGTAACCTTACTTTTCCAGATAAAGTCTTAGAATGTCAAGTGAAAATAAAATAATCTAAAATTTTATACTTTTTTGTTGTTCAAGACATTTCTTTTGGCCAGGGCAACAGAGTGAAAGGCTGGAAATTAACATTACCATCTATTCTGAGATATGAGAAGTCAAGCACTCTTAAGAAAGCATTTTGACATAAAATGTAGTTTTCTTTTTCCTTTCCCTCTTAAACTCACTTTTTCAGTTTCTACGTAGTGCCATGTGAAATATCAATAAGATTCAATTTCACACCCCTAGCCTGGGAAAGAATGGGCTTGAAATAACATTAATTAATGACTAGCAGTATTCTCAGAGTGGTAATGGAGCAAAACTGTGCATCCACTGAAATATGTGAGTGAAACTTGGAAGTGGGAGCTTAAGGAGCCTTCTGTAGTAGTAAATTGACAGTAATTGAGGACTCTGCTGAAGAGTGGATGTTATTTCTTGAACTAATTTTATCACATTAATATCAATACCCTGACAATTTTCTAAGTCTGTCTCGCCTATACTTGTTATTCTGTTAACTTGAATGTTCATTTGAACTTTTGTTTTAGAGTTACTGTTGCCAAGTGGCTAATACTTGTTACTGAAAAATAGAATTCCTGGTTAAGCTGTCCTTGCAGAAAGAAAAAATGTTACCCTGTTTTATTATCAGAGTCGTTTTGTCCTTTAATTGGTGCTACTGTTAGGGATCCATAATTAACTGAGTTACAAGGAAACAAAGGAAGAAGATTCACCTTTAGATTGTTTCTTTAAGTTCATAATTCATTAATAGCTTTTGTGGCTTCGGTTTTTTTTGCTGTTAAAGTAGACTACTTTTAATTGCTAGGTTTGTTGTTTTACCTGTCTCCTACCTTACCTCCTTTGCCCAATTAATTCTACATTTTGCCATATTACTAGGAGCAAAAGAATGGTGAAATCAATTTAAAAAGATAAATCCCTCCTGCTTTTTTTTTTCCTGCAAAATCTTGTATTAAGGCTACACATATATACTGTTAATAATAGTCAGGAAGTTTGTGTTCATGAATTTAAGCTCTTCAGCTGATATCTTGCTGAAAAATAAATAACACCTAACCCATGAGAAAATAACCACTTTATTGTGTGTGTTTTCTTCATATAGGTTGGCATCACTCTCTTCACTGTCTCCCACAGAAAATCACTGTGGAAACATCATGATGTATGTAGCCTTTGCTTTTTGCTGAGGGTATCTGTAGGTGGTAGGGGTTTTGTCGTTTGACTTTCTGTTAAATCGACTTTACAGTTCTAGGTGTTGCCACTTTACACCCTAGTAGGTAATGTCCTGTTTTTTTAAAAAAGATTTTACTTTCATAATCCAGTTGTACTATTTGAAATATTCTTACGCTTCTAGTTACGAAGAGAAAAGTAACAAAAAATCCTTAAATGGATCTGTAAAAGTAGCCTCAAAAATATGAAAGGCTCACTAGATACTTAAGTCTTCAATCTTAGCCTCAAAAAAGCCCTTGAACCAGAATCCAGTAAACAGCATGAAGTCTTTGCTTTCAAGGTACATAATGTATCTATGCATTTAAAAAAAGTTCATCTTTAATATGTGGACTTCTTTTCTCCCAAACTAAGAGTTTACTATCGTTATTACTTTTTATGCACACAGACTGTATGTGTGGGAAAAGTAGTGAATTAATACACAAGGATGAATTTGTACCTTAAGTATATTGTCACAAAACCCAAGATAGTGGTATTAAGTCTAGGTGTGACTGTTAGGAGACTGATGGATAATATGAAAAAACCCTAAAGCAATCGGTTTAACTTTTTTCCAGACCCTACTGAATTTAATAAATGTGAGGTAGGAGAAGCTTACCCTCTGGCTAGCTGAGTTTAAGATTTTGTATTAAAACTACTTTAAAATATAATTTATTTAGGCCTTTATAGACCTGGTGGTTTTTAGGTTGTTGATAATGTATGTTTTTATTTCAGTTTTACTTGCATATGGATGGCAGAGGAAACTACGAGTTCAAGAAAATAACTGAAGACACAGTTGAATTTGGATCTTAAAGTTCATGAACTGAACTGCTACAGAGACTGATGATTACAGGAAGTGTGTAGGATGGCAGGCATTGTACGATAAAACTACTACTCAGCTTGTTTTTTAAACAAATTAACTAGGATAACCCAAAACAAGCTGTTAAGCGTTTACTATTATGTAGGATATTGCTAATTGTGTATATGTTGGTTTAATTATTGATATGTACTAAGAATGTCCTTATTCTTGTGGTTTAAAAACCTGCCTAAATTGAATTGGGCTTAAATCACTGTAACCTGATTCATCCTGGGATGCAAACCATTTGAAATCAGCTGATTTGACTTTTGTAGACCTTCTTTCCCTTCAGTGAAAAGCCCTGTTAAAATTAGGGTTGCTACCTCTCTTGTTCCTGCAAAGCAGTCTTGGATTTTTGCTCTGTTCTATGCATATTTCTGAGTTATCCCACAGGGTGCAGGACGTTATCCCATCTTCAGATCTGTGCCCAGTTAAATGAAAGAGCCTTTTCCTTGACCAAATCTTGTGATGTAACCAATACACCCTTGCTGATAAGGGATGGACTGAACATAAAAGACAAAACTAATTCCTTCTGGTAAAAAAATTAAGCTTGTTCTTCACTGGGTTTTGGATTCTCTTTTAATGTCAGTCTGTCCATGCAATTCTCTGCTGCTCAGCAATCCTATTCTCGCCCAGTTTAGCAAGAGTTTCATCCATCCTCCACCTCAGCTGCCCTTTTTCTGTCAGAGAAATACTATGGTAATGAAGAGTTGAGAGGAGGCTGAAGGAGAAAAGGACTGACAAAAAAAAAAAGGGGGGGTGTGGGGGAGAAAAGCTATGTTCCTTGTATGAAACGCTTGTGCATGTTTTCAGCTCTGAAGGAATGAATGGTTCCCACAAGAGGAAACAGATAAAAGAATGTGGGTCCAATCATTCTTCTCCTGAAATCAGCAGGGGTTAGAATAGACTCAGAAATGTTAATCTGTGAAATAGCAGACTGTTGTCTGTCCTGTTCTGTTCAGTCCTGTAATACAGCAGTTGCTTTTTCCAAGTTTGTCCTTTTCTCCCTCTTCAAAAAATTAGGTCTTGTGGGTTTAGCTGCCCTTCAGATCTGAGCTTGAAAGTAGGTGATAATGGTATTTCCTCTTTGACCTTCTAGGCTGTGAAGCCTAAAATGATACTTTCATCTTTCACATTTATTCTCCTATTTTTCATGAGGTTTCTTGATTTCTGATACAAATTATTCACCAGTGATGCTTGCTGTTGCCCAAGGATCATTAGTCCTTGTTGGTTTTCTTGTTCCAGCTGCCAAATCCCCTCGAAGAAACCAAACTCATTGAATAGTTTACTGTAACCATTTTTCCCATACAAATGATTACTGTGGTTGCTCTGTGACTTTGAGAAACATAAATGCAGCAAGGTGATTTTTGTGATCAGAGAATAGGAAGGTATAACTGAAACTGAATTGCTGTTTAGGCTTTAAAACAAAAATTTACAATACCTGTTGTACAGTGAAGGTCTAGTAGTTTTTTAGTGTTCCATATAAGATATAATATAGGAATGCACTACATGAAAGCATGCATAAAACATGCAATAAATCTGTCCTCTGTGCATCTTTTATCAAGGGTTTAGATTAAAAACAAACCCAACTTTTTATAAAATGTGTATGTACTTGGATGCACTGCTGTCTGTTAATTTTTACCCAGTTTGATTAGTCATCATCTTTCATGTTGAAATTGCTACCTGTTAATACTTTTCCTTTTATCATAGTTCTTGCCCATACCTGTCAGTACCACTATTCTTTCATAGTACTCAAATGCAAACGGCTATCCTGGTATAAGAATCTGGTGACCACAGTATATTCGTAGTGTAATGCATCAATGAAAATCAAAAAAGCCTCTCTAAAGTGTAGTGTATTCAAGAGAATGAGGTACCAGAATAAATTTTGGTGCTTGGTCCACAAGAAGGCAAATAGATATCTCATTTTACTAACTCTTTTTTCCTATTCATTCAGATTCTCACATCAGCCATAACATAGCAGGTAGCAGCATGCTGTATGTGAGATGGTAGTCTTTTTTTTAATTGTAACTGTGAAAATAGGGATGCCAGGTAGTTTGTTGTGTGTGTGGGTTTTTTTGTTTGGGATTTGTTGGTGGTTGGTTTAATTTTTTTGGTGAACGTTCTCAGCACAAATGCAACTTCTTCTCTTGAAAGGGATGTTTTAGTAGCCTTTAGAGACAAAGAAAAAAATTTTCTGAAATGAGAAGGTTGCTATTATCTTTGTGACTAGGGCAGACTTTGCAGTGGAGTAGTGAACTTGGGATACTTCAATGTATTTTTAACACTGACAAGCAAAACCACACACAGCATACTTAGATAGCACCCCAGCAGCCAATCCCAAGGTACTCTACAATTCAATTGGTTGATAACAGAATTTTGTATAAACTCAGATTTATTTTAGAAACTAAAACCAACAAAAACATTAAAAATCCAACTCCGTAACCGAGGAGGAATAGGTTTGCCTTTAGATGCCATGAAGTTTGTTGAAACTGAGTATGCTAGTGTCTCCTTAGGGCCAGGACTTGGTGTTTCTAAACATACTGGAAGGAAAGGAAAGAAAAATATTCTTCTATGCTTGATTGTAAGAGAGGCTTATAAAGAAAGTATAAAAAAGAATGTTGTTTTAAAATTATATTCTTAAAAGGCCTTACATGAAAGTATTTTGAGATAGACTTGGTCTATTGAAAGATGGTGAAAAGATCTAATTAAAATGATCCAAGTTTCATTTCTGTCGCAGAATTGCACTGTGATACTGTATTTTAGCTGTTACATCTTTTTAATAGCACAAGTTGGAAGTTTGTAAATTGGAATTCTGAGCTATCTTGGTAAGACAAAGTACTGATGAATATTTTCAGTCTCAAACTGTTGGTGCTTTGAAGATGCTTTGAATATGGTACTGGTAGTAGTCAGATGGCTGCATTTCAGCAGTGGTGGGAAACATTCCTGTATGTAAATACTGTAAAGTGTTTTGAAGGGGGAAATGGCGCTATATAAATGTAAGACATTAAGTGCCTCTGAAATAATAATAAATCTAAAGATAAAATATGTCTAGGCTTTTTATGTTTCTTGATGATGTGATTATGAATTTTGTAACAATACAGTGAATGCACACTCAACAAATCCCAAGTTGCCTAATGAGCCCGTTGACTTGTGTTCAGCTTATAAAGTCCGTAGTACTGTCTGAAATTCACCCTGGAATTAGCCAAGTGATGCCGTTCAGTTGCAGGCTTAACAAAAGACAGAAGCTCACTACTTGGAGATATGTACTTAGAGCAATTGGATTATAGGTGCATTAATCTGTTTTAAGTGTGCACTGATTCTGACCTCTCCTTTGCCCACAGGCCAGGTTTTTTACTTTCAAGTTTATTGATTTTAGGAGGGTGTGGGCCTGTGTAAGGTTAACATATTATCAATACTTAAGGTGGTAATTCTTTTGAGTGCTCCTTAGTCTTTGTACTTTGAGGAAAAATGGATAATCACTCTCTACCTTTATTGTATTTGTGATTTTTTTAAATGGTTTTCCTTTGTTGTGGTAGACATACCAGCTATCAGGATACTTGAAACTTAGTAGTGTAAGAGTGAAACTAAGATATGCTTGAATGAACTGATTTTAAGGGTCTTTTCTTGTGACCAGTGTTTTCTAATGCTAATTAGTACTAATTTTTTTCTTCTTTTAGGTTAGTTGTGCAACAAGTGTGTTGTGTAGCATTCTTAAAGGGTAAAGCTCCCTTTGAAAGGAAATTCCTCAACCAAGTATGCAGTCTCAAAATCGAAATGTCATTCAACTTAGCTGATGAGCTGGAGAGAAAAAAAAAAGGAACTTCTGTGTTGTGGATGGGATGCTTATTACTTAGTATTCAGAGTAGTGTGAAGTCCTGTTAGCTGTTCAAGTCTGGGCTCTCAGCTACCCAGTTCATTCCAAATGCTTGGTTTGTATGCCTCAGCACTTTAATTCTTCCTTGTGTAGAGGGAAAACATCAGTTCCTGGAACAGTAGAACTGAAACCATGGAGCAACAAATTCAAACTCCTTTCTGAGAATCAATCCACCATCATTTAAGGATGTTCAGTAACCTTGGTCCAGTATTCCCAAATGTTTACTAAAGCTCTAGACAGCTGTCCCCTCTCAGCAAAAATTAAGCTTTCTTGACGAAGACTATGTTTGGGAGGTGATGGTGCTTTCTGCAGGACTAGCATGAGACTGGAATAAGCTGCAAGGTGAACAGAACATCACTGTGAACCTTGTCATCTTCTCTCCCAAGTGCAAAGCATGCTTCACTGCATAATGGATATATTTTCTTACCAAAAAAAACCCCAGCAGGAAACATGCACAAAAATCCAACCTACCTCTGACCCTTAAAATTCTTCTGGGAAAAGCTGGCAGTTTATGCTGCGTCCTAGCCAATACATGTGTTGCAGGGGTGCTTCTTGCTGAAATGTGTCACAAATAGTGTGGAGTAAACACACCTGGCTGGACAGCCCAAATACAAAATTACTTTAGCACCATTTGAAAGTGATTTGTGTTATAAGAAAATTCTGGATGTATTGCCACTTTGTTAGCTCTGAACTGTATACTAGTGAGAAACAAAGCAGCATGGAGTGCTACTATGACAGTTACTTGACAGGATTTTAATTAAATCACATCTAGTATTGACAAATGACTTATTATGCTTCTGCAGAATAGGGAATTCAATCTTCATGTTTCTTAAATCTATAAGGAAGAAATACCCTGTGACTTAGGACTGGAGAGAAAGAACTAATTTAGTAATTCTTCCATAGGATTCTGCTGTCTGCACACTCAACAGGTACCAGTGCATCACCTAATCCTTGGTGTTCTGAAGCGGTCTAAAAATGTGGGAAAACATTAAGATGGCCTGTTATCAAGATAGGACTTCAAAATCCATTGTTAAAATTTTATATATAGTTGTTACAGATACTATGAGATGTCCATAGAAACATCCATGATAATGATCCCCTGAAATCCAGCAGTGAAAAACAGTAGGGAGGAAAGGTTACTTTGATTTTACAGAAAAAATAAACAGCAACTTTGATCTGTCAGGAAGAAAACAGTGTGCAAGTTCAAATTTCTGCTTATAAAGCTGCTGTTCAAAGCACTTATTTCTGTGTGTAAGGTATTTGCTTCTTTATTAGTTGTAGATACCTGTTGGCTTGTGCCAGTCCCTTTCATGAGCATGGGAAGAGGTTTCCTGGTTTTATGACTCAGTGATGTGCAGCTGTTCTGGGAGAGGGTGGGTTGGTTGGTTGGTTTTCCCTTCACATGTGGTACCAGGGTCTTGCTAGTGCTCTGGATATGGTCAGATTTTCATTAATGATGCCTTAAACTTCTGGAAGTTTAAAATGGCTGTGCACATTACAGATTCCTAATATGTTTGTTTATATGTTCTGATGAAACCCATCCTGTCGTGTGCATTCAAACTGGTTACATCTTGAAACTGGTTTCATCTTGAAACAGAAATGTAGCCAAGCTAGGTTACTATGAAAGCAATTTGTCTTTGAAATTAAAACCTTAGAAAAATGCTACCTTCAAAGTTGCTCAGCCATCTTTGAACTGCTGCATCTTTTTTTTTCCTTGTATGCAAAAGCAGAGCCAGATGACAAGCAGCCTGAAACTTCACATACAAAAGCTGTCTTAAGGGAGTAATTTGAAAAATATGACAGATTTGGGGTTTAAATAGAAATAATATGCCTAAACATTTGGCTAAATTCCATGGAGATCAACTTTGGAAACTAAAGACATTTTTCCAATAATCCTTTAATGAATGCAGCAGTGCAAGAATAGTCATCCAACTGGCATTTTAAAGTAGGAGAGAAGGGGAACTTGAGCACACCACGTCTGTGGAATGTATCTTTCACAAACCAGGCTTAACAATCACAGTCTCTGACCTTCAGCAAGTCTGAACCATGAAGATCCAATACAATTGCTTTTACTGGCAAAAGGAGCTCTTGTGCTGTAGTGCTGAGCCTCGTTCCCTGCTCTACTTGTCCGCAAACCAACATCCTTACTTCCCACCCGTCCCTCATTCTGGGAAACAAGTGGCATCCACATGTGATGCCGGCACCAAAATAGCACAGAACTGGAAAAATGAGGTCGATGCTGTCTAGACAAAACTAAGACTGCTGAGGTTGGTCTGCTTGGGTAGAAATAGGGAACTCCACCTACGTGACTGAGCAAGTTTTCTGCATTAAAATAACTTTAGAGTTTGGCACAAATCAAAGCTAATTTTTTCAGCTTGGTTGTAGAAAGTTTGGGGAATACTGCTCCAGAAAAGACACGGTCCATGTATGTGACTGAAGAGACATTCATCTATGTAACCAAATATACCCTTTATTTCCTTAGACTGAGCTGTTTATGGGTTTTAGTACCTGCTTGCACTAATTTTAATCGTTGTGGATCATGACAAGGTAAGTAGTGTGAAGATGCTCCCCAAAATAAGCTAGCCTTTATTTATTTACTTTATTGTGTATTCTACTGGGGGAATGTATTGGCACAAAAGCAACAGAGCTAAAACCAGCACTGTCAGAACTGCTAATGTGACAGACCTAGTAAAACAGATAATGAAGTATCTATAGAGGGGCTGATAAGCTGATGTATTTGGGAAAATAATGGTTGAAAAGAAAGGTGTGTGTGCTGGAGGCTTCTTAAAACTCAGATGCAGTCTTATGTATTGCAACGGGACTGATCTGGAAAGCCAGATTTGCTAATTAGCAAATTTTTTTTGAGCTTAGTAGGAAATTAAGGGCTAAGGTAAAATCTACACGTTGATACTCTATTTTTTTTAACCTGCAAATACTAACTAGATAATTAAATTTAAAATAGATTTTATTTTTATTGTAATAGTTGTGTTTATAATAGTAGAGCATTTTGGAAAGGCTCCTTGAGGTTAGTGCTTCAACGTTACAGAAATCTCTTTGTGCTTAGTATGTTAGTTCCGTAAGCCTCCTCCGAGGCACCGGGGTGCATCATGCCGGTGGGATAGAAGGTACTTGAATAGGTGGGTCTGAAAGACAGTAGGTAGTTCCTGTGTACATCATGTATTTTCTTGTCCCCCTGAGGTTATATAGCGTAGTGACCTGCTTGAGGGACTCAGGACAGAATGGCAGCCCCTCAGCTGGGAGTTGGTGTGCCGCCTTGTGCTTGTCGCTGCCTCTTCAGTGGAAGGTCATTCCCTCAAAAGACTTTTTTGGGGTTGCTTTTTCAAGCCAAGCTCAGCAGAACTTAAAGCACACAAAGCCCAAAATAGCCCCAGTTACACACTGCATTCCAGCTATTCCTACCCATGCCTTTCTTTTCCTTGCTGCAGGACAGGTAGTGTGTTATCGCAGCTCCAAACATAGCTCGTACTTCAACATACAGGGCTTCTACAGCTCAGTTTACAACATGTGCAGTAGTAACACATTTTCCAGTGCTCCTGGAAGAATTCAGTCCCTTCTCTGAGGTTCTCGGTGTGTTCCTCTAACAGTTAACAGGGCAGCAAGAGGGATCGCTTTTCTGTTGGAAGCATACTGGGGAAAGAAAGTCTGGTAAGAAGCTTAACATTCAATGTGAAAATCTCCTCATTCTGTTCTACTGCTGAGTTTTCTGAGACTAAAGAAGAACTTTGTCAGGAGAAAGGAGTATGGTTTTGGACGGGCTTTAATGCCATCACGCAAACAATAAGTACATAAGTGCTTGTTGCTACCTGCTGGATTGTAAACTGGGGCCTGGTTTCCAGCAGTGCTTGAAAACTGGACAAGACTGGGTATATTACAATCCGAGATCGCTGGAGGGGCTGAGGGAAGTATGGACTGAATGGGTGGGGGGTGGGGGGTATTTAGGGGGAAGAGAGCGGCACTCACCGTTCTTACTGGATCTCTTTGAGATCCAGTAACTGTCTGTTGCCCTTCATTATTAGGGAAGAGAAGCTCTAACAAGTTTCCCATGCCCTTTTCCTTTAATTTTTGGTGAAATCTGGATTCAAACCGAGTATCGGTGTACTAGCCATTTAGGCAAATTTGGGATTAACGTACTGATTATGCCTTTTTTTGCCACTTGGGGTCACCTTTTCTAAGCGCACGAAACCTCATCCCAGCCGCGCAGCTGCAGGCTGGGTAAGGTAGGGGTGGCTCACTGGGTACGAGTTGTGTGCGCAGCCGTGTACTACTGCTCCGGTGTAGCAGCTAGGGGTGGCTCACAGCACAGGCTGTGTGTGCAGCCATGTACTACTGCTCCGGTGTAGCAGCGTGAGGAGCAGAGAAGGAGCAGCTCTGCGGTGCTCGTGGTTCTGCTGCTACAGTGACAGCTGCAACGGTGACATACGATAGTACGGTTGCACCCACGATGCTTTATGGAGTCAATGACCGTGCTATGAATAAAGTGGAAAGGCAGGAAAGCAGGCTGAGTATCCTCTCCGTGGAGACCTACCTATCTGGTGGGAACGGATGGTAAGGTATGAAGGCAGCAGAGGGAGAACCACCTGTGTTAATCAAGGATGCACTTGTCTTACAAAACCAAAAAAACCCCAAACCAAAACAATAAAACAAACCCCTTTTTCCCTGGAATAACAAGTACTTTTCATGGGAGTAGGTTTTAAGATCTCACGTGTCATTCTACCTCTTTCATTACACTAGCTTTTTAATTGTGTTATGTGATTACTGAAGAACTAATTTAACACTTATGTGATCTCATTGGGAAAACGTCTCTGTTCAGAGGAAGGCGTTTTTTAATTAAACCTCTTGATGAAATAGTTTTGTGAATGTAACAATGTCAGTACTCTGCTATTTAAATATTTCTTGAAGTAATAAAGTAGAAAATTTGAAAATAAAAATAGAAGAAAATGCATCAGCAAGGATAATTGTGATCTGGATCTGTGAATATTCTTTGAGTTCAGATTAATAACTTCATTGCTAGTCTAAACAAGCCACTAAACCCATTAATATTTAAAGGTAATCACATGCACTGAGAAAGGCACTCAGAGCAGTGCTAGTGAATGTTCTGGAAGTTATTGATCTAATTACAGTGACAAAGGGAGCTGTAGAAAGTGAAAAAATGCTGCCATGCTATTAAAAATTCTTGATTGTTAAGGGATATATATTTGTTCAGGTGCTATATTTTAATTTAAAATGAGATCTTAACTATCTGTTTGCAGGAATGAGACAGTGGGTTCATCTCTGAGGAAGAACAGGTAACAAAAATGAGTGGGGGATGGGGGAGAAGGATGGAAACGTCAACAAAGGAGCCAGGGGAGGTAAGAAGCAGAAATATTGTGAGCTCCTTACAGGAGCAAATCACTGGAGTATGTCACTAATAGGGCACGTGTTTTGATGAGATGAGAAACAGGCACAATCCCTGCACTTGGACATATGAGAGAGGACCTGGCTGTAAAAGCCCTGGAGGCAGTCAACACAGCTGTGTCTTTATTCCCAGGTACTGCCAGATTTTACTGGAAGACATCGCCCCTGAGGCTAACCTTCCTATGAACTTGCCTGATTCAGCTACAGCTAGAGGCTGAGGAACCACCGGGAAAGATGTTCCTTCGGGGTCCTTTGTGGGGATACGGAAAGGGGCTATCCGGGCTGCGTGAGAGCCTGTGCCAGAAAAAGCAGAAGGATCTCACTAGCTGGAAGATTTCTCATCATAAGGTGGAAGGAAGAGGAGATTTGCAGCACATCTGTCCTGGTCATTGCGCCCTGAGCTTTTGTAAGCATCCTGCCGTAGAGCGCTGGCGGACGCAGGCTGGCAGGGAGGGAAGGGCAGCTGCCTGCGACGCTCCCTCGTAGCGAAGGCAGTGGGCAGGCTGGGCGAGAGAGCACGTGCCGTGGGGAGTAACGCCGCGCCTAATGGCGGTGGAAAAACTTTCAGCTGGCCAGTTCCTGCTTCTGTCCTGTCTAGCAGGTTATTCTTTTTTGGTTTTACTGTCTGTCTCAAACATGAACACCAGGCTTTCTCTCCCCGTCAGTGACAAACATAGACTATAGAAAGCATGGTTATTTCTATGTGGATAAATACTGTGTAATTAGAAGACTACTCGACTGACTCTTGGGTCTGGTACTGTCAAAAGCCTGCTCATTCCTGTATATTACAAGGCTCTGAAACTGTGCAGCAATTACTACTAACCTGCAAAATAATCAGCATTCCAAAACTGAACCAAGAAGGCAATCTATCACCGCTGTTCATTCTCACTTAATGCAGAAACTCTTTGTCCTGAGTTGCCACGTGAGTGATCCAAGTTAAGCATATAATCACATTCTTATCATTACATGCCTCTCAGCAGCAGCCTTCTCACAGTGGAAAGCTGAGTCTGCTAGAAATAGATTAGCTAAGCTGTCTGCCACTGTATCCATCATACATACATTTATGAAGTTCTGTACAGTTCATTTTAAGTAATGACAGTAATTTTGTTGTCTGTAATGCTGTCAGGGCTGGCAGAAAAGTAGCAGAACAATATGAGCCTTTATTCACTCACTCACACGAAGAAGAACGTGGTTTTAAAGCAGTACTGTAAAATGAAAGTGGCTTATTACAGTGTGCAATATTGCACACCCATTTGTATAAGGAGAGAACAGAAGTACTGCGTCAGGGAACCGAGCGCATGTGTACATCCACTTGCAACAGCTGGATACCTTTTTCTGCAACAGATGACAAGGAGCAAAGCAGAACAGGGGAATGTGGAGCATCAGTAGGAGCGTGCTGTGCTTGCTTACAGCAACCTGCTTAGAAGATAAGCCAGGGAACTCAGGTGCGTAGGAAAAGCCTTCCCTTCCTCACACCGATTCCCTGGATGGCTGGCTCTGAAATCAGTACAGAGCTGAAGTAGCCACATGTGTTGTAGACAGGATCTAGTCTTCCTTCCTAGTGACAATACCTTTATTCAACAACTCCTCCTGCCCACCCTGATACTCTGAGAAAATTAAATCTCTGCATAAAAGATTTGGTGTGGGCTCAGTACACTGGCTCAAGGGATAATACTTCCAGAAGTTTGCAATAAAAAGCCTCTTTCTCAACTGTCTCCATAAACAGCAAAAAACCTCTTTGAAATAGGATCCGTGAGCCCCGTGACTCCGGTTACTCAGCACTGTTGGATGATAACACAGTGCAGCCAGGGAACAGAAGCAATGCAGGTTTCCAGAACTTGTGTGCTAGTGGGTCACTGTTAGGCCACTTAAGGCACTTGTTAGCATTTTTATGGGTTTGTTCATTCGTTCTTTCTTCCTTAAACAACCTTCACATCCAGAACAAACCAAAAATCTTGGAAGTAATGAAGCATCATTTATAACACCCTTCCATGTAGCTTATGACAACCAACTGCATGGTCTAGTTTAATAAATGCTGTGCTGTAACCTACAGGCTTTCCTTTTCCTATGAGCTTTTCTGTTTTCTGAGCTTTGCACTGAATGAAGCTGAGGAAGCAGAACACCACAGGGAAGGGAAGTAATGATGACAACTTTGGAAAGTTTTTAAATTTCCTCCCACAAGCTCTCCTGTTTCTGATTGCTATTGTAAGATTCCTTCCCCATATAAGGCTTATGCATCAGCAGAAAATGCACAATATTAAGTAAACAGGTTTTTTTTTTTTGCGGGGGAGGGTGGTGGCATTTGTTTTCTTCCCTCTGTAAAAAAGGGATTTAAAGAACAAAGAAAACCCCCATAAACCACACTCGCACATTCACAGCAGTCTTAATCTGTACAAAGAAGGTATCTGTGATACAGTAGGGATGAAAAATGAAAAATACAATTCTGTAAAAATTGGTACATTAGGATACTATATGTTATTCCTTCTCATAAATGCAATGGATATCTTAAGACATGTATAAAGCTTTGAGATATACAGCCAATTGGTGCCTACTGCAAGAAGCATTTTTTTCCCCTGTTCTCTTGATTTTTATTTCGCTGTGTGCCTGTCACCATCGTTACCAGCAGCAGTAGCTACCAGCATTAGTTGCAGCAGTTCTCAGCACTGGGCCAGGCCCTATAACACCTTCAATGACCACTAGTACCACAAGCGGTACAGGCACTGCTGTGGGAATCCCTGTGTGATACATCCAAGGAGATGTTTAGTATACTTTCCATTAGAACGGAGGAGCTGTGAACGCGAATGCTGAGCAAACACTGCTCCCATAAGCAAGAAAGCTGAAAAGCAGCTCAGGAGTCTTCAAAACCTTCTATCGGTTCTGTGGCTTCTCATATTCTTATCCTTACAGGTAGTAGGTGCCCTGGTAGTCTATTTTGCAGAGTCCTGGTTAGGCTGCTGGAGCTTGCCTATGTTGCTGTCACAATATAAGTTTCCTAAATGTATTTTTAATTTAGTTCTGAAATGAATACTGTCCTTCATTTAAAAAAGGAAAAGGAAGTCTTGTTTTGCGAGTCACCTTTATTTCACTAGAAAAGTATAAATTACCACCATAAATACAGATATCACCAGTATAAAAATTAGATTCTCATTTATAAAATAAATATTAAAATAGTCAAATCAACAAGTACCTCCAAATCCCATCACCAAGATGATTTGGATCTATACCATGCAAACTATTCATTCACCAACTGTTTAATTAAAATTAACATTAAAAATGCAGTAAATACTGCTACCGACTCAGCGCTTGCATGAAGTGAGTTACTACTGACTCAAAAACTGCAAAGTACATGTTCTAACACTTACTTGGAACCATCACACTACCCTGTCTGTATCACTCTAGGTGTAATGTAGGTAGATGGATAGCAGCTACCTACTTCAATGCTCTTCCTTACAAGTCACTAGTACAGTAATTTCAGTTTGTTTACCTTTGATTGTCTATATCCGAAGATAAATAGACCAAGTTAATTTTATCCAAGAAGTGCAGACATAACAGTAACATCTTTGTCACATCTGAACTAACAGATCATTTCACCAGTTAGTAATGTTAAAAGAAAGTCAGATAAATTCAGATTTTGTTTCACAGAAACAGAATGAAGTTCCTTTTAGTTAGGAAAAGGACACATAATTTTCAAAAGTAGTGTTTTTTTCCCCTCAGAAGTACTGTAAATCTTCTGGCTCAGAAAGGCCATACTTTCAGAATGTCTGTACCTGGTCAGGTCAAAGGTCCATCTAGTTCAGAATCCTGTTTCTGACAGGACAACAGAATGGGAAGAGAATATGAGCAGGGTTAGGCTATCATAGCAGACCACCAGGATACTCTTCCAGCTTCAAACCACCAGTGACACAGGGCTTTTCTGATATCTAGATTTTTCATCTGTGACTGTCTATTGGATTTTTGAAACAACATAAAGTTTGGGCTTCAGAATTCCTGTACCAGAGAGGCTAAAAAGCTCCACCCAATTACCCAATTTATGGGTTTCGCTTTTTTTTTTTTTCTTTCTGTTGTTTTTTTTTTGCTTTGGAACTGCCACTAGTGTCTGCAATAATTTTTCCTTAAACACCATTAAGCGGTTCCTTTTCTCTTGCAGCTTTTGCTTTCTTGCGTTTACACAGGATCACTGGCAGAACAATGGCAAGAGTGATGACTGCAATTGCTATCACTGCTGCGATGATAAAGACTTCTGCTCCATATTCTGTTGGGGAGGAAAAAATCCAAGATTCAGTTATCAGAAGCCATAATGTCACAGTGTTACAAACTCTTAGAACACATTCCACTGAACTAAAAAATGCTTTCTGTATTTTACAGTATCACAGAAGAGGAACAATCACTTCAGTGTGAACTGAATTAAATTTTAACATGAACTTTTTGAACTGACATAAAGTTTTGCTTCCTGTGGTTCATGCTATGCTTTAACCTAGTTTAGTTAGTGCACTAAAATGCACACTACCACCACAAGAATAAGTCAGGCCATTCCCCCTACCCCTGCACCGCTTCTGTAAAACTTAAGTCAAAGTGGAAATTTATTCAGGTTAGAAGCTAGAAAACACCGACAGAAGACATTTCTATTCAAGTTGTAATTTGCTATAATTCAACCATTGTAATAAACAAAAATATGTATCTAGATAATAAGGTTAATTTGAGAGAGTTAATTTGACAATTTTAGAAGAGCTTTTCTAGAGTGCATATATTCTTATCTGCTGGAGAAGAAAGACACCGTACAGCAACGTGATATTATTTAATAAATATTGATGAATTTATATTGACAAAAGTGTTATCCAGATTGTTTGCCTGGAATTAGACTGGCTGATTCATCAGCCACTCACTAACTTATTTACCAGTAAAGAAGTCTATCTGCCAACCTCTGACCTTGTAATGTAACAGTAAAGTCTTAGAGTCTTAGTCTCATCACCTACTTTTGAGACAATAATTAAAGTTCAGCTCAAACTACAAGTCAATGGATACGTAGGTTCCCAGCACACCTATGTTTTAGAGCTAATCCTTCAAGCACTTACTATGGGACCTGTTATCAGAAGGATCTGAGGAAAGCAATCAGAAAACAAAAAAATGAAGCTGAAGACTAGTGATGAGATCTGAAACTTCAGTTACCAGTCAACTTAGACAATTTAAAACTAATCAAAACACTTGAGCAAAACCCTAAAACCAACTCCAGATAGCTAAAGATGGTGGACTCTTAATGTGAATTTTTCCTACGAGTTTCCGTGTTCAGACCGTGTCCTCTCGCTTAATACAGTAAACAGCTTATTCTGTAACAGGCATCACAATTTAAAGAGGTATAAAAATATACTCAGAATTGAAAAGTCTTTTTGTTAGAATGCTAAAGACTATGGTAAACTTCACCGGATACCTACCATCTAAGATGTTTCTTTCTATACTGGTACAAAACACCATGCTTTCCTGACCATTACGGTTTTCTCTGCGGGAGGGAATTATTCCCTGTATGTAGAAGCAGTAGTTCTTTGTGTTGTCAACACTTACTTCAAATGTATGGCTTTTTGTTGTTGCTTCTTTCTGTAAAGGAAAAAAATATTTCAAGAAAGCGTTCTCTTCAAAAGTGTTAGCTCTTCACATAGCACAGAAATTGTGTAGCTATAATACAGCCACAGAATACATAAAAAGTAGACTTAGACTTTACCTTTCCAGAACTTTGATCTTTCCAGTAATAGAGTTTGTATTCCAGGTCATGTTGGAAAATATCTCGAATACTTTGAAAGCTTCCATTAGGAAATGTATATGGTGTAAGTGGATCATGGAACACAATATTCAGTTTGGAGCCTTTTTGCGTGTAGTTCTGTATCTGTGGTTTTCCGAGAACAGCTAAACAAGCATTTTAAGAATTAAAACCCCTGACATTATCTTTTCTATACAACATGCTCTTTTTTCTTTCTCCCTCCAGTCTCTTCCCTTCTCAAATCTATTATAAGTTTACCGAGCCAAAGTAATCCAGCGAAATCCTGGATTATTAACAAATATCTTCATCTAGTACATAATGTTAATAAAATGGTTTACTCACTGTAGTGAGAAACAAGTGGTAACTAAAATCTTACACACTCGTCTAAAGCAGAGAAAGCTTTATGCCTGAATGCCGTCATCTCAGGTATCAGTATGGCTACTGTAAGACCATATAGGAAAACCCTTTAGGCCCAATCTAAACCTTGTTTAATCAACGGAAGTAATCTTGAAAGGAAGTTTATGATAAGATTTAATTGACAATCCTACTTACTCTGATTATAAGGCGTAAATTTTTCAGAGACTGCAAAAGGTGGTTCTTCAAAGTCATCCATCCCCGAGTGCATTACAGACAGTATGTGTGCTGTATAGGTCTCTTTTACATTCCTGAGCGCATCAGTAACATCACACTCTGTTTCTTTTGTCAGTATGCATTTTGTTTGGGTGTCAGATGTCTGTCTGAAAAGAGCAAGAAAGAATTGTTAACACTTTCCAGCCAGACTTTTACTTACTTAGATATGTTAAAAAACATTTTCCCTGCCTCAAACTGTATAGATTTCCCTTATCTATACAGTTCCTTATCAGTGGAACAGTCTTGCAAGTGTACTAGGCTGAAAAGGAGAAGAAAAAAACCTCAAAACCCACTATCCTGTACAGCTATATTTCACAATTCAAAGCAGAATCAAGTAAATAAAATATGATCCATATTAATTATATAAATATGTTATTGGATACATAGATGAATTAAAAGTTCAATCTTTTGTTTGAAATGAATAGGAACCATAAGTAGTTCTGATTTTGCATTTTTCTGCAGCTGACATTTGAAAAAGCGTAAGATGCATTAATCATTTTGAAAGTGTTATCCTTGATGCATCTGAAAACTATGGCCTTAAGAATCATCATTTGTCCTAGGAAGCTCTGTTGACACCAATATTAATCAATGGTCGACACACTGTTTAATGTGACAACAATGTCTCCTCATATATGTCACTTCTGTCACTAAGAACCAGACAGTAGCAGCAGTTCTCATTGCAGAATTACAATGAAAAATATTGACGAAAAACATGACCCATGCACTTCTCCTGATTTTTAAATAATAGAAAGCAGGTCCATTTACTTGAGAAATAATAATGAAACCAGGAAAAGAGAGTTAATTCCCCATTTGACTTCCTAGTAAGAAAGGATGGAAAAACAGATCAGATACTACTGCTTCAATTCTTTTCCCTGTTTTTGCTGGTGAACTAAGGGGGAAAAAAATTGACTCCATAAACGTACATAGATAAGAAAGCAAACATTTAAGCACACTTCCTCCATTAGAGCAACTTGTCTAGAGAAATGCCTCTGTATCAGAGCTACACCTGATTTTATACTGAATGCTGGGCAAACAGACTTCAATTTTTTGCAAGTACAAATGGCTAGAAAGAAACTCCAGATTCATAAATTTCATAAAATCCACTTTGCTAAGTGTGTGCGTCTATTAATTTAATCACTCCCTTAAAGAGTAAGAGAGCACTTTAGGTCATTGCATTGGTATTTCATCCATTATTCATGAGAAAGCTATAATTTCTATGCCACTTTTAGAGACAGAACAGACTACAGTACCATATTTTCATGAATATGTAGGAGAGTTGATGATAGTTTCCCTGTGGGGCATGATTAATGATGATCTATGAATTAATATGGGAGCTAAGAACAGCACAGGTTTATTACTGAACTTCATGGAAGTTTTTGTGCAGTATTGAAAAAGCTGTTAGATGCTTCACATAAGCTGGCTACTTTTTATGTCCACAATATTTCACAGCTTACATAAAACATGACAGAGGAAGTCTTGACAAAGGCAGACGAACAAAAGTAATTTTTAGTATTACCCAGCAAGACATATTATTCATTTACTGTGATTCACCAATTAGAATAAAATGCAGACATATTTATCAAGCACCTCTCAGGACTGAACACGAAATAGTCAATCCAGACACCTTGAAAGACATAAAAAGGTGAAGTTCTCTGTAATACATGGTATGTCAGATTGAGTGTCAACTTTTTCGGACTATCCTGGCCTGGATCTCCAGTGCAGCTGCCCTGCACCAAACCCCAGAACTGAAACATGGGCCTAAAGCTCAGCTCTCGGTTTCTGAAGTGGGCAAAACCCAAAGCCTGAATAAGATACTCTTATAGTTGGATACAAAGAAGTATTAAGAGCTCGGTTGGCAATTTTCCTAACTCGTTTGGGCTCTTTTCCTGTTACATTGAGTCTCAGAAATATTCAAACCTTCTTTAGCTGCTGTTAATGGACACACCTTGGTGTCACCTACTTACCCGTGTATTTCTACTGTATAGGAGTAACCGGACGGTTTCGGTTGCCACTGTAGTATAGTTTTAAAATTGATTGAAGACCAAGTTATATTAACTGCTGTTGGTAGTTCTGGACTGCCTTTAAATACAGGAAAGAGAAGAGCACCGTCAGTGATGTTATATGCAATTCCTGGTTCCCTGCAGTCACCGTTTAGTTAAATGAAGCAGTTGCTGTTAATAAGTACTTGGAAAAGTTCTTTTGGGGGAAAAGGTTCAGAGTCCTGCCCATTGGGATCATGCTTGTCTTACTAAAGGAATTTGTCCTGGCAGAAGCAAAAAATAGGAGAAGAAAATTATTTTCCCTCCTATAACTCTGAGGTTGCTGAGGTAACTCATTTGGAGTTCCATCTAACGCCTCCTTTTTGATCCAAGACCTCTGAAGAAGCTACAAAATCTTGAAGATACTCTTGGGAATGCCCAAGCACCAAATAAGCGCGGTGTGGTACAACATCACGCCTGGCTGTATCTGCCGCAGAAGGCATTAGCTCCCAGCTTCCCCATTTATTTACTTTGGGAAGATAAAGTCTTTAAAACCCAGCGGTGCCCACACGCTCCGTGTGCGGGGCTGCCCTGGGCGGGCCGGGCCGGGGCCCCCGAACCTGCCGTCCTGGCGGACGCCGCAGCGGCTTCGGGGAAGCGCCGGGAGGAAGCTGGAGCGCAAAACCCCGCACGGCCTCCACGGCCTCTGGAGACGAAGAGTTTCACTGAGCCATATTCTAATTATTTTCCAGATGCCGCCTTCCCTGCCCCTTCGACAAGCTCAGGACCGAGGGCCGGGGGAAGAAGCCTTGCGGAGCGCTGCGTGTGGCTGCAGGTCACCCCGGCAGCCCCCCCTGCCCCCCGCACCGGCCCAGCTGCC
>JAVJGI010000032.1:16116788-16148135 GCA_035590275.1 Ibycter americanus | reverse complement strand
TCGGCCGCGCCGCGCAAAGGCCTTGTCACAGCTGCGGAGCTGGCAGCGCCCGCCGCGCACGCCGGAGCCCTGGCAAGGCTCACCCGGCCTGCTGGACAGCAGGTCAGGGTCACGTGTCCAGGGGTCTGCACCCCATCTCCCCCATACGTGAGGGACCTGTTAACCTTTTTCCTCAGGCTTACATGGGAAAGGTACGCCGTTTTCACAGGTAACGGAGAATCTGTCTCTGACAGAAGGTTTTCTGTATCTCAGTCTGCGGCCTTCGCAACAGGCTCCCTGGCCTCTCTGGTGTATATATTGCTTTTTCTCACGGTGCTGCCTTTCTAAGCACTTAAACCAAGCTTTTGGAGCTGGGGCGTGGGCTGTGTTTTCGTCTGATACTCAAGCCCTAGAGGGAGCTACGTTTGCACTCAGCTGGTGGTACTTCTGCAGGGGAGGTGAGAAGAGACCATACAGTAGAACCTGATGTGTAATTAAGGGGGTTAGATGCATTTACAGTGTTCAGCTGACTCTTCTTTTTATTTTGATGCTGATTTGTACAATGCTCTGTACCTGGAAAAATACAGATAGGAGAAGACTCTTGGGGAAGTTTCATATTCGGTTGCCTTTAATTTTCACAGCTGACACACACTTAGATGCAAGCAGTCAGTTCTGTTTCATAATGCAGAATATCCATTTCAACCAGAGTCTGTATTAGAATTCATATAGTGTGTTCCAAGGTGCACCCTGGATTTTTAAATTCTCAGCATACCTTCATTAAAATCCAGCCATACACCTTCTGCTTTTCCTGCCTTGTTTTTCATCAAATTTCAGTGCTGTCTCCATGCAGCATTACATCAGCCAAAAAGCTTGCATGCTTTTAACTTTGTGTAGAATAGAGATCTTGTACGACTAGATTTTCAGGATTGTGACCTTATAAGATTACAGTTGATTTCCGGAAGACTTTACAAAGTGAAACAATACTCACTTGTTTAAAGAAAAAAGGTGCTTATATAAAACTTTAAGTCACCTTTGAACTCTATTTCAAGTTAATTTCATTGTTGTTCAGTCATGAAAGATGGAAAGCAGGGGTCAGCGGTGGTTTCCAGTTTTTATGGATATGATCTCAGTATCCCCTTCTCCTGCCCATCCTTCTTCTGTCATGACCTCCCATACCTGAGATAGGTGGGGAACCTCCAGACCCTGTCCAAACTAACCAGCTTGACCAGTGCTACCTTATTCCAGTTTCCTGCAAGATATTCCAGTGTTCACTAAAGCCGAGCTTTTAAGATGTCTTGCTTCATACTGCGACATAAGAGAGGGCGGCTGCCAGTTCACCAGAGTGGTGGGAAGCAGAGCCTGAATAAAAGGATATGCATGGGTCAAGCCATCAAGCAGGGCTTGGGGGCATTGTGTGGTTAGAGGACATGGGATAACTTTACCAGGCTAACCATTCTGAAGGAAGGCAGTTGAAGGGAAAATATTAAAACTGGAGGGAAAGACAGCATGCCAAAGGGACAGTGTAGCTAGATCAGGTTGGCAGGGGAAGGGAATAATGGACAAGGGAGAAGCACTGAAGTGTGGAACTGCTGCTGCCTCTGCTCTTCTTTCTCCTATTTCATAAAGTTGCAGTGCAGATTTGACCAAAGAATAAGCACTGCTCAGCACTGCCTGACTCCAGGCACCAACCAGCGTGGCAGAAGAGAGGAACACTGTGCTGCTTGGCATGGGCTGATGCCTCTAAGCTGGAAGTCTGCTCAGCATCTGGTGACTTAACTGTGACATTCTGGTCACATTTCCTGCCCACTTCATTCGTATTTCAACAGCTCATTTAAGACAGAAAATTTTGCCCTTACTTCACATATATGTTGCTACATGCAGGCAAGCATTATGCTGACTTAGAGCTCTGGCAATTTGTCTAGAAATTTAGAATTTGGCTCCCATAGTGGAATGCCAAAACGTAAGCCTTGACTCTGAACATGTTTCTAACCAATTTAGTCATCTTCTGCTCATTTTACAGTCAGCAGAGAAAAATTTTATTCCTAATGTGAAACCTGTATTTTCATAGTATAGGCATCTAAAGCAAGTCAATTAATCTGTTTAATATTGAAATAAATGGGACATTTCTATTGATCGAGGCCAGGATCTTGCTGTTATTTTTTAGAATATGTGGGAGACATGCAAGAGCACAAGCCTGGCTGCATGCTTTAGGTTAGGAGATGACCTCTTCTGCTCTGTGACTTCTTCACTCTGATGAACTTAGTGGAATTGAGGCAGTTCACCATCAGGAAGGTTTGCCAGATTGTGAGCAGATTCTACAGATTTTCTTTCCTTGATATGTATACCATGGAACCAATCCACACATTGATTATGGGAAAAGTGAGGAGAAAAGCAAAACTAAATCAGTGAAACTTCAGGGTTTTTGAGAGAGATGTGTGTATTTATTTTTATCATATGATCTGCCAGATCTCTCAACAGGTTAGCTTAGACAGATAGAAAATATTTTCTTGCTTAGCAAAGCAATTTCAACATTGTGTTTTCTGTGCTATCATATATAATTGTTGACATTGAAGTGGAATGCCTCAGGTGACATCAGTAACTGATTGGTTTCTTTAAGCTGATAGTTTTGCAAGACTGTAAGTAAAATTTTGTAATACTTATTAATGTTTTGAAATTTTGTAGTATTATAAAACATCATTCCATGCTAACATAAAAGTCAGCAATATTCTCATGCCTGACAGCATAAAATTTACTTGTGTGAGTAAGATTTGAAATCCCTGGGAGCTTTTTCCAAAATGAAATTGCTCCTGATATTTTTCCTTTCACTTGGCTTTTCGGATCTTGTTTAACTTGTCTCAGTGACCCATCTGATTGGGAAATTAATTTATCTATACAATTAATTATGTTTAATTAGATGAAACAGAAGCTTAGGGAGCAATTTCTGACTGGGTACCTGCCTTATAAATATCTTAACATTTGTCTTGCAGAACTGCTGTATCAAATACTGTTTTATAAATGCATACACAGACTCACAAATACCACTGCATTTTAAACATTGCCTTTTAGCAATATTATAATTAATGCATTTGGTAAGTGAAACAGTTTTGTGAGGTTCAATATATCTGTTTGTAGTGCTAGTAAATAGGCTGTGAAATTCAACAACATACATTGTGTGTACCTGGCATAGATCTTTGTTCTTTCAATCTTTTTCAGTTCCAACCAACTTTCTAAAAGGAAAATGTCCTTCAAAAGTCTTGAAATGATAGCAGGTTTACATCAACACTTTCTGCCTGTGCATGTAAATGCCTTAAAATCATCAATTAATTTAGATTATATACATCCTGTGGGTATTGCATGCATTTTAGACATAGGGAGGAAATTGTACTCACCCAGCTCTATGGACATGACAAAAGTCCGTGCTGAAGTCAGGAAGGTACAATGTCTGGATTTTGTGTGGAATTCTGTTCTTGTGTCATAATCACAGGATTCTGGTTTCTTTTTTTTTTTTTAGCAAATAAAAATTTCTATCTATGGAAAATATTGAAGATAAAGGAAAAATATAGAAAATTAAATTCAGTATGTAGATGCTTCATAAATCTTTAAAAGCTGAACAACTCATTTGTACTAATTTTCTGCACCAAGGTAAGGAGGGTGGATGTGAGAACTAGAGTGAGAGTTCATTAGGTACATGCACTGGTCAAAAGTTACTGTGGTCACAGAGCAATTCTGCAGTGCACTCTGATTATTGCTGGCCTATTTTTATAGCTGCTAAATAGCTGCATCTTCTCTAATTGTAATGTGAATTGTAGGTGGTGATTACATGAATGAACATAACGTCAGAAAGAGTAAAGAGACTATAAGCAGAATTTATATGAAAATTACTTTATTGACAAAATTTGCATAACAGTATTTGTACTTAAGAAGATTTATGTAATGTTGTAAAATTGGTTACCAAGTCCCCTTTTTGATGCACAGAAACTGAATTAGTGTAATGTTACTGACCCCTGTGGTAAGCAGTGTCATTAAACTAGTGTAATGGAGTGAAGAGTCAACTTTTATACCTAGTAGTAGTTGTGTTTGTTCCTGAAGTCTCCACACTAGTGAAAGTCCCAGTGTGGTAAATTCCTCAAGCATCTCTGATTTTATTAGCTAAACTACTATAAATTATTGTATGATTCTAAAACTACCTTGTAATTTTATAGAATTACACGTAGCTTAACTGAAAATAACATAATTGCACTGGAATAGAACTAGTTTAAAATTGAAATCCAAGTCTGATGTTAAATGGGACTTCCTTTCACTTGTTGAAAAAAATAATAAGCAAAATTGATATAAAAATTGAAATCCACAAAAGATATTTCTTACAGGGGAGTCACATGTACAATATTAATTTCTTGTTGATATTAGAAATTCTGAAGCAAATCTTTGTATGGTTTTCTGATACTCTGCTTTCAAAATTTGTTACCACATTAGTCATACACACCCCTCCTTACTTGTCATATGGATACTTTAAAAACAGACTAGCAAAACAACAAATCTTGTGCGAATTTTGGGGTCTGGATTGGCTCTGGGATCCGGTGTGGAAACCATGCCTGCTTGGGAGCCAGGGGAGGCATCCCAGGGAGGGAGGCTTTGAGCCATTCCCACACTGAAAATTCTTGTCGACATTGCTTTGGTGTTAACTCCAGATTACTGGCTGTTTACCTATTTCTTACTCACAGAATGACATGTGATACATTTATTATCCTTTTCAAAATACTGTTTTGCAGCATTATTTCTTAAAAAGGAATTTTGCCTATGGGTTTATGTGCATTTAATTTCTGTTATCTTCAGGAATGCCTTGTATAAATGAAAATATAAACTACACTTTGCTTAGTTTGCCGCATGGAAGACTTTTCAGGAAGTGAGCGGCTATAGCAGTATCACAGATGAGTTGTCAGGAGTGGTAAGGTACTGCTGTAGTCATTTACACAGCTGTGTGTGTTCGCTAGTGACACTCCCCTGCGAGAGGACAAGTAATTCTTAGCAGTAAATGTCATTGTAGCACAACAGAAACTATGGAGATAGAGACACTAAATTGTATCAATTTCTTCTGCGCCTGGATGCGCTTCACTAGCCAAACCAAACTGGTACAAGGTTGAACTCTGTTGTTTGACACCCTTTATTCCAGGTGTTCCACCACAACTGTGTAGTAGCCTCTTAGAGTAATTCCTTTACCCCAGAGTATCTTAATTACATAAATTAGTTTTGCAGTTCCTATGCGCCTCTCTTGTAAGATTTATTTTTCCCAAATGATGGTAGACACAAGTGCAACTACAAGACCTTATTTACTTAGGTTTTATTCCCACTCCTGATTTTCTGAGGAAGTGGTCCAAACGGGGCGGGGGGGGAGCACCTTAAGTATTAAGTGACAATATAACCTATTTAAAAGCAGGCATGTACATCAATGGTAGCAACTTTTTTCATATTGAATTCAATCTCAACCCATTACTTTTTAATTAAGTATAAGTAACTTAACTTATATATAACTTATAATAAATAAATAAACTTTACCAGGCAGTTATTTATAACTGTTAGTAAAAATTATTTTCCTTCCTCACCAATTGTTTAAAAATGCTGACTTTTTAATATTAGATGTGGCATATATAACTTCTCAGCGAAGGTAGTGGTAGTCAAATTCAGTGTTCTTTAAAAGTATTTGGTGTATGCCATGAAGGTTAGGCAATTATATCAGTAAAATAAACAAAGATTCAGTTTGAACAAATGTAGACCCTAGGCTATCACTTAACCCATTCTTAGGGACTGTGAGAGAGGAAAAGGTAAATTGTATGCCGTTTGACTCGGCTATTATGTTTAATCTTGTAATACAGCTTGCTCTTTGGGAGTCATTTGATACAACAAAAAACATTCTGTACTAAAGCTGACCAGCAAAATGAAACTGAGAGTTTTAGCCTGCGTCTCTGTTCCTTGAAAGTACATTACTTTGTTGATGCTGCCTTTATTGCTGACTTGGAGGTGAATAGATTAAAGATATTTGGAAAATGGTTCAGCTTAGCTATAGGAGAATAATTCTGGATTTGGTAATTGGACAGAATTAGCCTGCTACACCAGTGTAGTTCATCTGTTGTATAGCCCAGGAGACTTCATTCTGAAATGATTTCTCCACTTCCCAAATCTGCTTATGTGTATCACACCCAAGGAGAGTCAATGAGCTTATAAAACACAGGTTTGACTTTTAAAAATGTATCAAAAGTTCCCATTTAGCACTGGAGTATATAGAGAACTTTTTCACTACCATGTACTTTGAATTACAGTCTGTGCACAAATAATGACATTAGGTAGATATGACTCTGCTTCTCCAGTTTCAGATGGTAGATTGCTGTGTCTTTTCACTCACCTTTCTATTCTACCACAGTACTGCATTTTCCTCCTTCCTGAAGAACGTTAAATAGCATTGCACACTGCAGTTTGTATGTTACTATAGCTTACTACAAGGCTCAGCGCTGATTGCCTCCTTGATTGGAGACAGCCTTTAAAATTCTGAAATTTTTCTGTACAATGGGAAATGGCTGATTTTAATGATTGCCATGTGTCATTCACAGTATGGCCTTTATTTTGAGCCTTCTAACTTCATATTGCAGTTAATTTAGTGAACACATATGACCATAATCACTGGAATTTAATAACCTTGGGTTTCTCTTTTCCTCAGAAAATGAAGCATGCCAATGTTACCTAGAATTGGACTTTATAAAATATTGATTACTCTATGAGATTAAAGGGAGGTTTTTGTTTAGGGATTTTGAAAATAAATAATGGTATATTGTTCAGAAAAATACAACTAAAGACATATTTTATTCTTTAATAAAATCACAACAGAAAGAACACTATCCAAACACTGTGTATTTAGTGTGACATAATTGCTCACAATTTACTGAATAATAAAATATCACTGTGAAGTGACATTATTTAAAGAAAAGGATACAATAATGTAAATCACATATAATATTTACTGAAAATAATGCATTTGTGCCCCAGTGTCAGATTTGAAGTTTTATTTTAAAGGAACAAAGAAAATGTTAAAAGACTTACATGGTTAATGCAGCACCACTGGTTTGAGCTCAGAGTGCATCATCATGACAAGAAAGAGTGAATTTTACCTTCCAGATGCTGTGAGTGAAAGATTTGAGTCTTGCTGTTCTCTGATGTCAGTTAGTATTCACAAAATACTGGCATAGACCATATTACTTATTAGATGTTCTCTGCTGCTTCAGGTTATTTGTCAACTCAAATCATTGAGGTCAGCATGAAGATGTTAAAATTTTAGCCGTGCCGAAAGAAACTATGCAAAGGGAGGGACATTGCTGCTGTTAATCGGCTCCTTAGCTGTCCAGTATAAAGGGAAAGAAATATCTTAGATCTGATCTAAAGAGAAGGTCTGAAGTGGTTTCCTTGTATATTTATATACTGGTCTTTACAGACATTCTCTGTATTTGAACATCATAAACAATTTTAACTCAGAGAGTTTAAGGACAAGATGTTTACAGCATAAACTGGTATGAACTAAGGCATTGCATTCCTGTGTGTGGAGCAATCCTCCTGTAGCAGCCCGCACCCAAATGCATTCTTTCACCATATCGGAGGCAAACAGAGTGCACTTTTATTGACCTGTGTGAATTGATTTAGGAATTAGTAAAGAATGCATGAGGGGAAACTTCTAGTAACGAGTATTTAGCTAGAAAAGCTGTGTGGTTTGTAGCAAAGTGCTGAATGTTGAACCCTCAAAGTCTCAAGATTTTTAAAACAACTGTGCCATTATATTTTGTATTTTAATGTGTTAGGAGTCAAGTTAGGGTTTCTTGTAAAGCCTAAATGCTGGCGTTCCAAACTGTTAACTTCGACATGTAGCTGTTTGAGTAGCTGTGTTTGGAGCTTTGTGAGTATATTTGAATGGAATGTAAAGTACATAGAGGAAATATGTTCTTAGGTTGAATGTTTTCCTTAGAACAAAGAAAAACTAAAAATGAATAGCATTGATCAGACTGAATTTCAAATGCTTTTGCTCATAAAGGATGTGTACTTTCAGATTATTCTGTTAACAGCTAGAGATAGCCTACGTTTTTAAGTTTGAAAAACTAATTTTATTTGAGTCTGGTTATGATTGTTCGTTTCCCATGATATTTAACTTCAAGATAACAGCAGATCAAGTTTTGTTTCCTGGTATCATCCTCTGTCATCTAAACCACGCCTGGCCATACTGACTCCTGCTGTTACCCACAGGAACACCATCTTGGACTGTGTATCTCTTCCCCTACCTCCTAATTTGGTTCCTTTTGATTTAAACAGTGTGGTTGGTAGCTGATCGATACAACAATTGTTAGTATATAAAGAAAAGTACCTTTCATATTAAGAGAAAATACTCCTTGGCTATCTAAGACATCTAGACAGTCAAAACCATCCCCCTGTAAGCTTCCAATTACAAACTTAGGCTCCTCGGTGCTTTGGTGAACTAGTAGTAAGTACGTGTCTGCTGGTAGCAGATCCCTGGATTAGTGGAAACTTTGAAGTACTATCACTTAGGTCTTTTCCAAATGCTGCATACTTTAACACTTTAAAGGGTTTTATAAACTCAAAGCTAACTTGCATCTAGATAAAAATCGGAACTATGCACTCTTTAAAGAGGATAATGCGGAATAAGACAGAAGAGAAATGAAAGTGCATGTTAAATTAAAGTTCTCTACTCATTCTTTCCTGCAAAACACAGTCCTGTTCTCTAGGTTTGCCCTTCTCCCCACAGCCTTTCCTGGGTTGCAATAAACTTGACAAAGTCTCTAGGTCCCTAGAAAAAGCTTTTTTTAAAACTCAGTTCGGAGAGTTGGCTGTATGTTTGCTCCCTGCTCTTCTCAGCTGTCTCCCATTCTCTGCTTTTATTGCAGGTTCCTCCTTGCTATGCCTCTCATTCTTTTTCTCCCTTTCTTTTTAGCAGAACACAACATACAAGACTCAATAAACTGCAAACAAAGGAGACAGCATCGATTGCACCATTAAAACAGATTGCAGTTCAGCAATAAAGATTCCTTTGTAAGAAGAATTCTAAAATTATCTCAAATGTTACAGGCCCCAAATTTTGTGGCTAATTATTAGTTTATATGCATTTGCTTATCTTTCCCTGTGGGCCGTTTGAACCAAAGAATTGTCAGTTCTTAAATAGGTAAGTACCACCTTCAAATGATGTGAATTGTTGCCTAATAACTCCCAAAGATTTGGCAAAAGGCTTTCAGACTTTTCCAAGTTTATAAAGCAGGGTCTTAGGACTTACTCTAATACTGGCACAAATACATCTAAAATTCCCGTTAAGATGTTAGGGACAAAGTTGTCAAGAAAAACTGATTTTCATCTACAGGACGTGATAACCTCAAGCGAGTGTTATCTGTGGAATCCCTGTAAGCAGCTGTCCATCCTGGACATTGGTGAATGATAGAAGACACTAGTGAAATCAGCTGAGGTGTAGGTAATGCTTGTCTGAAGTCTAGCATTCCACATCACCACTCTTAATTGACATTCAACGTACACCTGCACCAGTCAGCTTAACCTACCTCGATAATGAATACTGTGATGTGGAGTAAAAGCATGCAGAAGGTGAAGAGCACAGATTTTCCAGGTCTTCCCTATGAAGAAACAGCCCTTAACCATTTTCTACATCTGGGATTCATGTGCTAGAAGAATTAAGAGTTTGAGTATTGCCTGTAGGTACACAGTTGAACAAAGTGTTCATTGAGAACCAGATTTTCCTGAATAGGATGCACAGAAGACATGCCTTCAAAAGAAAGGTCTAATCATCACCACAACCCATAAGTTACAGTGAGCAGACCAACTGTAGCATTTTCCTAAGGCCTCTAAGTTACAGTGGATGCTACTATGCAGTACTTCATTTACAAAATAGCTTCTAAATCACTATATGGCAAGTTATTTACTAGATATGGTTGAAAAAGCAAACATGGCTTTTGTATCATCACATTTGACTTGAATGGCATTTAACAAGCTTTTCATGTAACAGAAGTGCAATTGGATTCAAAATGCATGAGAGAGACATAATTTCAGAAACATGATGCTTATGAACTTAAGAGTTTATGAATCCATAAAGTCCTTGAGTGCTGTTCATGAAAATAAAATGGTATTTTGTACTCATGTAATGAAATCCAGTTCATTAAGAAAACAGCAGCACTTCAGCACATACAGGGTGCACTGTTTGTTATTAAGTAGGTTGGAGTTTTAAGAGCTTCAGAGTCTTGCAATTAAAACAAAATCTGGCTAGGCAAACAAAATCTTGAACTGCATTTTTCAGATGTTTCACAGCATCCTTTCCTCCCTCTCTCCTCTTATTCTGAGGCATGCTTGGCATAGGCACCTCTTGACATACAGCAGAGGCTTGACCCGAGATTGTATCACCTTGGAATTTTAAAATCTCAGGAAGAATTTGAACCCCAGGTGTTACCTTTTCAAACACATAGTACTGCCAGGCAGGGACAGTCATTCAATGGGGGAGGTGGAATTCCAGTAAGAGAGGCCAGAACTGGCTGGATTTCAGCTTCCAAACTCTTTTAATGTAGTGTTTGAACTCGTACTGCACAATTCTGCTTATATCCAGACTTGCTATCTTGTGTCAAGTCCAAAACCGTGCCCCCGGAATCTGGAGGATTGTCTCCAGTCCTTCTGTTCTTCTGTCTTATTTCTGAATACTTTGTATTCTTGTCCAAAATCTAAACTCATTCAGAATTCAGTGAGTGTTTATTCTTTGTTACTGACTGACTGAATTAATTGGGAAGTCATGTGTAGTGATGTGCAAAATACACAACAGTTTTGATTCTGTAACAAGGTTTTTGGATTAAGCATGCACTGAGAATTTCCTCTTTCATTGCTTGTGCTAATTCCTAAACCTTCATATGATAAAGATTATGATACTTCCATTTTCTAGAAAAGAAAGGAAATTGCACTAGGAATGGGAACATAGACACTTTCTGAATATAAACATAGGCTGCTTTGCCCATGAATTGACTATGCATTGCTCAGTGATTCATTTAAACCAGGAATCTGACAAACAAAAAATACTAGACTCACAAAAGCTTTTATGTGCTACTTGAAAGAAAGGATGGAGTCAGACACTTTCTTGGTCTTAGACTTGCTGGCATAGAAGAAATTAGAAGTTGAAAGAAACTAATAGAAGTACACAGGGAGATGCATTTTCTTGCTGCCAGGAAGGAAACAGGCATATTTTGTTCTGTCTCTTTGGTTATTTTACCAGTGATTAGCAGTGTAGACTCCCATTTGAGAAAGGCAAGCAGGGGACCAGCTTTTATTAGTCTCTTTTGCCATCTCTTCTTTCTTTGCCACCTGTAACTTATGTTCATAACTTGCCCTAATTTAATTCTGAAAGAAAATTCTGTTATTCAAAAAGGAATGTTGCAAATAAAAATGCTGTTAAGTGAAACTGACACTCTGGTTAGTGTCTATAATAGCTTTACATTTTGCCTTAATCAGTTGGCAAATATGGCTTGTGTTCCACATATTTCCATAGATGTTGCTCAGCAACTAATTCCCCTGTTAGTTGTGATTTTAATTGCCATCACCCAGCTGGGTTCTCTAGCTACTTTCAGGTCTGTTCCACCAACTCTCCCAATTCTCTCTGTCGGTGTAGAAGTGGAAGTAACAGATACTGTTAAGTACAACAGAGATAGAATTAACATTATTTTGATGTCCTTTACTTTATTTATCCTTAAGAACAGTAGTTTCAGGTGAATTTTTTTACAATAATTTGCCTTCAGACACGGGGGTAATTAACATAAGAAAAAAATATGTCAAATACATATGATTTACATCTGTTCTCAACTTGTTTTTTCTTTTTTTTTGGTATGTCTACATGTAGCTTACTTGTGCCAAATAAGGGAACTGACCTGTAACAGCAAGGCTGGACTATGCAGCTGGAATATGCTATGCAGAAAGCCTTTGGCCAGGAAAATTACCGGGTCTAACTATGTTAGGAAAAATGTTCAGTGTAAATCCACCTTCCCTGTCAGAATATTTATCTATCCAGAGACTTCATTTTCTCTTCATGACATTTTTTAATTGAAAAAAACCACACATTTGAGACTCAGCTTCAGCTTAGGAAGTATTTTTGTCATTGCTCTTGGAATTATTACAAAAAGTATAACTTTTTTGGTTTTGTCTTCTTTCAAGTGTCTTCAATTTGAAGATGAGTGACCCAATCCTTTACTAATTTCCCTTCAACAGTGCTTTCAGAAGAAAGACAGGAAATAAATATCAGTTTCTTCTGTCCTACTTTAGGTTCAGAGATTTTCCTTCTACACTGCTAGCTGAATACTGAAGTGTGTACTGCTGAGGCAGACCAAAAGTTACTGTCCATTCCTAAAGAAGCATAGATCTTCTCTAGATGTGAGTCTGTCAGAAGTTTCTTCAATTACAACCTAGATTTATAATTTGAAGGTATGTGGTTCATAACAAGTTTGAACCTGGGGAACCTGGAAATGAGTTTTAACTTCTAATTCATTCGCATTTATTTGCAAGCTTTATGTAGTTGTGCAACCCTATTAAAAGGACACACATTCTAATCTTGCTTACACTGGCTATATGACAGCTTAAAATTTATGGGATTAATTTGATGATGGAAAGGAGAAGAAAATCAGGTTCAAGGTATATGAGATTTAGACATGCGTGTGAGTCCTGCATCTGTCAGCAATAGTGTCTGCCTCATTAGCAGGCTTAAAACATACATACATTAATTTTGTTTTCTTCTTAAAACCAGTACCTCTCTGCAAAGGAATCATCAGCTAATGATATCTTCTGACAGCCAGCTCAGTGGATACCACAGCAATTCAGGTCTAAAATTGCAAACAAAATTTTCCTACTTATATCCACAGTTAAATTCTTAGAGCATGATAATTTCCAGCTATGAAATAGCTACACTCCCAGCTGTTAACCACTGTGGAGTGACAGGGTATGACCATACAGCACAGACCGTATGTTGCAGACTTTCTAAGCCTCATGTTGTCTACTGTGCCTCTGTGATGTGATAAAAATGCATGCATCCACATGTGCATTTTCACTTTTTCCACCACCAGTAAGAACACACTGCTACTAGTAAAAAGGAAGGAATCTTTAGGTCTCATTTAATATGGGCTTAACTATGAGCCTGCCTTTACTCTGTGGTAGAACCTGGTCCAAGGACCATCTCTTTTCCATGTCCCAAGTGGGTACCTGTATTAATGTAGATAGCAATGAGATATTGCTAAATGCCGTTTTCAGCTTGACAGATGAGCTTTGTGCAAGACATCCATTTCAAATGTTCTGATTTTGATACTTCGAAATTCTACAGCACATATTTTAATGTATTTGAAGAACGAAATGATCTTGATTTATTGTGCTATAGCCAACACTAGTAATCAGCACCAGAACTGTGTGCTAGGTTTTTGTTTCAAAACTCTGATGTTTTTGCTTTCCATTTGGTCTCTTTATTTGAGACCAACTGAACTTTTCCTTTTTCTGGGTTTTTTTTTGAGCAGAAATGTTGCTTGATATGTTTCCTCATGTGCACCAGCAAGTGAAAAGTCTAGGAGAAAGACAGATAAAGGATTTCTGAAGCAGGGAACGTGACATCGTAAAGGGAAGTTTGGAGACTGTAGCTTTTCAGCATACTAGGTCACTCTTCGTCATGTCCTAATGCAATGCTGGATCCTAATTTAGACTGATCTACATTAAATGCCTGTTACCATTCCCTCTTGTAATCAGAATGCTCTCAGAAACACTAGGGCTTATGCAAACCATTATTACTAAGTTTTGAATATGAAATTTACAATTTTGGCCCTGTAATGTCATACACCCACTTTTGAATGTGTAGATGGCTATACAAGATGTGAGGCATAGAAGAAATGGGCCTGGTTTTATTAGTGTAAATTAGTAAAAAAATAAATCTAGCTAATTCAGTTTGAACTATTCAATTATTTGCTCTTGTGTGAGGAGGAACAGAGGCAGGCCATGAAATCATTGGAATTTTATTATATTTATTGTATTTGTGACAGTTGCTTATTTGCTGCATGATCTTATTCCTTCCTTATTTTTACTTCTGTTTACAACTACTAGTCATATCCTTGTCCTTCTCTTTTCTTAAAAAGGCAGTTTTTAAAAGACGTAAAAGGACAACTCCCCATGAATTACATCATGATTTATATGGGTATTTCCAGACACAAGAATAAACTGATACAATTTGGAGGCATAAATTCATAGGACTATCTCCAACAGTGACGGAATCCACATATGGAATCAGTATTATGTAGCTGAAGACTGTCAAGAGTGAACTAGTCATTCTCCTTTTTGCAGCACTTGATAATTAAACTAAGATGTATTGCTTGACTCCCACGTTGCTTGACTTCTGAATTAATAAAAACAAATGAAGAAAATGCTTTTAGAGATACAGTTCATCTCAGTGTATTTATTTCACTGCTTTTGGTCTTTCAATCTTCTTCAGACTTATACTGTATTAACAGTGTTATTAGCACAGTGCCTTCAAAACCTGGAAGCTGAGCTCATGACTGAATGGTTCTGTACCTACAATACAAGGAATACAGGGAAAGCAGCCATACTTAAGAGGTTATTTTGCTAAGAATTCTTGGTTTTGAGACAAATTTTGTTTTTCCATCACCAGGCCAAGTCTATTAATTTCTAAGGGCTTGAAAATCTTTATGTGATACAACTCAACCAATTAATTCTGCCATTATTATAGCGTATAGTTTTGAAGAACAAACTGACTTAATGTACCAAAGAGAACAGAGCTAATACCATCACTAATAAGTTCCCCTAAGGAATTTCACTCCACCCCCACCCCCCCTTATAAAAATAAAACATTAAACGAAGAAACATGCAAGTAATTTAAGAGTATAAACAGCTCAAATAATTAATTCTTGCATGTTATTATTATTAAGTAATTTTAATAACATGATATGACTACAGCAGGGACGCTTTTTTTCCATTATACCAAGCCTTTGTAGGAAACAATACTCCTGCTAAAATGAACATAATGTTTTTCCTTGCTATTGAGCATTTGGCCTCTTAGATTTTCTAGGAATCTTTTTTAAGGAATGGCATTCAAACTAAACAAGTAGTTAAGGGAGCATCATGTTCGCAAATGGAATGGTGGACCTGACCCAGCTGTTGCTGACTTTGTTAATTTTCAGGACTGTGATTTCCTGAAGTCTCCGTCTACAATCTTACATTTATCTAGAATGCAAACTGGAAGTGAGCATTCCACATGCAGGCAAGAGGAGGCGGCAAGTCAGAAGGTCTGAGCCGAGGTCATCAAGTTCGGTCAGCTCCACCATTAACAGGAAGGCAGGCATGTGGGCTCCTCTAGCCCAGGGTGGCATCTGTTGCTTTCTTCTGCAGCCGACTGAAAAAGATTATCTCAGCTTGAAATCCACAGATTCCTCCAGTTAGCAGCCTGCTTACCTGAATGTTGCTTAGGGATTATGCCAAATTTTTCCACTGCGTTACTTTAACCTGTGTGAGGTTGTATACTCACATTGAAAACGGAAAGATGCTTGTACTGTTCTCTTTTTATTTTTCCTTTTTCATTCTGTATTTTCTACAACATTTCAATCTGCTTTTGCTTCAGACAGCTTTTATTTTTCTCCAGATACATTTATTGACTCCAAATCTTTCTTTAAAGGACCTATTGGAGTAAGTTTTCAAAATTTCTTCTAAATTTTTATTTATAAAAGCCTATGTATGGCTACAAAACTCCATTAACGATTGTCAGCCACTGATGGGAAACCACCTGACATGCATCACTCTGAGGCTCTAATTGTCAAATGAGATTTTATGAAACAGAAATCAAGATCACTTGGATCAGTAGTAAATCTCATTTACTTTGCTTATTAATACCTGAAGAATGAGAACAAGCATGGTTCCCTTCTACAGTTCAGCAGTAGTTCATAAAGCTGGGAGAGACAGGTAGGGGGGGAAAAACGAAGATAACTTCCTTTCCAAAAGTCTTGAGTCTCAGCCAGAAGTTTGTCATTCTTACCTTCTCCTACGTGCCTCCTCTGTCTTGAAGTAACTAGACCAAAGGTTTGTAGGAATTTACTGTGCATGTGCTTAGATTTTGGGGGATGTCACTAACTGAACTGTATACTATACCACATACAGGCCTCTCTGTATATGGTTTCTGTCACACTTTGTTTCTAAATATTTATATTCAGTATTTAGAATACATTACTTTTATTTTATTTTTGAAGTTTCTAGTAGCAGACAAGTAGTTAGGGGAGTTTTCTGAATTTAAATGAGGTATTGAGAAATGTTTCTGTATGAAAAAGCTAAAGAGAAGACATTATTAATTAGGAATTTAAACACCATTTTGTCATTCATTTTTTCAATATGCTTCTTACTCTTCTATTTTTTTTTCCTGCTATATTTACTAACTTCGTATATTGAAAGGTAGCATAATCTGACACTTAAATCTGGTGAGGAAGAGTCTGGGTTGACAATTTTATGTATCTTTGGGGACATAATTTTTGTCAGAATCTCTTTTCTGTAAACTGGTGATACCTTTTATTTTCACTTCCTTGGAAGATTATTAACGTTTGTGTAGCTCCAAGCCCAGCTGGTGGGAGGGGACAGTGACGGAGACTAGTGCCTGGAGCCTGCTTGTATGCAACCTGGCTCTTCTTAACTGCATATAAAAAAAAAAAAAAAAAAGGGTGTGGGGGTGTGTGTGTGCGGGGTGGCGGGTTTGAGCAGGAAATTCATGCATTGGCTGCTGAAAACCTTAAAATTTTAGAGACTTTTATCCTTAAAGAAATATTGCTGACAATCATTATAAAATTTTCTGCTTTGCTTCTGGGCTGGGCTTGACTCCAGGAGTAAGTGGTGAAACTGGTGTTACAGAATCTCTCCCACATTAAAGAGGTGTCTATGATTCATGTTACAAAATGCATGTATTACACTGTCACCCCAATAACACTGCCTGACACTGCTTATATAGAGACTGCAATGTAGAATGTACCTTAGCCTATCTAAGGATGCGCTGGCACATCCATCAACATCCCACACCTTCTAGAATGAAATTAGCAGCTTGCATAGTAAGTTTGAGTGGATTTGGAGCCATAAATATAATTTTCTGTTTCTTGTCAGCTTCCGCCTAACAGGATAAACCACAATGACCTCTTTCCAGCATTTAATATCTGTCAGACAGCGAGAAGTGAAACCTCTTCCTGCAAGAGATCAGATTTCTGAGATCTTCAGAATGGGGAAGGTGCAGGGCAGAGGAAGAGTACGAAAGGCGCAAAACAGGGAGATACTTAAGTCAGATGGATGTTACTTCATTTTAAAGTAAGGTGGTTCCCAAAAATACTTTCTTATCTGGTATAATGCTAAAATTCCAGATGTCTTTGTATCAGCATGGTTCCCTGTACCTGAGGTTTCTTTAGCGTCATCTAAACAGCAGCTTAGTCTGAAACCCCTGCAAGTTGATAAAGCTCACAAGAAGCCTTTGTGATCTGCAAGCAAGTATTTGCCACCTCTTTATGAGCCAGAGAGGTGATAATGCTGCATTTTAGGGTGTCTGCAAGGATAATGAAGTTCTTCCAATACACAAATACATAGTTTGAAATATGTTCCCATATGTAACCTGTCACAGTCGTATGTAAGGTCTGTAAACAAAAATCTGTAAAACAAAAGGAGCGATGTTGATTTTTCTACCAGGACAGTCAGGAGAGGGCTTCTACTGCAGGCAAGAGAGTGACTGAGCTAAACATCAGTACGTCAGTAAGTGCTTTTAAAGTTCATCCTCAATTATAGAGTAAGGCTCGTAATTCTGCATTTGCAGATAGATAATATTATACAGTGAGATGGACCTTACAATTCCTGATGTGTGATTAGGACTCCTAAGCTGTCCTGCAAGCAGCAAATCTGGTAAGATACTAAAAAAAATACAAGAAGTTGATAAAAGGAAATAATAAATTAATCTGCTAATAGCCAATAGCTATTCCAATGACTAAAGGTTTTAACAGAGCATCCAGTATACACCTTCGACTGTGGCTATTACTAGATTAAGATGATAGAAATCAATGAAGTAGTAATAGCTTAATAATTAACTGTACAGGTGAATTGGACAAGAGGAGTATTCAATCCAGTTCTGGAATTTACCAGCATTTTTCAATGACTATGCACTGTAATTTTATACCATCACCTGAGAAGTCACTAAAACTTCCTCAAATTAAGCTTTCCCTTTTGTCTGCCCACAGGTTCATTTTTCTACCTTTCACTTTTGCTACAAGCCTAGGATTGGTCATCTTTTTTGTTACAGACAAGTAGTGGGAAGCCAGATTTTGTTCTTGTATTGGTTGACTAAAATTGCATAAAAAGAGCTGTTGAGGCTATAAATTAAGTAATGGTTTTCTCGTATCCCTGTTGTAAACATTAATTTATGTAAGCACTTCACAGGACTGTCTTCAGTTTCAATATATTTTTTAAAAAAAATAAAAAATCAGTTCACTGCCAGCAGAAACTAGGGCTGATATCTATACAAAATCCATTGGGGGTTTTTAAAAATAAAAATATAATGAAATAATTATAGATTTGTGTTAAAAGTACAACTAGTAATAACTATAAATCTAAGATATGTGAAGTAGCCAAGATGTGAATTGTAAGGAAAGAAGTTGTTGGTGCAGTTGAATGCTCACCTCAGTGGTCTAAGTGCTTTCTGTGATGGGTCAGGACGGAAAGTAATACTAGAGAAAACTATTGATTATTGGAGGTTCTACTACAGATAAACTTGTCTGATTGTGCTGTAGAGTTATATACATTGATTTCTTAGAAAATTCCCCTTAGGGAGTTAATTTATGTAGGTGAACCATGATGAAAAAGCCTGTAAAAGGTTGTTCAAGCATTTGATTTGAATGTTTTCTCCTTGTTAGCAAATAATCCGCAAAACTGTGCTTGTGTCAGTAATCCCAGATCTACTTTTCTTTGAGCTTATTTAGGTGTTACAATCCAGGTCTTACCTATTCTACTAAAAATAAAGAATTATTGTATCTGTAAACCATTCTTCTTTTTCTTTTTTTTTTTATCCAGTCTAACCGACAACTGTAATTCTGTTTTTACATCTTTTGATGCATGTATGTATTTATTATTTGTAGTAGCCAGAGGATAAAACTTGTTTTCTTGATCCTTTAACTTTACTCCCTGCTGATATTTTATAAATCATTCTCTGAATCATACCAGGATAACAAATTATATTTTCAATTTGAAGATGCTTAACAATGCAAATGTCTTTCTGCAAAATGATTGTAGTGAAGATTACTTCAGCATATGTGTGAACAGTCACAGGAAGATGTTGAAGGCCTTAGAGCTATGGTTTTGTTGTGGGGTAGGGGTGAGTTGGCAAACAAGGAACCAGTGAAAAAAGTGGAGTTTGTGCTGCAGCTACCTTAGGTTTATAAGTGGCTTTATCTAATCTGTACATAATTTAAAAATTTACAATTGCATCAGTAGTTATATTTTTAATAGCCCACTGTAAGGACAGAGAAGTAGAGCAATAAGGCATGCAAAACACAAAAATATAAACCTGAGATACATAACTATTTTTATTGATAGGATAAAGAAGACAGATCAGGGCACTGATTAAAATTTAAATGATTTCTTTAATCACATAAATTTTATTTGCCACTTTAATCCATCAAGTTATTTTTAGTGGAGTCCAAGGTTGAGGTTTTCTTCTACAAAAATATTTTAATTGTGTTTACAATACTCTTCAGACTTCATATGTACTACACAAAAAACCCTGTATTGCTGAGATTACCTATAATATGAGAATAAAGGCATAGCCTGTAACTGCTATTTAGTTTTCTGTCATTGCAGGATGTGCTTAATGATTGTACAGCATTCCTGGCTGCATCCTAAAAAATTCCAGGACATCTCGGCCAAATACTTACCATACTGTAAATATGTTCAGATCAGCGAAACACAGTCAGACCAAGACGAATTGATCTTCTTCCAAGAAAGCTATCCAGAGTAGGAAAGGATTTTAAGAGGCCTTAATTTGTCATCTTAGGAACATTAAAAATCTGCTAATGAGGCTTCCCAGGGAACTGGAACAAGAGATGCTCACCGCCAAAGTTTGCTCTTCCCAACAAAACATTTCATCCAGTATCAGCTTTTACACTAAGGCGCACTGTTGTTTTAAAGGATCAGCTTGCAAAGAGGCTTCAGTTATTTACCAACTGAAAGGAGAGGACTAGTATGCCAGTAGAAGATATATTCTGTTTGCAGTTCTAGAACATAAGCTTATATCATAGATTTATCCTGCTTATTTCAATTTTCTGTTGTAGGGTGAGTTGCATGCCTAGGATGACCACTGAAATGAAATGATTTTGTTTACCTAAAGCAGGAATCCTTGACAGATGTGCAATGAGAATTCCAGAGTAGTGTGGTTTCTTTTTTTTTTTTTTAATAGCTTAGAAGTGGTGCATCGATGAGTACTAGGTTGCAGTCAGCTCCAATATTTATTATGGTAAATAGTGAATTATTTGTTATATACTAGATATATTACTTAACTGTTTATCAAACTTGATTACTTCTTAAAGAAGTAATCTATCTTTAGCAGAGACTGCAATGTCACCAGATAGACAAGGTTCTGAAGCAGTATTGCTAGTCTTTAATACACAAAGGATTTTACTGGTAAAAGTTGTGCCTCTGAGGCCATGGAGACCAGGTTAGTTGTATAATCTTGTTGCTCAGATGTACAAGGTTTTGATCTAATCAATCTACAGTCATTGGCATGGATTGGCAAACCACACTCTAGCCAAAGAAAGGAGGAAGAAGTTCTTTCAGGTTGGAGAAAAGGTAACAGCATTGTAGGAAAGAACCTTCCATGTCAGCTGCTGCCCCAAAAGTTAACCAGGCCAGCTGTTTCTACGAATGCTTTTTAGAGGAGAAGCTTGATAAATTCAGTTATTACAACAGAAGATAAATGAGAGTGTCAGAAGATTTCAATTAGAGACAATATCCTAGATGTATCAGCAGTTCAGCTGTGAAAGCAGTTGTCCTGTGAGCCAGATAAAACATGGTAAGGGGTGAGTAGGAAGCAGGACTGTGTGGGTGTTTTGTTTGTTTGGGCTTGTTTGGTAGAAGGGCAGACAGAAGCTGTTCTCCTTGCCTGTCCCAAACAGGCTTCTAAGAGAAGAATCAGTCCATGTTGTGTAATGGCTTGTCTGAGAATACTTAAACTCAGAAAGAAGGAGTGTATTTAAAAGGGACCTTAGCAGTTTAGACTTTATAATCCACGGAAAATCAGATCAATGAGTGGGACTCTATGATCAGCTGTACTATTGCTCTGTACTTATTTTGCTTGCTTTAGAAAGGGACAGGGGGGGATTCTGATCTCTGTAGAATCTGCAATGTGTTCTGCTTAGGAAATAATAGGAGTTTGGCTAATTTACAGAGGCACTGGATATGCTGAAGCATGAGATATAGAAAAACGCTAGATGTCCAAATGACAAACAACATTAATCTGTCCTACAGCTGTAATGTTACAGAAAAATACTAGCTTCAACACAGGCTAAAAGCCCTGTACTTGTATAGTAATCTTTTGTTTGTGATTACCATTATACTTTTGTAAAATAATGATTTTCAAGATCCATTCTTGCTCAGTACAGGTCTGCTATAACAGAATAACAGTAATATATAAAGATTTCAGTCACAAACAACTAGGATTTCTTCCCCCTCTTACCAGAACCATATGAAACAGAAAGGAAGAGATGCTGTTTTGTTACTTGAATGTTTTATTTTCAGCTGTCTACAAAATCATTTTATGGCTCTCCCTGCCAATAGGCAATAATCTGGCCTGTTAGTAGGCCAGAATAATTTTTCCTGTGCTTGTCCTACAATAACTGCATGAAGTCATAGATTTTTCTTTAGCTTTTATGTCTTTCAGGTAATGTAATACATGCCTCTATAAAAACATAGTTGCTCCTGGGTATAGGATTTCCTTAGGCTTCTACTTTAGGTGAAAAGATCTTATAGTATTTATTCAGCAATAATTTACTTCAATTTATTTCCTTTATTTCAGCTAGCACTTCCTTAGACATCTAGTCATCACATAGCCAGTGCTAAATTTTAACCGATGTCAGTTGTACTTCTGGAAGACATCTGTTGTAGTTTCTGCAAGCCCTTTGTTTGACAAGTGCAGTGTTCTGGGGGCATTTGTGGCTAAGTTGTAGGTGAAAGAACCTAACGGTATTGTTCCCAGGCAGTACACACTGTCAGCTGACCATTTCTACCACAATGGGATACTGCAGTACTGCATTATCAGTGGTAAATTTTCTTAGCTCCAAATCTGCATTGCTTTTCATTTTTTTCTTTTTTTTTTTTTTTTTTTTTTTTTTTACAGAACACCTATCCTATAATCTTCCTTTAGATGTCCACTAGCACTCTCCCCACCTTCAATTTATGACTAAAATGTTAGGGCTCAGTTGTGTCAGTACAAGTTTTCTTGCTTTGCTGAGTAAAATGTCACAAACTGATAACGTCAAACATTCCACCGTAATAGGAAATAACTTCAACCAACAGTTCATTTATAAGGCTTTTGATGACTTCTGGTAAATCTAAGTGTTATGTAAGCTAACTTGTGTCCTGAGTGACCTTTGAAGTTCTAATCTTGGCATGCTGGTAAAGTTGAAAACAAAAATTTTCTTCGCTATAACAAAAATTTTGTATTTGTAGTCAGTAAACCGCAGCCAGTTGACCCAAGTGGAATCAAAGTAGGCTGAAGCCCAAGGAATTGCTGATCACCTGAAATAAAATACTAAAGCAGTATGACAAAAGAATGAGCTTGTACTCACTGCTGTAACAGACAAAGAGACCAACAGGAAATGTTTCACCTTGGAAAGATAAGAGAAATCTTATTTACTTGATGTAATGTGGATTGGGATTCATAGCCTCAGTGAGACACTTCTGGGTGTGTACAGTTACAATAAACACACACATTCCACTGAAGAGATTAAAAGCTTTTGGCACTAATAAGGAAATGATCACGGTAGTATTTATTGCTTAATGACACTTGTTTGTGTGCGCTGCATCTGCGCATAGACACTACCTTGCCCTTCAGTGAAAATTGCAACAGACCATTTTAGAGATAAATATGGGTGGGTACACACAGTTTCTCTCCAGTCTTGTTTCATGACTCACACAAAGACATGTCACAAAACGTAGTGTGGGGACTCAAGAACAACTTTTTTTTTCTTCCAGTGAGCTAATAATAATGTATTCTAGACAGACCAATTCTTGTCAGATCCATGTGCCTGGCCCTTCTTGTCTTGGGGGACAGGGTGAGAAATAAGGACTAGTTTCACAGCAGCGAAAGAACTATGTAACTGTAATAGATAGTGTAGGACAATTGCTTGTAAAATGCTGAGTCACACCCTCAACATAAACCTCTGTGTAAATTGTACAGTCTAGCCCAAAATGTCTGGCCACAGTTTGCTGACTTAGGTTCACTCTAAGTTTTATTCCCTGGTGGTTGGTTTGTTTTGGAGTTCTCTCTCCACCTCTTTCCCTCTCTTTCTTCAGAATTATGTGTATTGTTGCTTGTTTTGGCAGTGTTCTCCTTACTTAGTGGTGTGATTTACCCTGTATTGTTATTTTTTTCTCTTAAATATTTCAGTTGCTGTAGCTGGTCATGTGTGTGCTGTCCCTCAGAATGATTCTTCCATGGTGGGGGAAGATAAGGGCATATTATGACTTTAAAAGCCTATCTTCTGTTTGGTTTACTTGTACATCTTCTACTATATTGGTAATTCAGATTAACCACAGTAGATACTGTTTAGCTAGTTTCATAGTGGTATGTAAATATAAGCAGTCATACATGCTTATATACCAAATAATCACAGGCGGTTTGTGGTTCTCAGCCTTTTATGGTCATGGGAGATTGAATAAGAATATTTTTAATATAACTTTCAGATTACTCATGCAGCAAGTCAAAAGAGTATCCAAGTATCTCACCTCTCCTTAAGGTACTTGAGAGAGCCTGTTGCTGTGGTAGATAGAGAAAACCAATCCATCAGATGACTGTTGAATCATTGGAATTACAACGAAGGATGGCCAAAAGTGGTAATCAGAACTTGTCCTGAAATAGATTTCTGCGGCAGCAATCCAAAACTTAACCAGGCTAACTGTAACAAAAAAGGACTTAATGTAATCTTGCTGTTGATTTAGTTTCTGATTTATACTGGTGCCTTTGTCTGTAGTACCTAGTGAATTCCTTTTTGTGTTCAAGTATCTTCCTGTCAAAAGATTATTCAAGGTAGCCTAACTGATCATAGCTGCCAAAGTTTACTGATAGTAATACTTTAAAGACAAATACTGGAAGAAGTCTAACAAATAAGATTTTGTTATTATACCACTTTTCCATTGATTCTGAATTTCACTTTAGTCCTATGTATACTCTCCCTAAAAGCTTTGACAAACGGGCAACAGCAAGTATACTTGCTATGACTGTAAGCTAGTGATGAATATACTGTTATACTGGGATGTATATCAAAAGAGATGGAACATAGCGCTGTGAGGATTTTGGTGCTGTTGCAGATGCTGAATCATGTAGTCGTTTGTGAAATGCTTAACTTCATGGAGCATACTGCGTTTTGGGTTTTTTTCTCCCACTTATAAGACTGTTCTGAAGCGTCATTACTCTAATAGCTACAAAATTCTTTCGAGAATCAGCCTAAAAGTACTGATAGTCAGCTTGCACTCAGTTATTCTCGTGTTCAAATTTGGTTTTAACCTGAATAGATTTTTCCTCTTTTTTTGTTTTTCCTCTGTGCACTTGTGTACAGAGATCATAGCGTGGGAATCTTCACGTGTTACTTTAAGCTCTCTGATGTTTTTTGGTCAGATGGGATCTCTGTTCCCCTGATCAAACCACTAGCTCCTTTTTGCACCTGTGGAACCTTCAATTGTCCTTTCATTAACATGGGTGACCGGTATTTTTCCACTAACCCAGGTGAAGACTTGAACGAAGTCACTAATACTTTTCTGCTGGAAATAACTCTGACACAACATAGGGTCACACATATCCCATTCAGACTGGCAACAGTCTGATAGCCACAGTGTTGTTTGTACTGCAATATGGACTCTATTTGTAATATAAGGCAGGGCAGAGCAGGGAGCGAGGTATGATTTCTATTCTTTGTGTGCAGTACCACAGACTTGGCTAGACCTGTGAGGCACGGAGAAAAAAGTGTGATAAGAATTCAGAAGTTTGGTCTGAAACTTTCAATGTCAAAATTCAAATACGTGTCCTTTATGAAATAGCTGAATCATATCTACAGTGAAGAAGGAACTTACTCAGGTGAGAGATAAAAAGGTGTTATCACTACATGGCCAGTCTGCATAAATTCCTGAAACTTCCTCAGAGTTACAGGTGTTTTAGAGAAGTTTCTATCCTGATCTTCTCCTAGAATGTCCATAGGAATTACCTGGTGAGCAGGCAGAACATAACTAGATGGAACTGGAGTTGTTTAGTTTGGAGAAAAGAAGGCTCAGGGGGACCTTACTGCTCTCTACAACTTTCTGAAACAAGCTTGTAGGCGGGTGGATGTAGGTCTCTTCTCCCAGATAACAAGCAACAGGACAAGAGGAAACAGCCTCAAGTTGTGCCAGGGGAGGTTTGGATTGGATATTAGGAAAAATTTCTTCACTGAGGGTGGTCAGGCATCAGAAGAGGCTGCCTAGGGATGTGGCTGAGCCAGCATCCCTGGAAGCGTTTAAAAAAACGCATAGATGTGGCACTTAAGGACATGGTTTAGTGATGGACTTTGCATTCCTGGTTTAATGGTTGGACTTGATGGTCTTAAAGGTCTTTTCCAACCTAAATGATTCTATGATAACTTGAAAACTTTTGAAACTAAAATTGATTGGTTCTTGAACCTTAGAATTTGCAGTTTGTAATTTGCCATCAGTATGAATATTACATCACTTCCGAAATGAGGGAGTGAGAACAACTGCAAGAGGTTTCCGGAAGTTTGCAGGACACAGGAAACAGCTGTTGCTTTATTTGTGATGACATGACACTGTGAGCGTGGTCCTTTTGCAGAGGAATTTGTTTAGCCCTGGAGTCTTTTCAAATCAGACAGTGAGGAATACATGCTAGAAAACAATTTCTTTACCAATGCTGTCAACTGGCTTTAGTTACCTCTAGGAAAAGCACTGTGGAAGTACTTGTTGATATTATTTTGCAAGCAGCATAGGTAGGCTATTGCTGAAAGATGCAATCTGCTTCAAGGGCACTTGTTATACACGGAAGACTATAACTGGTATGCTTCATTGCCTAATGATGAGGAGACAGTATGCAGAGATGACCTAGAATTTCACTGATTCCTCAGTCTTGGAATATAGTAGGAAAGGGGTGATGGTGGTAGAAAGTGAAGTAGAAATGGGGCTTTGGATGTGACTATGCATGTTAAGTGGGTTTTCTGAACACTAGGTGGGGGTAAGCGTGGCAGGTCACATGTAGCCACTGTCTAATGAGCACAGTGGGCACAGGGTAGAGGAGACAAAACTGGAGGACTTAGCAACTGCACCAATATTGCTCAGTTGCTGAACTTTTGACCTTGCAACTCACACTGGGCAATGTTATTTTTGTGACAGAATGTGGCAAAGAGAGCTGTTCAAATAATTAAATTACAAATGTCAAGATTTCTTTTTAAACTCTCTACTGATATTGGAAAGGGGAGGGCGCACTCAGGGAGGTTAGTATTCCTGTAATGCTCATCAAATTTTCCTCTATTTAAAACATCTGAGCTCTCAGTAGTTCTTTTCTAAGTTCTTTTTAAGAATACATACGCAAATACATATAGCAACTTCATGATTTTCCAAATGAAAATAGCGTATCACTTCAGCAATATAAGTAACCCTCAGATTCCTTTATTTCAGACTAGAAAATAAATTCTTGCACCTAGTGTAAATGGTGCAACTGCATACATAAATGCTAATACAATAATGATTTTGCCTGTGAGCACTGAGAATGCTTCGTCTGTGGTTAGCTTTCCAAGACCAAACTGAAAAGATTGATTGACTTGGAATGGTCATACCAGAAAATGGTGTCACAGGGACGGCCAGGTCAGTGGAGTCACATATCTGAACAGAACTGTCCGTCTGACGCATGGCTTTCTGAATGGGGAAATTTGCACAATTTCCTCAAAGATGTGTAAGTATGTTTTCATTTAAATATTCTTTCACTATCAGTATTCTTTCATATAAAAGAAATAAATGAAAAAATATTTTTAAATGGGGGAAAGTCTCGCAGTTCTGTAATATCATCAGATTCAAAAAACCCAACATAAAATCTAAGGTCATAGATGGTTATTTTCCCATATAATTATCATCTTGATCCTCAGATGAACTAAATTCATGCTAATTCCATTATCTTCAGCAGTTATACAACTTCACATGAGCTAAAAATTTAATCTAATACATTACTTTTAAAGTGGCTCTAAAATTTAAAAATTGCTTTCTAGTTGTGTACTCCTTTGAAGTTCTTGTTATTAAACCATTTGCTTTTCAGTCATTCTTTCTATTTAGCCTTTCCAGACTCAACTGTTTCAAACACTTCTAACCGGTCATGCTAATATATAAGGTAGGAATATAAGGAAAACCACTAAAAACAATGTTTAAATCAAAAAACACTAAGCATTTTAGTAAAAGAAAGAAGTCTGTCTACCTGAGAGTGAACAGGGAGATAGTAAATGGAGCAGCTGAAAACTAGTTGTGTTAAGAACTTTTAGCCTTCTACTTCAAAGAAGATCTGTTCCATAAATATTTTGGAGTAAGGCACATATGATGTACAAATGCTGTATAGCAAGTGTTTTGTTTAGTGAATAGTTTGGATGGAAGCCCAGACTGACATAATACACAAATGCTATGCAAACAGTTTATATGGTATTTTCTTTAGTGGATAGTTTGGGCATAAACCCAAACTGGGTCAGTCAAAAGTCAATGTTAGGCAAGCCTGGTTTTGTGTTTTTCCCCATCTTTCTGTGATTCATGTTGAGGCTATCACTTCTCTGTAAAGCTTGGAAAGGTTCTTCTGGGCTACGAGAATTGCCCTGGCTCAGGCACCCATAGCTTTTCCAGACTAGAAAAGAATGCTGTAAACACAACAGCACCAAAAAAAAATTGTCACTGTTCCCTTTTGCATCACCCGGGTCTTTCATGGGGCTAAGCAGCTGTTGACGTGTGGCACAGGCCTTGGAAAGCATGCAGGAGAGCCGCATGAGGGGTTTTGAGGAAGCATGCTCATGTGGGACCCCAGAGGTCCTGTTCTTCCACTAACGTTGTGTGATCCCTCTCTGAATAGGTTGCACTGTGTGTTGCATAGACCTGCCTAAGCAAGTGATAAATAGCCATTCTGAATATAAAATAGCAAACTTTAGTGCTTCTGGAAGAGATCCTTTCTTCCCCTCGTGTCTCACATGTTGTTAGTGGTGGCAGGAGCCACAGGAGGAAACGTGCAGCAGAGCTGGGCCAGACATGCTGCAGCAGCAGGTGGAGTGCTATAGGAGGGGAAATGAGATGGGGTGGCAAAAGGGGAGGCTGTCCTGGTAAGGGGCTGGGCCGGGGAGAGTCCTGTGCTGTGGTCTGGGGAGAAGGAAGAAAAGAAGGAAGGTGTTGGGAGGCAGCAAGGTCGAGGTGGGAATCGCAGAGCTCCTATTCGGTCACAAGACCTCAACCATCTCCACAACAGTTACATAGTTCGTTGTGAGTCTAGACAATACCTCTGCCTCCGGTCATGTGAAGCTCTGTTAACCTGTGTCACTCCCCTGACAACTCTTAGTGCACCCAAAGACCCCATTTATTGCACCAAGACTGTTCAAGCTTGACTAGTCTCTAACTGAATCGTTCTTAGGATCTTTGCTGCCACTGCAAAGTTGAATGTTGCCTTTCATCCTTGAGGACATAAAAGTAATTTTGGCCTGGATTTCTTCTGAAGTTTTGAATTTTCCTAATATGCTAGGCTTTTTAGTTTCTACTACATCACTGCTATGAGTGCACCAAGAAGCTAGGTTAGCATTAGCTTGCACACTTCCAGCTGTTTGCTGGCTTTACATCTTGCTGGAAAGAACCGAGAGGTTTGAATGCAAATCACTGTCAGCTGCGAGGGCGTTCTTGTTGCACAGAGTAAATAGATTCACAAGAGTTGGTTTTATTTGCAGGTGTTAGAGCCAGCTCAATGCTAATCCTAAATAAAGGTGCAGCCAATGTAACTTCTGCCACAGCCCCATTTCCTCACAAGTTTTGGCAAAAGCATTTGTCTGATCCTTCAGGGGAACAGTTTTAACAGCTAAACTGCCAGAAAACTGATTGTACAAAATAAGTTTTCTACTACCTTAGCTCCCAGAGTTGACTCACCACGGATCAGAACATGGTAGCACCAAGTTACATTTAGAGTGTTGTGGCACTGCACCAAAGGCACAATTAATCTTAGTGATTACAAGAGAAATAATTCCAGTCCTTCCTTCCAGCTGAAGAGCAAAAGGAAAAAAACCAAAGTAATATGTTTTGTAATACCTTCAGTCTGTTTTCTGGCTAGATACATTAACTGATTTGACTCATAGAATCAGAAAAATTATGATATTTTCCAATTGTTTAACTTTCTCTAATTACTCGACTGTCCCATTTGTTTCTATCCAGTGTAACTTTTAAAAACAATGTGCAATAAATTGGGTTTGACTGTTTCTTTTCATCATAATAACAGAACTAATTAGCGTCATAGCAGAATAATTTTAGAATAGGAAAACATGCCTGCCTTAGTCCAATAACAATTTAATTCAACCTGTTTACTTGTTGATGTGAAGACCAGGAAACAACTCCTGCTAGCCTAAAAGAAACTGCCTGCAGAAAACGTGGTTCTCTTAAGTCTACAAAGGCACTCATAATGCTAGCTGGTGCTTGGAAATTGAAACTAGACAACCTTAATATCAGTAATAAGGTGCAAATTTTCAACAGTCACTGCAAAGCAGAACATTAGATGTAACTATTATCATAGGTTTTATAATGCTTGAGATTATTCACAAAGACAAAATGTCTTTGAGGCAGACACTATTGCTCAGATACTACTTTAAGCTGCAAGTTTAAAACCTCTAGGACTGGTCTGGGCTGTTTCCTCTGCAGAACAAGAATGAGTAAAATGACTAGAATTCTGCCTTACTCCTTAGCCTAACTTTAATGACACCTCTGAAGTTAATCTTAGATGAAAGAAAAAAATTTCTAGCCATGCATCTTTGCATACTACCTGTGCATCTAATGAAACCTGTGTTATTTGGGCAAAGGTTCTATATACAAATAACAAGGCTTCACAATTTATGGGCAAATCAGTCAAAATGTTGTAGGACAGATTATAAAAATAACTTCTGTTGAAAGCTTCGTGATAAATAATGAAATCCTGGAAATATTATTTAATAGTAGTTTATTTTACTCAGCAAGACTAAGCACAAAAGGCTTAGTCCTGAGCTAATAAGGCTCAACAAGTTAGTGATGTAAAGTTGTAATGCCCTATGGCATCCCAACTGTCTAATGTGGAAAACATGGTGTTGGTCTAGGCTATACTAGTATCTCTTTTCCCTCATACTTTACTGTCACTCTTCTGTAAATGGCAGGAATTTGTTCAGTTGGGCAGCCTGTGTCCCACCAACCAAAGAGGAAGGACAGCTTGTTAGGAAAGTTTTCTTTCCCCCAACCCAAAGAGATGTTAAGGCCTGGTTATGCTTTGCCACCTTCCCTCTGCTCACTTTTCCCCTATGCTTTGGAAAGTGTCCCAACCAATCTGTGCTTCTGTGTCTACTCCTACTTGAGTACAGTTTGTTCCTTTTGCATAGTTTACCGATATGGATTAGCTCATACCAGTTTATTTTTCAAGGGATTACACGGTCCAGTTGCATTTGAGGTTGTTTGCTTTATCGGGTTCATATACTGATGACTGATGTATATATTGACATAGTAAATGCTGTTCTTCTTGGTATGGTCAAGTTTCATGCCCTTGGACAAATTAATCCTTTGCGTAACTCTGCTTTTGAAAAGCTCTAGAGTGAATGTATTGTAACACGCCCTGTTTACAAGAAACGCTTTCAATGGCTTAATTTCTGCTGAAATTACTTATCCTGGCTTTAAAACTGTTATTCGTGCTGGTGTATCTCCGCTAAGATGAAGTGTGCTTCGCTGGAGTAAGCAGAAACAAATCTAATTAATTTATTCTTCTTGTAGCCACAGTGCAACGAAAAAAGGGGGGGGGGGGGGGGGGGGGGTGGCCGGCGG
>JAVJGI010000032.1:16093017-16116593 GCA_035590275.1 Ibycter americanus | reverse complement strand
ATTATGTGTTTGTCAAGTCTGTTACAAGGTTTTATTACAGAAGAATATATTTAACTGCTAAAGGATAGGTCTATGAAAAATGTGTAATTCTTTTTATGAAATAGAAACTTGGTGTGTTTCCTGATTATTTTTTTATAGGCATGGCTTTTTGATTTTCTGCTTTGTCAGAAGTACATCTTACTCTTGGGTTTTATGTGGTGTGTGTGTTTTGGGGTATTTTTTGGTTTGAATTGGTTTTTCCCCCACAAACATCCAGAAGCAGGAGCTGGATACTAGTCTTGTGCTTTACCAATTCCAGTCACTTACATCTGTGGTAGTATAACCCCAATAATAAGATTAACAGAAGTAACTGCTCATCTAACTTGGTCTATAGCACTCTTGATTATTGACTCTTTGCTCAGGAACAAGTAGATTAAGCAAATGTATTGCAGAAACCACTGAGCAGGAGATCTCACAAGCCCTTCCTATATGGACCCTTAAAGAATATTTACAGGCCAAAGCTGTATGTGGGATATGGAAAATCCATACTAATTAACTTAATTGGAAAGAAGTATTTGTATCCTTTGGGAAAGTTGAACAACTTTAGCTTATGTAGATATTTAGGTATCCTCTCAATATTTTTACTTTGTTTTGGTGACTTTTGTATGGCATGCCAAGACATCATTCTATTTCTGTACATGTTAACTTCATGCCACAATGTACAGTTTACTGTAAAGTTTAACCGCAAGGAACTTGATTGTTTGAAATTAATTTTTTGGTAGCTAGTTAATATGCTAACCTAATGTAAGCCCAGCCCATCAACACAGTCTTTGCCAAAAGGAAATTGCAAGAGAGGCAAAAATATCTGACTTATATTATCTAAACTAAAGTGCTTAAGAAATCTAACTTAATCTGAAATACCTTATCATGGGTGACATTTGAGAATGAGACAAATGAAAAAAAATTGTTTGTGGACCATGTGGTTTCTGAGAAACTTAAAGAAAATAGTTCTGCTGCCAGTTACACACATGGTTTCATGAAAGGTGAACTCACAGCACTCAGGTGTTGCTGCCCAGGAAGCACTGACAGCTTTTTGGCGATGGATGAAGTCCATGAGCATGGTCAATACATGTTTCTGCTTCAGGAGGAGAAACTGATTTTGCATGTACCTGTTTCTAAGCATGGCCAGAATGGGAATAATGGAGCTTTCTTGCATAAATGCCATGGGATGGAGAAGGTTTTGGGGCCTATACAGTGGTCCTCCAAAATCTGGCATTACTATAAACTAGCTAGGCAACACCCCTGAGCACAACAGTGGGAAGCAATGACTAACACCTCTGCCTATGAAGAAAGGGACTGGAAATTAGTCATCCTGAGAGGTTAGAAGCCACTGGCTTTTCTTACACAGACTTCCATAAAATAACATTATATCAGAGTAACCTGTTGGGCAATCTAGGTATATCACTGCTTCTGAATGAGTGAGTGAGCAGCTGAAAAGAAAAGCACATCTGAAACAACAGAGGGACACACAGCTGGATCCTCTAACACTAGAGGCTGAACTATTGTTTTTAAGTTATATGCCTTTTCTGTAAAGTTCAGCTCTGATGCTGGTGTGAAGTCACTGATCAAAAGTGGAGCTGCTATAGGGGCTTTTAGTTTGTCTGGATTATTGGCAAGGAAATAAAGTCAGGAGGTATTAAGGCTGACCCCACTGGGTCCTTTGGGCTCACTGGTGTCCTCGTCCTTGGTGACTTTCAGTCTCAGATGCTGTAATAACAATCTCGTTATCTTGTTTCCTCAAAGAAATGGAATCATTGATGAAGATACAGTTTTCATTTCTAATTTAGTGTTTAAATTTTCAGGATTAAAATGCCTTAAAGCCAATAGTAGAAGACAGGAAGTGACACGGCACTATAAAACCCGTGCTAACAATGGCAAAGTGCTAAACTGGTTAAAAAGTCACAGATATGGGTTTTTTCCACATTAAAGTGCTGTCACATGAAGGGTAATCTCCTGCTTTTCAAATTCCCAGTCAGGCATTGTCTCATTTACTAGTGGTATGTCTGCTAGAATGTAGAGATGTAGCAGCCTTTTTCTCTGTAAATAATAGTAATGTGCAACTATATTGAAAACCATGTGCTCCACAGAAATTTCATTTTTCCTGTTGTCCGGCTGCCAGTATCTGTGAAGAACATCAGTGATCATTATAGGAACTGTAGGAAGTTCTGCTGACAATGGAACAAGGGTAGAAAAATTTATTGGAGTTTCTCTTAAATATGTAGTGTAAAACATGATAAACTCTTTGAATTTAATTTTACACAGCTAAATACTTTGATAGAAGCTGGCTGGGGATGTTCTTAACCAGTAGTGTTGTTGGTAACTGAAAAATAGGCACAAGTATTTGGACTGCAGTATTAAATTTGAAAATATTTGAGGTACGAGCTTTTCTAGTAGTTAGACTTAGTCCCACTATAATTGTGTTGTTCTAGAAGCTACCTTGTGAACAAAGCATTCCTATTGAGAGAGAAATGAGAAGCTGAGTAGGTTGGAAAAAGGTGAGAGAAATCAAAGTCTGCCATGCCTGCACTTATTCAACTCAGTAGTTGTATTTTAGCTCCTTAAGTAAGTATTTGTGTATATTTGCAGAACACTTAACACAGGGATCTCATTGTTCTATAGCTACTATACAAACTGGAAATAAAACAGCATCTGCCCAGAAGAACTTACTGTCTGAGCAGGCAATCTAGAGAGAACTTGGGCAGGGGAGATGAAAAAAACATGCAGGAGAGGGAACAGCAAGGCAGCTCGTGAATGCTTGGGAGCAGGCATGAAATTCTACTAGAAGGGGAATCTACGCAAAAGGAGAGACGCTGAGGGAGAAGAAACACTGAATGGAATGGAGAAGAGAGACTGAAGGGCAGAAGAAGTGATCCTAGAACACAGAGACTAGAGGGGAGAAGGCAAAGAGGAGTTCAACTGAAAGCCCAAATCAGCAAAAGGGCAAGAATATTCAGACTATAAACTATGAAAAATGATAAAGCATTGAAGCGGATTTGTGGACTATGGCATATTTTTGTGCTGCGTGTAGCTATACCCAAATCCAAAATAGAGGCCACAATCTTCTTGCATCTCATGTTCCTATATATTGCTGTGGGAATAGTATGTCCTTTTCCCACACTGTCACACCCATTCAGTTGAGGTGTCTTCTTACTACTAGTATGAAGGCACCATGCTGAGGTCTGAGTGTTCCCTGGGATACCTAGGCATTATGGTAAAGCAAATAATAATAATGTAGAAACTATATATGGAGGGATAGTGTAGGAACAGATGAACCTATGCATGTAGACAGTATAGATAAAGACATTTTTAGCTCTCCACCAGTTTTTTCCAATGAAACGTTGCCATAATCTTTCAATATATTTCACACCTTAGACCTGGATGAAGCAGCGCTTCAGAACTGAGAAATGCACTTATATAGGAATATAACAAAAGTATCCTATACCAATCATATTGCTTCAGAGTATGTTAGCAGCTACAGGCTCTGCGAAAGTAGTTATTTTACCTTCTGTATTGTGTTCATAGTGACTAATACACACAGATAAAATCTATAAGCTATGTATCTGTGCTTCCTTGAATAGGGGTGTTAGCCCAGGTTGAAGGCCGCCTTTACTTACATCATGCAGTTTTACTCTGACTAGAATATGAAGCAGGAAATGGAATGAAACTTTATCCTTCTTAGGAACCTGTGACTAAGTTCTCACTCTGTTTATTTTCTAAAATCTTTATTATTTTGATTAATTAAAAAGGTAAAGACTCAAAAATCTGTCATAATGAAGCAGACTAAGCCATGCCACTGGAGATTACTGCTAGCTATTATTGTGTAGTATGTACGTCTAAAATCCCACATCACTTAATCCCTGCAAAGCTTTTCCTCGTTGTACATCTGCCGGTTTTGGATTACTTAACTTTTTATTTCTTACAAATCATGCAAAAAAAATCTCAGAATACTATGCTGAAGGCCAAACCGGGGCAACACCTTATAAGGCATTTCATACTAGTTCTGACATGTGTCACAGAAAACATCCGAGTACGCAGAGTGCTTTCTGTTGATCATCATCACATGTGAGTCAAGCCTGCAATGCCTAGGGAGAGGAGTTACTTCTGAAATGTGTATGAAATTATCAGGATTTTTAGAAGAATTATCTTCTGAAAACTGAATTATTTCTCTGTCACTGTGAAGATCATTTAACTGGTATCTCATATTATTTCATTTGTAGCAAAAATCATCAAACCACAGAAAATTCAAACTGATGTTTAAACATTAGTGAAATGGATTCAGGTATTCTGTTATGTTACCTGCTCAGGAAAATATTTTTTCTTATTTAAAAAAGAAGAGATGTCTGAGCTTGCCTACAACTGAGAGCTTCACTTAAACAAATTGAAACCTGATAATATTTAGTTCTATAATGAAAACTTTTGGTTTAGGCAGCCAAAACTGCCATGTGACTTGAATTTTCTGCTTTTAATTGCAAACAAACCATTGGTTAAACTTTACAGTTTACAAGTGAACTTCTTCCCACTCCATGACGCAGGGAAGGCAGCAATTACATGGGAATCAAATAGGTTAACTCTTTAAAAAGGTACAAGCAACCTATGCCCTTAAGGTGCCTGTAACTGGGAGGTTGATTCAGCTATTAGTGTGGGGTTAGCTACAAAAATTCAGACATCAGTGAGTACTTCCTCAAAATATGTGGAGAATTTGGGACTGGAATTTAGGTTCGGGTCCCTTTCAAGATGACCGTTCTTCAGAGAAGAAAGGAAGGAGTCATGCACTTCAGGGTCAAAAGAGTCTTTTGGAATTGAAACCCTCTGAAGTTAACGTTAGTTAGAATTGCCAATAATAATTGCCAATTGTAGAGGAACTGTAGAGGGTTAATTAACATTGATTATATACAGTTGTGGGCTTGCTTCTCAGGCAGTGGGTTGGCTGATGTGGATAATGTGCAGCTGTGGCTTGTTCCTGCTAAGTAGCTAAATAGCACTGAGGAGCCTGGAAGAAAAGGAGCACTGGTGGAAGAGGAGTGCCAGGTGAAGAGAGAGGAGACCGGAGGAAAAGAGGACCCTGGATGTAGGGGAGACAAGGAGAGGCCCTGGGAGTAGCTGAGAGAAGAAGGGGGCCTGGATGAGGAGAGGCTGGCTGGAGGAGAAGCCAGGAACCTGGACGCAGCAGAGGCAAGAAGCAGGGTGGACTGGCCTGAAGAGGATGAAGAAACAGCATGGACAGTAGATGAGCTTTTGGAACCTTGTGTGGGAAAGCCTTGCTGCAGCGTGATAGTTTTGTAGTGCTGCGACAGCCAATTATTTCTTTAATGAGTTTTAGACCAGACTAGTTCATAGTCTTTTGATTTTCTTTATGGCTCTCTGGTAAAAACACAAGCTAACAGAAGCATGGTATCATCGGTGACATGCTGAGAATAATGAAGTAAACACAGGGTTCAAAGAAGCTCCTTTCTGCTGTTTTAAGAACCATTCCCAGCAGAAACCCTGGGAAGCTGACATCACTACCAGGGTGCTTTTTGCAGAACTGAGTAATCATTCCTAACAGATTTTTGCAATCAAGAATACATGTGGCAAGTCCCAGAAGCAGACAGACTACACAAAGGGCTGAAACTTTGACTAGTAATTGTTACCGGCTCCTACCATCTCCTCCCACACCAACCACTAAAAGCTAAGCTTCTTTCTGGGAGCTCAGGGCAGCAATTCCAAGATTTTTTTTTATTATATTTTTTTTAAGAAAACTACCTTATATGCATACACCTTTGTAACTTTTAACAAGTAAAATTTCAACTGGCCATGTGTTCAAGCTGTTGCTATACCCTTGAGAGAGACTTTTTTCTGTGAAAGGGACTGATGAATGCTGTTGGTTTAAAAAAAAAAAGTTAAAAAATTAGTAGCAACTAGACTATTTATAGCTCTAGTGACTAAGCATATGGACTGCAATACTCATACATGACATGAATCTCATGATGTGAGACCATCTGGTACTCTAGGAAGGAGGCCAAAGGCAGTTTTCAGTGCACATCTGTAGGCCATCAGATCATGCATATCCTTTCCAGAAAGAAGAGCTGCTTTTACAATAATTACATGCTGCGTCTTTCCAGAAACAAACATTATGTTATTAGAATGCTATCCACATAGGATGTTTTGTCTATCTGGCAGACAGAGTTTAAGGATGGGATTTAGTACTTTGAAAAAAGGTTTAAGGTCAATAGATGTTGCATCTCTTAATGTGTGTCTGTTAAAGATGACCTATTAAATATTAACAATCTACAAAATGGATGATTTTGGGTTTATAACATTGGAGGAGGACATGGAATGTGAGATTCTCATACCTTTCCCTTCATCTGACTAGCTTTGTTGTTTTAGCTTTTGTTCTAGCTTTTTAGTTTTAGTTGGATCTGCTAGATCTTATTTTGAATACTCCGGTGGAATAAATTATATAAGAATTATATTGTTTCTTCCATTTGTGAATGGGGGTTTTATAAAAAGCTGTTAAGTAGGAATGGTCACCATTTTTCTATTAAGCAGGTTTTTCACTAGAAAACTGATTTGTTTAAATGAATAATTGGCAAAGAATGCATACCTTTTAAAGGGCTTCTGGTACCATGCAGTACCCTGTTACGGAGACTTGTCTGCTTCCTATCTAACTCATTCAGCTTGCTGCTATGGAGCCCTGACTTTCAGGGCTTCACATCTGGGGAATGTCAGCAACATAATCTGTTTCAGGGTTGGGGATTGCTAAACTGCCAAGAAAGATCTTAAAGGTTTTGGATTTAGTTCCCAAGCATGAACTTCCTCCTTCAGGTGTGGTTCTAAGGATGTCCTGATCTCTGGGACTCAAAACCTCTGTTAAGAGTGAGACCTCAGCTAACCTTGCACCGTAGTTTGCTCCATCATAAAAGCACTAGGCGCTCTCCAGTATTTCTTCCGGGTATTCCGTTTTTCTTTGGATTTTTTAGTTATGTAATACAAATGGCAGCCATGTCCAGCTAGTGACAGTGCTCAGCCCTCTCAAGATTAGGAGGGAAAGACAGTTCTTTCCACTTAATCTCTTTTTCTATTTTTTTGAATTCTACATAGTGTGGTTCAAATACTACTTACAGTCAGACACAAATTTGTCATGCAAGTAATACTTGTGGGCAAAAGATGTGCTTTTATTCTGTTCCTTTTAAATAATTCCATTTAAGCAGTCTCTGGTGCATATATATGTGTATTTGTATGTACACTTTGATCATATCTGGGCAGTTTTCCCATATCTTGACTCTATCTTAGTGGGAGATGAGAATTCTACTGTTCTGAAGGATTAAGAATTTTAAAGACGGCAAAACATAAAAGTTACTTCCTAAAGATATAATATTCCATGCTTTCTTGTTCTTTGCTTTTGGTATGAGAAAAACACACACACAAATATCACTATTGGTAATCGAAATATCACTATTAAGTGAAAAATCACTATTAAGTAAAGTTCTATGCTTTCATTTGATGAAATAGTCATGTTGAGCTCCTCAGGCTTACATGTGGTAGCTCAAAATGAATCAGTCAGTCTGAGCAGAAGTTACATATATCTACTTCTAAAATTTTTGCTTGCTCCATTCAATTTACTGTAGTGTTGCTTTCTTTATGTTTTCCTAGTTTTTAATAGTTTTTTTCCATTGTTTGTCTTGGTTACTTGAAATTGGGTTTATTTTTACTAGGACTGTGTTTCTCTGTTTTCAATGCTTTTCTTTATTTACTCTGGTTAACTTCGTGCCAGATATGACTGAGCTTTTTCCAAGCAGCTACAAATTAATTTGGAGTGTGTCTTCTCTGTTCAAGTTTTTAGAACTACAGTGAGAGAAATTCAGATATCTCAATGTCACACTAAAACTCCAGTCGTATTATAAAAAATACAAGGTGTGTTTTCTCCAAATACTCATCTCAGCCAATATTAGATACAGCCTAGGTGTTAGACTCCAAACAGCAGGATGATTATTGCACTAACCAAGCTGAATTACAAGTAACAGACCTTCAGTCTTTTGACCACATCTTTTCCTTGTGCTCACAATTAAATATGTTCACATTTATTTTCTTTATTATAAGACAATACAAAATTATTGCCTAAAACCGACAAAACAGACGAGTTCCTCTAGCTGTCAATTTTATTTGGCTTCAGTGACCAGTGATGAGGGTTTTGAACAGTTTTGAGAATCAGAACTATAGCAATATCCAGAGATACAGTGTCAGCTGGGACACAATATTTTCTGGTAGTCAAGCACTATTAGAATCCTATGTTCAGTAAAAGCTCAGTGTTTATTTCATTTATTTCCATGATTCATGTCACTGAATTTACTTTCATAGGTATTTACACACTTAGCAAACTTTGCCAAAATGACAGCATCTTCATTTGAAGCTGACAGGGTTTTTACTGTATCATGTATTCACCTTGTATAATTCATGTTCATTTAGTAGTTAATATCAATCCAATTCTAGTTAAGTCTTTACTTGCTTTTTTGCCTGATCCTGATTCTCTTTGTTCCATCTGTATGATTCTTTTCCTTCTATTTATGGAAGGCTTTATATGATTTAATATGATTTATTTAAAAATCAGTACAACATAAAAAAATATTGAATAGAGTATGGAGAGGATTTAACAGAACTACTGTAATAAAGAAAGATTAGTATAAAAAACCCAGGTGTTAAGAAAGCTAGGAAAGGTGATTGTTTCCTTTACAATTTCTTTCCTATGCTAATTCAGCCTATTTCAGAAAAAAACTCTTGTAAGAATAGTTGGACTGGGTATAGAGTAGTGCTAGTAGCGCTTTTTAACAAAAATTTGGGGTAGTCTTCTGCAGCGAAATAGCTTAATGACTGTTGGACTTAAGAGATTTAGTAGTTTCTGTTCTGAATTTTTAGCACTTCATTCCCAACATAGTAATATTAGAGAGAAGAGCTAATGAGGGATTCTTGTGCCTCATGAGCTGCTGTTGATATGAATCCATAGCCACAAATGTAGTGACTATACTTGATTTCAAAATATCTTTTTCCAAGCTCTGCTTTTTTCCCATACCATCATGCATTACATGATGGGTGGCTCTGAGCACGTATGGAAATCCCAGAAATTGCCACACATCAAGCAGATGAGCCACTCTCGGAGCGTAGTCAAAATTCCTTGTGTAACTACAGGAAAGGAGCAAAAGATGCGGAAGAGCTTCAGTTGCTTGGGAAATAGCTGGGTCTGGAGTTATCTACAGACTACCAGCATATAGCTAATATTTTATTAAGATGATCCGTTTATTATCTGCAAAAGTAAATTTTCAGTTCAGGACTGAATCCCTAAGACTAGCCATACTGCTAGGCAAAGACTTTATTAAAAAGTTAACATCTTGCCCCTCCTTTATCAACACTCCTGTAGCTATCTTTCTTATTAATAATTAAAGTTCAGTTACATGGTATATTACTAAAAAAGCCACTGGTCAGATGTTATATAGTGAGGTGTAGGCAGGTATTATAGTAAAAATTCTGCATTTTTGTATAGTGAAACAAATCAGAGCAACAGGATGGAGTTTGTATTTTAGCATGGGTATAATTCTGTGTCTCAAAGGGGGAGGCAGAAAAGGGCAGAAATGAGAGAATTTGCTTTTTGTTTCTTCCTTTGAAGGGTTGAAAAGGACCTCCACTTTGCATAATCCATTTTGCAAGGGAAAGGCCACAATCTTCTACCCTAAGCCCTCTAGAATCTTTAAGCAGCTCTATTAGACAGACAACAATCTTAAATGAAATTGGTATCACCTGTATGTGGATTCCTATAACACAGAAATGTTATACAAACCTGCATTTCTTTCCTTTTTATCACATGAAATGGTGGAGATGTTTTTATGACTCTAATCATCATCATCTAGCAGTTTGCAAGAAATACACTGAACAAAAGTGCACAACCCTTAGCAGAAGTATGCCAAGGTTTCATACTGATGCTGTTCCTGGCCTGCGAGCACTAGTCCAAGCAAAATACAATCAGAGAACCCAATTATATTATGTATTCATTGGAATAAGGACAAAGTTCACAGTGTAGCACTGAACTCCACAGTTCAACTTTAATAAATTGGAAAGCAATGCTAAGAAAAATACAAGAAATAATGTAACTTTTACCTGTAACAAAGAAATTACATGCGTCTCTTGAAAGAGCTATGTACAAGTCTTTTATCAGTGAGTTTACAGTGACTGCATTACACACATAGTAAATTAATTATTAATTATGTCAGCCACTGAATAGCAACCAAAATCCCACAGGAGTAATAACACCATTCAGAAGCACCCAACTACAGAGTAAAATCTAGAATGCTATATAATTGGCTTTCTATCTTACCAAGTGCATCTGTACAGGTCTTTTCTACACTGTAGTGTTACTTTCCCGTTCCTAGCAAACTAGCTAATGGTTTTGTGATCATTGAAAGCATCCCAAAAATGTCCTCTGTTGTTTGATAGAACAGGAGATTCCAGAGAAACTCTTACCTTACCTAAAGAGGCCTTATCTTAATTCTTGATGAAAGACAGTTTAATTTGTCAGGCTTTACCTCATGTTTTTTGTCTATTCATGCCTGACTTGACATTTAGCCAAGTTGACACAAAGTCTCTTGGGCAGTTTGCACATCTGCAAGAGCTCTGCCCATGAAGTGGTTGGTAGAGATCACCAAGGTGTATCACCTGCTTGTGAATCAGAGCAATTTCTAAAATATTGTTGGGATATTGTGTAGCATGAAGAGGAGATTCTGAACCTGTCAGGGCCCAGAACATGCAGTGAGGCACTCTGAATTCCCGGACCTACGCTGTTTGCCTGTGTCATATCAGGTGTGGTTATACACTGTTATGCCTTCCTGGAGCCTTCTAAGGTTTCATTAATCCAAGATGTTGAGTAAACATTAGATTTGGATGCTGCATGTACTATCAAAGACAAAAAAGCAAATAGACCTTCTGAGCATAATCCCGGAAGAACTCCAGTATTTTATTGGACTTCTTTCCATACAGCCATTCAAATGGTGAAAAGCCCAAAGAACATACTGTGTTTTTTGGGGTGCTTTAAATCCCCTGTCCTGCCACTGGTGGGGATTGTCATCCCCAGGAAACCTCAGAATAAAGGAAGCTGATCAACCATCTGTGAACGGCATGTACAAAACTCGAGGTTCTCTGACCCTGGACAAAATCTGTCCTGATACCAGAGAATGTCAGCCAGCTGCAGAGGGTATGTGAGCGCAGTCTTCTTCCCGAGATATTTCCCCAGAGCCTCCATATTACACCGCACTCTAAAACTTCCCACCGCTCGCCCCCCCACAAGTTCCTTTGCGCTACAGACACCTCCCTGCTGTCTCAGCACCGTTTTTCAGCAGGATACTGGCTAATGATTAACAAGTGAGGCTCAGGAGAAGGACGGTATTTTTCCATTAAATGTTCCAAGATTGTTTTTATTACAGATGTTAACATAATTTTAATATATAAACTATTCTTTCAAACACAGAGAGACCTTAGTAAGTTTGCATTATTTTAATTGGTTTAATTAATTCTGTTGTTACTTGTATCAATTTCTGTCACATCAATTTTAAATGTGCATAGCTGAGTACATGTTTAGAGTAGTACACCAAATACACAGATTCACATAGACTATTGAACACAGTTGGCATTTCTTGTTTCCAACAGCTAGTTTTCAGTTTTCCCAGGATGTTGTACCTCCTCCTTGCAAAGTGGTTTGGCCACAGTTTCTAATTGCGTGAGTCAGATGTTCTTCCCTTTCCACAGCCTCCCACTTTGATATCAATCTTTTACAGATTCTTGGAGCAGAGAAATATAAAGCACTTGAGAAATGAGCCATGTGGTGACAGATACTAAATTTAAAAACTAATAGTATTTTAATCTCTGGAAATGATCTGGCTAGTCTGTGAATTGAAAGTGTGCAAATGCCAAAAAGCAAACACCAGATATTTTTTGATACTAAAGGATTTTCTTCCTGTAGAATATGACTTTTAATTTAAGAAACTTTCCAGTCATCTTCTTGGCATAGATTTTAAGCCACAGATGAGACATTTAATTAATTTTTTCTATTCCCCAGCACACAAAATTCCAGTCTAAAAAAAAAAAAAAGTAACTCTAATGACTCCCTTGCATCGAATAGACAGACTTGAGGGGCCAGCAGGGAAGTCAGCTGAATATGCTTCTTTTCCCACAGTGGTAAAAGGAAAAAATTAATGCCAGAGAAATTATTATGGTAGAATTTGTTTCTACTAATATGTACTGTGTCTGGTTAAAAGAAAGCTGAACAAAGCAATTTGATTCCTACTACTACTAGCTATAGGGCCAGCACTTCAGCTTTTTGTTTTCTTAGAAACCCAGCTTCACTGAGTTTTCTTAATCACTGTTAGCCCAACCACAATTATGAGTAGGTCAATAGCAGGAATGTGCAGATTTATTGTAGCTTTATTGCAAACAGAAACCAGATAAGTAATGAGGAGATAGCGTACTACTAGAAACTGTTTTGAAAAATGAGGGGTTTGGCATCCAGTGATATACTTTTTCAACTTCTTAAAATATTCCAATGAAATATGGACTTGGAAATAGGTAGATGTACTGATTAAACTCTACTGCAGAAAAAAATGGGCTGTCTTCTGACCTGTTATGCTTGTGTCTGTTCTGATGAGCCTTCATTGATTTTTACCAACATTTTTCCATCAACGTAGCCTACAACAAGTTTTTTTCTTAGCATCTGAGTTTTGCATCAGCACAATTTCTTTCTTTCTCTTGTTCCGACTACTTCTGACCTACTACACTGGTTACTGCTGAGAAAAAAACAACCGAAAATTGGTTTCTCAGAGTGTGTTGAAAACACTGTACTGTAGTAAGAATCTGGGAAGACAGGCAGTCTTGTATACTGGAAGAAGTAGTCTGCACAGCTTCTGCTGTCTTTATAAGCTACTAAGTCTTGATATTTCTTGATTTTTGTTACTTGATTTGTTACTTTTTTAAAAAGTTTTTTTCCCCACCTTTTGAAAAATACCAAAGGATTTACACATCTTGTGCAGAAGGTCTTGTGCAGAAGTAAAGTGAGAAGTAGCATTTATATGGTAGTGAGGGAACTCCTAAAACTCTTCAATCAGAAACTGAAAAAGCAATAGCTAGCAGTGGAGAGCACAAGACTGCCTCGGGAAGCCAAGCCCCACCAACCGGCTAATGACAGTCATCTGTCTCAAAATAAATAAATAAATATGCTGGGAACAAAGAAAGACAGATGTGTTTGTTTTAAAGTCAAATGTATGGCTGAAATATTTTCAAACTCAAAGGAACTTTGCTCTTAATGTCTAGTTCCTGTGTACCCGGAACTCTGCCAGAGGCCTCCCACTCCAGCAGTCTGTTCCAAGACCCGACGGGAAGACATTAAATACTGAATTTCTGATTCTTCCAGAGTATTTGGAAATAATAAATTTGGAAACAAAATCTATTGAAAATGTTGCAAAGTTTTTATGCAGAATGATCTCTCCTTTCTAGTTACTTACTTGGAAACATGTATGAAGGCAACCCTCTAACATTCTTTTCATATGTAGTCTATCATTTTGCTGCTTAATGAAATACGAGTCCCAAGACCAAGCAAGCTAAGACCCTGATGTGTTCTAGATACCCACATTGCTTAAGATAGGCTTGGTAACCTATGTTTCTGATAAGGCACTTCCATGTGAAACTTTAACTCATGGAACAGTATAGCAACCTGGCTGTCATCTGATATGATATCAAGGTATTATGGGATGTACAGTGGCAGACTTGGGCTGAGCAGGCATAGCTATGTCCATGTTTAGCTTACCCACACTACTAATAGGTCTGTATGACAGGATAGAAGGAACACAAGTCGTCTCTTCCCAGTGCTGGTAAAATCACCCACAGCCCATGTGTGAGCACATACTCATGTTCAGAGAGTCTGGATGCACAGTTTAATTATAAACACGCTCTTATGTTTAAAACACTATGTAAGCAGAGCTATCAAAGTGTAGGCTGAACAAGTGGATAAATATTTATCCCTAACAGATGTCATTTTGGGAGAAGTCAATATAATTCCCATCAACAAACACTATGCAAAAAGCTCATGAAAATGTATTTGTGCGTTCAAAATCAACAAAACTAAGCTTTCTCAGAATGAATCTGAGTTGAGAGTTCTCTGAATCTATAACATTTGTGTTAGCAAAAACATGCTGGATGATTCCAGATGTCACAATACTGCACAAAGGCAGACATCCTAAAAAGCAGTCAGGCTCCAGAATGTCTAACATGTAGATAGCCTCAAACACTACCTGAAATAATGCTCAGAAATTAACAAAAATAATAAATGCCAGACATTTTTTATGGTTTGCATCATTAGGCAAACAGATGCACATCTTATGCTATCATTACTAAGCCACATAGCTTAAAAATTATTTAGTAGCTTAGAAGAGTACATGAAAAATTACAATTGCATTAAGATGCCATGACTGTGCAAAACGTCTGTCTGCATTTGTAGTGGTGTTGGCCAAACTGAGTGCATGGTAGTTGCTCTCTCATCTAGTATTCTATATCTTATTCTTTGCATGTTCTGGGCACTGAATAGTTATGCATTATATTATTTGCTAATCACAAATATTCTTTCTCTGTTAAACTTAAAATTGCTTGCATATGTGATCCAAGCCAGATTTTAATCAAGTGCCCAAAGGTGAAAATCTTGTTCATCACAATATTTTTTTAATTGTACTATCTCATACCAAATTTGCATATGCTACAAAAAAGGACTAAACAGCCTCCTAAACCAGAGACTTATGACTTCTGACCACCATCAAAACCAAAAGCATTGAAATTTGTGGAGAAGTACTGTGCTTACATTATTTTTTTACATTTACATATTATTACATGTGCAAGTGTAAGCAAATATGACAGTCAGAAATGCATTGGGGAGGATAATCACTCTTCATGAAGTCAGTATCACAATTTTGAAATCTTGGTATGTTCAAAGATACAGTTAAATGCTTATCGTGCATTTAAAACCAAACCCAAATTTTAACTTTTTGAGCTCCCTGCTGCTGAGCCCAAACTAATTATCTTCAAGTAGTTCAGCACTGTAATGATTACTGATCGTATTCTATAAAGTACTACTTCGTTGTGGTAGTGCATAGTAGGAAACTGCAAGACATAAACATGTTTAGTGTTCTTTCTCTACTACCAGGCTCACTAACAAGGAACATGTGTTTGTGTTTATGTTTATTCTTATATTTCAAGCTATTTTGGAGAAAGTAAACCAAAGTAATTATACTAACAACAATATCTTTTTTTCATCTGAGAAACACTGTAAAAGGAAAGTGGAAGTCTCGGTGATACTGTCTTTCATTCTCAGGTAAGGAAACTGGGTCACAGAGGGTTAAGTGGCTTGGCCAAAGCCACCTGCAAACTTTCATCTGTCAGTTCTGCTGACAACTATGGTGCAGTTGTTTATGTTTATAAACACAGCTATCTTTATATTTTCTGTAAGGATAGGACATTTCTTTTTGATATTTGCTCTGCTCAAATGAGGTTGTGAGAGCCATGATCTTTTCTCACAGTTTTGTAAAATGCATGTCCCATGAAATAATAATAGTATTTGATTGACTGTAGCGACACATCAAAGGAAACGGCATAAAGTAATGTGCATAATAAGCAAAACTTCTGGGTCAGTGGAGAAAAGCCTTTGGCAAAGGGATTGAAATCAACAAATATAGGTTGATGTAGAGATTAGGCAAAGTTTATCTCAAATATATTCCATCTGTATAAGAGACGGTGGCTAAAGGTTATACGACTTCAAAAGGTACCTTATTAAAATAGAAAAGTGTATTCTCTTATTGTCACAGCTGAACATATCCCAGCTTTAGTTGCTGTTTAATATTCTAGTAGTGCAGATTTCACTGCAGTTTCTGATAAATATCAGAGAATTAATTTCATATTTTTATATATCCACCTCCAGGGTGTTTAGACATTATGTACTCAATAGCATACTATTATAGCTTCCACATCTCACTCTGTGTTTCTGGACACCTTTAGTCATGGAAATGTTTAACCAGCAGAAGAGATAACACCTGGAAGATCACTTGAGTGTGCAGATTCTAATTGTTACACTAAGATCCGTCTCTGAGGTAAACAAACTTTCATCTCTCCATTTTAGTGTTCTAAAGATAAGTGTCATAGTCAGATCAATATTCATTCACAAATCTGTGTGAATAGGTTTTTAAAATGCCAACTTTCACTTTACTGTGCTTTATCAACTTTGATAGTAATTTAGGGTTCACAAGGAATGCAGAATTAAGATATGGTAAGCTTCTAGTAAGGTAGATAGAAAGCAGCTTCTTCCTTTTGATTTTGCTGTTATTTTTCTGTATTGGGTTTTATTTTCTATGACACAAAATTAAATATTTTGGTATTTATTTCTGTCCAGTTACCAGTAGGCATTAAACTCTAAAATGTGTTTGTAATGCAAGTTGGTTGTACAATCTTACTATTCAAGATATTGCATTTATATTATAGGACATATGAACAGTAACATTCAAAAATACAGTATTTTGTGTCATGTATATAGCAGTATGTATATGTATTGTTATGCATGTATGTATACATATGCATGTCACATACATATATGTTTGTGTAAATATATATATGTACATACATAGTTAGCACCACACAGGAAAAAAAGCTGAATTTCAAATTATACCTCTTCTTCCTAAAGAAAGAGTACTGCTCAGTGCTAAGGAATGTAACAGTGTCCTATTCATAGCAATTTCTGACACAGCGTTTAGTATAACCATACAGAGACATAACAAGAGAAAGAACTGGGAAATATTTGTATACTTATTAAGTGCCAATAAAGCTGATAAAAGGCACAACGGCCACAGACATTATGCAACGTGGAGCGGTAAGTAATCTTCTGTTTCTAGAGGATGTGGTCTAAAAGAATAGCAAATAGTTTGTAAGAGTTAGAGCAGAGGTTTTTTTAAGGGGTAGTATTACTCAGCAAGTTTCATACATAGGAGTCAACTCTTCCACTTCTCTGGGGAATTTAGATGTTCGCTTTTAGCTGGCTACAGGGAGTAGATTGTTCATGTTTCTTTTTAAGTTGGGGAAAGGACACATTTTGGAGAAAATGTCAAAATAATAACAATAGCAATAAAAATACCATGAACTTCTTCACTTCTGAAGTTTAAAATAATTTAGAAATGTGATTTTTCCTATGGAAGAGCAGATATTAAAGGTAACCCTTCTGCTAAGTAGCTGAAGAAGGGGAAAAGGAGATAACGGCAAACTGTTCAATCAGCTTTACCACAAAATAAAATATGGCATCAGGCTACAGTCGCTTGCCTTGCACAGTGGAGCTTTTGGCCCCTCGGAAGTGTTGTTGCCGCTTGACACAAATCACTTAAGACAGCAACCCATTTTTTGCCAAGTGCTTCCAGGGGAGGGTCAGGGGACAGAGCACGTTGCCACTTGCTCTATGTGATCTCTTTCTTTCTCCTTCCTCTCTATCATTGTCTCGGCACAGAGCCAAGGTCTGGGCATTTCAACATTTCATAGCCTCTCGGCTGTGCTGCTTCTTGTTCTCACCGCACCGTGGTCCTCACACCTGTGCCTGTCCTGGCCCAAGTCATTAGCATCTGCTGGGCCTGGCAGCTGTCCCTCAAGACCCTGAGCCTCAGCATGTGCCCATGCTTCAGATGCACTGCCGGGGACTGTCTTCTCTGTAGCTGTGCCAGGGCCTTGCTGTATTTCTGGCCCATCCTGGTGGCCCTCCTCAGCCCCAAGCCCCACAGCCCTGTGCCTGCCCCACAGCTGAAGTGGTGCCATGAGCTGCACCTCCTCATTATGCTCAAGGTTCATTCTCATGGTCCTCCCTTGCCCCAGGTCTCACTCCTACATGCCTGCCTTGCTCCTGGAACCCTGCCCTGCTATCTGCCTTCTCACCACACCTGGTTCCCATCGTCCTCCCAGCCCCTAAGCTTTAATCCACCATGTCTGCTCTGCCTCCAAACCAGTGTTGGGGCCACAGCTCCTCAGTGCTGCCCTGCCTGTCCTACCACCTTTCTCAGCCCAGGGCCCGGAAGCTCCGTGCTGCACCCCTACTGGCACCACACCTCATCCCAGTACTCCAGACTCTCTGTCTCCTGTCTTCTCCCTCTCCACAAACTCTGAGCTCATTCCCACTGTCCTGTGTCATGACTGCTTGGTGGCATATATAAAACTGACCACAGACACTGCCCAAACCTTGCTAGTTTGTGGTTTATTCTCTTCAGCTGAACACTGGGTTTGTGCTTTACTAGGTGAAGTAATGTAAAGGTTGATCTGCCAGATAGGCATGAAATGAACTACAGGACAAGATTTCTAGCGTCATGACTCTCAGACGGTTCCCAGCATGGCAGGTCTCTGCACTGACCTGTTGTGGCTCACTCTTTACCTTCTGTAGCTGACTTCACATGATTAAGTGTTTTCTACATTGTACTCTTTATGGCCTGACCTTCTTAGCCTTAGATAGAGTCCACTGATAACTGTGGTTATCATTATTCCTAAACTACAAGTACTCTTAAACTACCAGAGATTTGCCTCTCTGAATTTCTTCTTGTCATTATGGCATTCAGTAAATTTTACATACTTCCACCTTATTTTCTTTCTACCTTTTCCTTTTCCTTTTCCCCTTTCCCTTTCCCTTTCCCTTTCCTTTTCTCTTTTGTCTGCTTAAGTAAATGAAAGTGTGAAGTCCTTTCTAGCTTCAGACTTGACATCATAATCGAGAGTTCTCAAATACTAAGCACATACATTTTGGATCATGAGAAGAAAACAAAACCATTTTATTTCTGGCAATAAGGTCCCTGACTTTGACATATACCAGAAAAACAAACACTCTTGTCTTCTCATCTTGTTGTGATATGTCCTTATGTTACTTTAAATCACTATTGAGGATTGTCAAATCAATTATTAGGGTCTGAAATGCAATTCCAGCGGTGTCTGGATCCTTCCTAATAAATAGCTACAGTTAGAGTCTTAAATCTCAAATGCAAATCTACTTCCTTCAAACTCTGAGACTCATTTGATAGAGAGGGGTTTCAGTTAAGTTTCAGAGTACACAGACTTTGAGAGAGAGTAAATAATGTATTTTTATTTTACAGAAACATGTCTGAAGTGAAAATTTCAATTTAACTTATAGTATTTCTTTAGTGCATTGAGAATATTTTTGTATTAACTGAAGTATTTAATGAATGTTTAACTCTTAAAATACTTTCACTGCAGTCTTATTAAAACAAAGTAAATCCATGTCAACTCACCCAGCAATGCAATAATCAGAATGCGGAATGCTGTCATTAAAACATTTTTTGTATTTTCATCACAAGTGAAATATTGACATTTTCACAGTTCTGAATGCCAAAATACCATATTTTGTCATCTTTAGTCAGAAAAAAACACACTGAAATATTCATGAATCAAAACATTTAACATCCATTTGCTTACATTTCAAGTTGATTCCGAATAAAACAGTATTCCCTTCACTGTCTTCAGGGAGATGGCCTTTGAGGAGTTTCATGTCCCCATTCTCTGCATTATCCAGTAAAACTGTATTTCTTAAAATGCATCACACAAGTATGTCAAAGGGGATCATCCTTGGCAAATTTCATCATTTGCATCCAGCAGATAATAGCACTGGCTCCGACGCCAAGATGCCATTGTGTCTTCTTCAGCATCTGCAGTGAACCAAGTACCATCAGGACTGACTTGTAAAAATGTCTTGTTAGTCTGGAAAAATGTTTTTGACCTTGCTGAAGAAATACAACTTTTCAGAAGCCAGCATTATTTATACACAGCTCCTCAAGCCTTACTTCTCATAGTGTGTTCAGGTAACAATCCTGCTAATGACAAAGCAGGTAACAATTGTGATCACCCTTGGTCTATGTCTGAAAAGAGGTCGCACCTTATGTTTATTATTCTATCATTTCCACTGCACCACCTCCTCCATCTGACACATCTTCTATGTCGGATTAAGTTAGTCAAGGCAATGACTCAATTTTGTTATGACTTTTTAAGGGCTACATATATAACATAATATAAACATTTTGTATTTACTGCTAATCATCATTCACTAAGTTGTTATTTTTGGCAGTTATGATTTTTCCAGAGGAATAAACACTTGCATTAAATTGAACAAGACTGGATTCTGTGTAGTGTAGATGAAGGAGAGTTAAAGACATCTCTTTATGGTTTTATGGTTTTACTTCGTTTTGTTTTAATTTTAAACAATGAACAGGGAAGGCTGTTGGGAGCAATTGTTTCCTAAAGGATATACTTTAGAGATGATGGTTAAGTAAATATTTCTGTTGTGTTTAAAAGCCTTGAAGATACTGCATAACTCCTTACTGCGTTATTGTCGTGGTTTAACCCCAGCCAGCCACTAAGCACCACGCAGCCGCTTGCTCCCTCCCTCCCCACCCCCAGCGGGATGGGGAGGAGAATCGGGAAAAAGGTAAAACTCGAGGGCTGAGATAAGAGCAATTTAATAATTAAAATGAAATAATAATAACAACAACAATTGTAATGAGAAGGAGAGAGAAGGGGAGAGAAATAAAATCCAAAAGGGAAACAAAAACCCCAAGGAATACAAGTGAACCCCAAGAATACAACTGCTCACCACCTGCTGACTGATGCCCAGCCAGTCCCCCAGCAGGGATCGGCAGGCCCTGACCAACTCCCCTCAGTTTATATACTCAACATGACGTTCTGTGGTGTGGAATATCCCTTTGGCCAGCTCGGGTCAGCTGTCCTGGCTGTGTCCCCTCCCAGCTTCTTGTGCCCCTCCAGCCCTCTCGCTGGCAGGGCCTGAGGAACTGAGAAGTCCTTCACTTAGTATAAACACTACCTAGCAACAACTAAAAACATCAGTGTGTTATCAACTTTATTCTCAAATAAAATCCAAATCACAGGACTGCACCAGCTACTAAGAAGAAAATTAACTCTATCCCAACCAAAACCAGGACAATTATTTACAGTCTTTCAGCCCAATTCACTGTAGACATTTTTACACTGTTTCCTGAATCAGTCAAAAACTAACGGACAGAGGGAGTAAGGTGCTTGCTGACAGTTCTGGGAATGAAATAGCATTGTAACAGTAGACAGAATGGGAAAGAAAAGGATTACTAGGGCAATTCTAGGGACCAGGAATAATCTGAAGGATAATGACAGAACAATATTTTGGCTATCAGATACCCTAGGGAAGTGCTGAAACCCTGATCGGATCACCTTGGTCAAAACTGGTCCAGACTCAACTTCAAAAAAAGTGTTGGCTTTCTGGTGAAGAAGAAAGGGACCATTTCACCAATTAAAATTTTTGCTTCTGTGATTTCTGTGACATCATTGACACCAGACGTGGACCATAGTATATGTCTGTTTTCAAGATAGAAAGTTTATTCCTGTCTGTTGTTCTTGGCATCCTCTTAAAGCCTTAGAGCAGAACAGGTAGCATGGCAAACTCACTTTATACAGTTTGTGACACATATATTCTGCTGGAGTATCCAAAGTTACCAGACTTTGGACCAGACCCTACATTTTCAAAGCACTATGGTTTGGGGAAGATGCAACATGAGGAATGGTTATCTGCTCCCGTCCAGAGAGGCAAAGTCAAGCCCTGGAACATACTCTGGGATTCCTTCTCTGTCTCAAAAGGCCCCTTGCAGCGGTGAAAACATTTGCCTTTGTACTGTGCCTCATCATTGTATGGATGAGCATAGAATTTAGTCTAGATTGGTATTTGCAGCCTTTTCTGGTAAGGTGGGTGCTTGACTGCGTTAAGGAAAAGCTACTATGTAACCCACTATTATTTGGTGTTTTGAGGGAAGATAAATAAGTATTTATTACTTGGTTAAGCACAGTGTTACTGCTTTACAGTATTACAGCTTAGCTGTTCTACATATACTAATCAAAAATACAGAGAATATAGACATAATGTGACTTTCGGGCGGGTGGGAGCTGTGGACAGTGTATGTTTGCTAGGAAGCACTGACTCATCCCTGCCTATTGTGCGCACTGCTGTGCATATGTGAGGTGGATAGAGGAATAATCTTTTTGCAGTAATTTGGCATATTACGTTCTGATATCTTGCTGACCTGCAGTGTCCCTGGGTAACAGGCCTATAACTGCCAGTCTAGAGTTCAGTCTGAAGTATACATAGAAAGTTTATTTTTATTAGACTTTACTGAGTATATTTGTCCACTTCATTTGTTACTGCAGCTGGTTTCAGTCAATTGTAAGTCTTGTAAAAATTCCAGCCTGGTCGTTCCAGCTTTTCTGTCTGTCCAACAGGCTGTAACAATCGGGCTACCCAAATTTACCCCATCTGTTGGGGCTGTGAATAGAGGTGAGTCAGTCTTTATCACCCATCTTTCTTTTTCAGCTTTTCATTTGTTTTCACTTTCCCAAATTTGGTGTAACAGGCTAAAAAAGATGAAGTAAAACACAAAGAAAATATGGCATATTCTATTTCTGTCCTCATTATATTGCTTCCTTTCAGAGGAGTGAAACAAAGTAATTATCTGCCCACCTCTCATTGTGCCTGGCCCACTCATTTCTATGAATCAAAGCATAGATGGATAGTTTTGCGTTGTCTGCTCATATACCCACCCCTAGTTACTGCTGTTTCAGCTGTTCGTATTCATACTGAAGGTTCACAATATTTTGACCTAACAATTTACTTTTCAGTTTAGAAAATAATGCCAGGTGAGTGTGGCCATTTGGTGTGTACCTGTGGTTACCAGCTGATTTGTTATGTTGGGTTTCAGGAATGCCCTGAAACTGTAAGTACCTGGCCACCTGTATCCTCACAGTACCATTACTTTCAGGTTAGATGTATGGTCATGGAATACCTGTAAACAAGCATATATATCCCTAGAAAAGGTGCTGGAGAGTGGGTAGTCCTGAGTCAAAATAGGTTAGGCATCAATGATCAGTTTTAATATAGTTTTAGCTATCAGTTATATAACTATAGTTTAAAACTATTAATATAGCTATCAGTTATATAACTATAGTTTAAAACTATTAATATAGTTTTATTTACCAGACTCTGATATTATTTTGTTATCACTGTTTAAACACAGATAACTCAGGCAATTATCTCCTCAGCATTACTAACTATATGCAATATGTTGACAATTACATATTAATTTGTGCTGCTACCCATATACCAATCAGATTTTAAAAAGCACAAGCCAAATAATGCATATGCCTTTTATTATCAGCAAGCTGAGTATATGAATTTTGCGGGGTTTGATCATGGGTCAGTTTACACGGCCGCAGGTCTGCTGGCAACAGATGGGGTTCACCTGTCTCAAAGGGTGAAAAGGATTCTAGGTCAGGAGCTAGCAGAGCTCATCGAGAGAGCTTTAAACTAGATTCAGAGGGGGAAGGGAACAAAACCAAGCTTGGCAGAGATGAGCCTGGGGGCAGCATGCCAGCATTGGAGGTGAGATCAGTAGCACAGCTGAAGGGCATCTATACCAGTGCCCAAA
>JAVJGI010000032.1:16011839-16079805 GCA_035590275.1 Ibycter americanus | reverse complement strand
CGTCTGAAACCGGATTGTAACTTCGCAGGAAGTTTGGGTTTTCCCCTTTTCTTTCCTTGTTTCGTTTAGGATTCTGGAGGCAGTGTTCGCGAACTGAGGGAATGGAGACCAGCCATTTACAGAAAGTGCACGGACACTCTCTGGCTGCTCCTCTTCTTCCTTTTCTGGGCTGGTTTGGTGAGCACGCTTTTTCTCTGGAAAAAAGAAATCAGATCCGAAGTTAGTGGGGTTCCGCACGGCGGCACACTAAATCTAAACCGAAATGACCATTGGCACCGGCGGTGGGGTCCCAGCACTGCACTGGGACCGAGCGGACCTTTGTGGTGGCACAGTGCTCTGTTGCGGTGTCCCACACAGACTTCTAAGCTCTTCCCATATGCTTCAGATGCCGTGTATACACGGGGCTGCGTTATTGAGAACTCGCTTTTTTGTAAATGAGTCCAGGCTCTGACTGGGATCTTATTTTTACTTATCTTATTCACTGTAGTCTTGTTATCTTGCAACGTGTCTGTCTGATGTTACATCAAGTCACTGGCTGTCCTGTGCTGAGAACAGCATGCAAGCTTTTGGCAACAGGCTTTGACTTTCTTAAGGGTGAATGTTTTTTTGTGGTATGTCTGAGGCTACTCAGCATTCCCATGAATACATTATTAATCGGGTTTCAATTAAATTCCTAATAACTCCTAATGGAAGCTAATGCAGAAGAACATATACGCATTTTGAATACTGCGTGAGCAGAAGCTGAACTTGGTGAGCAGGGTAGGGTTTTTTACATGCTGTCCTATGCTTAGTGCTTTGATCAGCAGAGGGAATGCCAAAAATTAAACCTATCAGATGGTGAGGATTTAGAATTTTTGTTTGTTTTCTCTCACTCTTTTCATTGCCTAGTTTCTGTGAAATAGCTTATTGCATACATGTATTTGTTTTCTTTCGTTTGATCTTATTTTTAAAAGATTTTAAAAAATTTGGTGACACTGATTTGTTCAAATAGTGGAAAAAATTGAAACCACATTAGTAACTCTGTAGAAATGTGTGTCATTGGCATGTATAGACACACCCCTCCAGCAGTCATAGTGCTGTCTATTACTTAACAATATTTATGACTTGTATCCAGCATTCTGCACTTAAAAAAAAAAAAAAACCAAAACCACAATAGTTCACATGCACACAGTATTTGCCATACTGATGGGAATGGACCTGTAACATCCATCTTTAGAAGGAATGCCAGAATTTTTCTGAAAGCATATTTCAGGTTGAGTTACAATGCCAGCTTATCTATCCTTCTTCTTTTGAGAACAATTTAATTATTAACAAATATTTGCTATGTAAATAAACTGAATCTGAAAATATTTTGTCACTGTAACAGATATCACATCCACAAGTAGTATGTCAGCATTAATTGCAGAGTCTCTACAAACATCTCCATATTGAGACGGCATTAACATGCAGTCAAAATAAAAAAAAAAATATTTAACTAGTTAGACTGCGAAAGTGTAAGTGAAAATTACACTACACCGGGGACTAAGGGAGCACATATTTACATGTTCGTATATGAGACTCAGTTGTTGTCCAGATCCCGTCTTTAGGCACAAGTGTTAAAAGTAGAATAATAAATAAAGGCTCTAAACCTTAAGTAAGAAAGCAGTTGTGCTGGAGCTGATATGTGCAGTCTGTCTCCAGCGCAGCTGATATTCAACCATATCCATGCAAAGTAGTAGCGGTTAATGTGGGACTGAGAAGACTTGCTGCTGCCAGCAGTTGGCACGTAGCCATAGAGCTTAGTGTATTGCCCTTGGTGTGTGTGAAATGTGGTTTACACCCCATGGGATGGACGAGACGATTAAATCACTGAGTTCTTCAATAGCTGGAGTGCTGTAAATAAGCCTTTGGGTAAAGGAGTGCCCAGGACTTCACCAGCTTCCCAGAAGAATTACTGCTTCTTAGCACTTGCAAAGGTTTTTCTCAAGGGACTTTTTGGCCTTCATGAGAGGGTAGATGAGCAGGGTTTAAGCTGTATTCCTAGGCAAGGTGTCTCGTATTAACGAAGGTTGCTGCTCTTTGGCCAGCGGAGGTGCTTAGTGGCCCCTGGGGTTTTCAGGGAGCCGATCTGACAGCAGAGCATCTAAAAGATCAATGCAGTGTCACTCAAGTCCACAGTGTTACTCTGTCCAGGTTTTTCACACGTTTTGAAGAATGCATCTTCCTGAAATTTCAGGTACCTGCATTTTAATTATACTTTATGCATTTAAAACGTACTTTGATTAAATTCACTAGCAGCTGCAAGAGCCCAACATCTGAGCAGATATATTGCCCAGGTGTGTCTTGAAGGGCACCCTGAAAAATGACAAATAGTGAGCACACATGAAAAATGACCATTTGAGTGACCTTGCCTGGCAACACACATGAACTTTGGTAGAGGCAGTATTTAGCACCTTATTAATGCTCTCCTATTATTTTAACCAGGACCCATATCTTTCTTCTCCTGTGGTACTCTGCTTAATTAATATACTTTCAACAATAGACAATGGAAAGCTCTAAGGAGGCAATAGGGCTAAACTCATCCATATGACTTGCTCTGGCCTTGTGCGGAGGAGTGGATTTTAGATTTAAATCTGTGCATCCACAAGACAAAAATGCATGGGTTAAAAAGAGTATTTATTGAAAGGAAAAGCTACTGTAGCATGATCTCACATTTAAAAGTATTTTAACAGATGTTTATAACTGGCTATGCTGTGATGGCTGGTGCTGCAGAAAGACTTGTGCTTGGATATGACAGCTTCGGGAACATATGTGGTAGGAAGAACACTCCTGTAAAAGGGGCACCCCTTTCTGGACAGGACATGACTAATAAAAAGTAAGTATATCAGATAATGTCTAAATAAATCAAGTGTTTGAGAGCTTAATAAGATACAGATTCTAGTTGTCCAAGTTATAGATCTTCTAGTTGCCCATCATATACATATATGTATATATACTTGCGTATATTGAAAGGCAACAAAAAAAAAGTGTAAGAATGGTGCAAAACGGCGAGTGAAACTGAACTAAAAAGTTAAGATAGAATTTGAAACTGTGCTACGTTGTTGTGCTTTATGCTGGCTGCTTCTTAAGCAGGGTGTTAAATCTTCAGCCAAACCAGCAGTCATTCTATATGGCAAATCTTTGTACTAAGGAAGTTTCATGTTGAAGTTCCCCGTCATTCTGTTGACTCCCATAAGCTAGTCCTTGTAGAATGGCACCCACCTTGGCAGCTTCTGATCCCATTTAAGAACATAAAATGAAGTGTAAAAATGTAGCATGTTCTCAAATTGCTTCTTCTGACTTCAAACTCCATTTTTTCCCATTCTATGTGGAAAAAGGGCTTCATTTGCTTTGTAGCACTTTAAAAAGATGGAAAGAAGGCTCAGAATTTAAACCTATAAAAACCAGGAAGCTTGTTTTTTGAAAAGAGGATCTTTTCTTCTTTCTAGGTACGTGTTCTTTCTGAATTCATGCAGCCTGGAAATGCAGAGCCTCAGAATCAGTTCACTTTCCTTGTGTGTGTCTAGTTGTCCACAAGAGCAACTCAACTCTTTGGAAGACCTCCAGAGTTTTGCAAGGAACAATGGTGTGCTGCAGGGAATATGAATATCTTACTGTATCTGTAGAACAGTTGAGCAGCTTTCGCTTTGTTATTCTTATGTTTGCTATGCTAGGGAGTAATTTCTTACCATTAATTTCCTGAGCAGTACATGGCAACAGAAAATAAAATGTCTAGTTTCTGCTTTATATCAAAGCCATAGTTTCTAGAAATGTTACAGCTCTTTTATGCAAATTGAAAAATTGTTGATTAATTCCTGCACAAAGTGAGATTATGCAGCAGAAACTGGCTGCTGAGAATGAGCTAGTGTAGTTTGATGGGGATGCCAGAGCTCATCCGCTATTTGAGAAACTTGTCCAACTGGTTCTTTTAAATTTAATTAAAACTATGGTGGAATTATTAATTCCAGAGATACACAAGTGGTTTTATCCCTTTAGACATCAGATCTCAAAGTTTACTATTCCACCTAGAAATTTTTTTATTTTATTTTGCTGTTCAAGATGGATATGGTGTCAAGTAGTGATTGTGTAGAAGAGGCAGCTCCAGTTCATTTGTGTCCAACATGTAAATAAAATAACCTGTGGCCTAACCCTTATTCCATAGGGTATACCTAAACTGCAGACTATATGAATATTAGTGCCTATTTCTACTGGAGGTCAGAATTTCATTCTTTTTTGTTTTGTTTTTTTGTTTGGCAAGCATTGTCATTTAAATTTACAACATTTGTTTTAATTTCATTTTGCGGTAGTTTGCCATCATTTGATATGTACAGAAAGCTGTAAACACCTGTGATATTATATAAGTATTTTCAGTGTAACTGAATATAATTGCATGAAATTCCATTTACACGCTAAAACTGCTTGTTTATTTTGAGGGAGAGGGAAGTATTGCGTTTTGAATGGCTTGAATGTATCCAGCCTTTCTTTCCCAGAAGCATTATATAATGGAGCAGAATGTTATTAGCAGAGTACCTGGTAATATTTAGCCTAGAGCCCAGAAAATGTTAAGTTTCTGTATAGATATATATTCTACTCTAAATCATGAGGGGCCTAGTTCTTCTATTGTAGCTTCTGTCATTTTAGGTTTTTCTGTTACCTTATCTTAATGAGCAAGGGTTAGAGCTGAAGTATTGCACTGTGGAACAAAGAGTATGTCTGCCCACTGGGAAGATCAGTAAATGGTAACTATAGTTAAGTCTGGAAGGCAAAAGATTCCACAGAGGTTGCTTTAGATTTACTCAATTAACTCATTTGTTATTTACATTGTCACGGGAATATCAGGGGCGAACGTGGCCTGCTAAGGAATCAAAGCAGAAGTGTAAATAAAACTTAATTGATAACGTGTTTTCTCTAAAACTTTAAATAACATTACCCTTTCTTTTTTTCTCCTTCTTAGGTTCTTGTCTTTGTGTTTACAACCTGAACATTTCCAGTTACACACTAAATCCAAAGGCAGCTGAGCTGTGTCCTACACTGCCAGTTCCACCAAGGTGAGAATTACTAGGTACTTTACAACACCTGTGAGGCCAAACAGCTTTTAAGGATTGTTAGTTCCTCATGTTTTGTATTTGACTTGATGCCTTACGGTCAGAATGGTTTTGCTTTATTTATTTTTGTACCCGTATCATTGTGAGTTCTCACGTGTGCCTGTGAACACTCCAGTGCCCTGTCCCACAGAATGAGCAAGGACTGCATTCCCTCCATCTCTCTACCCTTTAGAGATTTTTTTTCTTCTCCAAATCAGGAGATAAACACCATTTAAGGAGCAACTAATTTCCTGCGCAGACTTTTGCACTCTACCTTGAGGCCAAGGAAGAGGAGCTGTGGTCTTGGGCCTTGCTTATTATCCTGAACACAGAAATTTCCATCAGAATCATTTCGTAGCCAGCTGGCCTGAAGCCCAGGTCTGTGGATGGCACTGCCTTTAACATTTGGCATTTCTGAGTCAAAATCCTTAAACCCATGATTTTAAATTCCACTGTGTCATGAAAATACAGCAAAAAATTGGAATCTTCATGTTTGCTGAGCTAAGTCATCTGCTCTGAACAAGAGAAAACAGAGGAAAGAAACAAACAGAAAAGAGCAGGAGGTGTAAATTGATAAAAAAATACTGCATGTTTTACTTATTTCTTTGACTTTTTAGGTTTTTTCCTGTTTGGCAAGCAACTCAGCAAAATTATTCATCTTGCAAAGTAATATTTCATAATAGAAGCAAAGCTAGTCAGAGAAGTTTTTAAACTGTTGATGAACAAACCTCTCCTTTTTAGGTATGAATATGTCTTTCTTGTAGTGCAGCATTGCTGAAGTGGGACGATAAATGTATTCAGGAAGCTTGGCTAGGAGTGCCAAATAATTTTGCATGTAAATACATGGCGGTGTTAATTGTACCTTACAAACATTGTTTTGATGTGGCTTTTAGAACGCTTAAATATCATAAAAACAATGCAAAATGTTTGTGGTCTAGAATTCTCTACAACAACATAGCTTACAGCTATGTTAGCATGAGTTTAGGTTTTGCATAAACACATGAGAGCAAAGCACGTGAAGCCAGCCTAGAACGGGAACAGGAGCTACATGCTGATGGTGATTGAGATAGTAGTTCATTTTTGCCCCCTAGGCTGATCTTGAATGGATGTTCTGGTACAGTGGTACAGGCATGATACTGCTAGGAGTAGTTTCGGAGATCAAACACAGAACTATGATTTGCAACAGACCAATCCCATGCCCAGTGCCCTGTTGTGCCAGACTCCATGTGCAAGGTCTCCTCCTGGGCTGGGAAGATGCCTGCCAGGTTACAGCTCAGACTGGCCAGCTGTGGCTGCACAACTGTGTTGAGGATGCTGGCAGGGTACTGCAGAGGGCTTGAAAGAGAATGGTGGAATGGATCTCTGTGGATTTGAAACTGTTTGACCAGTAATTAATTTTTTTTTACCACTTTTTTTTTTTAACCTTCCAGTAAATCTTTTCCATTATTTAATCGATGTGTTCCACAAAATCCTGAATGCTATTCCAAATATGCATCTGTCTTAATAAGTATGGTTAACGAAATGGATGTTTTTCACCGAATTCTGAGTGGAATATTGGCAGGAAGAGATACTGTGATAGGACTGGTTTTCCTTGCGCTAGGTAAGGTTATAAATAAAAAGTGAATATTGATATTCAATTAAAATATGAGGTTTCAAATGTTTATATTTTTAATCTAAAAGTGATCTTTTTCATATTTTCTGGGCAGAGTTGTTTTTAAGAAAGAGTGTGTCTTGTCAGAAGGCATTTAATAAATCAATGAAATACAGCTCTATGAAGTATCAGATTCTGTGTTCCTTGATATGATCATATACCTCATTTCAGGGGACTGTAAGAAATTGTTGTTGGGAAAAAAAATGGCACCAGCATGAACAATTTAACTTAAATCTTATACAAAATACTATTGAAAAGCTAATAATTTCCAAGGTGAAATATTTCAGTTAAAGTTCATTATTAGTTACCTACAGATAACTGTGTGTTTTAAATGTTAGAAAGGTTGCCAGCTTTACTAAATGCTGTTGCTTTTGAGACCACTGTTTAAAAATGAAAGACCAAATTCTGCAAGAACCTTAAATTTATATTTAAAGTAAATAAAAGTTAAGTTAAATGGGTTGTAACACTCAAAATTATTTTGTGTATTTTTCAGCCTTCTCTTTTATACTGGTTTTAGCCTTCAGATTCATTCGGACACTTCTGGTCCATACTTTGATTGCACTGGTTGTATTTGGGTTGTTATGTAAGTATATTTATCTTCCAGCATGTGCTTATTTGAATAGATCATCTCACTGAACTGGAGAAGAGGCGGTTGAACAAACAACTATCCTTTTTCTCCATGGCCATCACCAGTAACCTTCAGCTTACCACAGCCATTTGCGAGCTGAGCCCGGCTTGCCTTTTGGTGCCAAGGTCTGGCTGTGCTGTTCTGGCTGCTGAGCGTCGGGAGGGTGATGATTTTTGGTTTTTTATAAATGCCTGGAAACAGCATTTCTTTTGGCAGATGAATGCGGTTGTGAAAATGCTACTGTTTCAGAGGAAGTTTAGTGAAGTTTTCCACTGCCTGCTATAGAAAGGGAGAATTATAGGAAGGTGTCCAGCTGAAGCTTGTCATTCCATGAAAGTTAGCTTTGTGTCTCCTCAAGGAAATTACGTGCCTGAGCTTTAGAATAACTGCAAGGAAACCAAACTTTCTGCGGTGGTTTTGCCTCAGACTAACAGACCGTTATGTGAATTTTCTCCGTGATCACTGATGCCGTGTCTCTGTGCTGCGTGACGGTATTTGTGAGCCGAGCTTGGGCTGGGCGGGAGGGCGAGGGGCCGGCGGGGGAGGCCGGGCAGGTGTCAGCCTGCCAGCACAGCCCGCTCAGCCTGCGGGGCGCTGCACGCCTTCACGCTGCTCCCGTCTGCTCAGTTGTCTCAGGTGTTCTCTGGTGGCTCTACTACGACTACAGGAATGATCCCAGCACTGAATTGGAAACAGAAAAGGAAAATGTAAAGTTTCTACTTGGATATGCTGTCTTCTCAACAATAGTTACAGTAAGTAGCATTTTACCCTAAGCAATGGCAGAGGCTGTAACTTGAAAATTTGAACTACAGTGGTTCTGCAACCATACAAATAATTCCTTATTCCTTTCAACTTTGAAAATGAGAATCAATTATAAGATCTGCTTACAGTCATTTGAATAGTTCTAGATCTTCATTGTGACATTTGTTTGTCAGCATGGGGCTGTGCCACAGTTCAGACCTGGACAAGCAGTGTTTGCACTGGTGGTGTAGAAATGCGAGGGTTTTATTCCATCCCCATTCTTCTCTGCACCAGCTAGCTGGAGAATCGTGTTGAGTGAACAGAGGGGCACGGGCTCAACATGAACGTGAGACCTGTGGATTCAGCCCACCCTGCCAGCAGGAGAAAGGGGTGGCAGCTCTTTTAGACAACAAAAAGGGTAGTGAAGCACAGGCAGCAGCGCCTAGGCCACAAGTTAGGGGGTTAAATTCCGCTTTTCTCTTACTGATCTTGTTTTCTAACAGAAAATCTGAGTGTGGCTTGCAACTTTTACGGTGATTTTTTTTCTTTTCACTCTGATATTGTGATGTTAAAGGAGTCATTGCTCAATGTGAGCATACAGGCAATTTATACTTCATGAGACACTGTCAAAATGATTATTCTTCTGTTTTCTTAGAGCAGAGTAGGATCCATAGACTGGAATTCACCAGGTATGAACAGTCTATCAGTTTACAGTGACAAATACGAATGTGTCACAGATCATATTTTTTTTCATATCCTCTGTAAGTTATGAGCTTTTTACTTCTGTTGATACTAAAGGGGTAAGAAAAGGTTGATTTGTATGCATGTGCGTTCCGGTACAACTGACTGCAGAACTATGGGAACATCCACTGCTGCAGATTGCGCTTCTCTTCAAAGCTGGTGGCTTCCTTCTAGAGCATGCAAGAAAACTAGTGAAGCAACTGCCACTTGTTGCATCTATTATTTTATAGATTCCAACCTCTCTTTTAATTGCTGTTTGTGATTCCTTGTTGTGTACAAAGAACTGGGGATATTGTGGGGTTTTTGGCTCAGGGTTTTGTTGTTGTTGGTTGGGGTTTTTTTTACTTTGGGAAGGGAAAAAAAATAACTTCTTTGAATAAGGTTTCTTTTTATGTCTGCTTGGCTTCCGTACATGCACAGCTCTCAAATTAGTTTGGTTGTGCTATTGTCCTTTCTGCAGAAAAGGACTGGTCCTCCTACCATTGTGAACAGTGGCAAGCTGACCTGAGTAGGAAGAAAGTTTGAATGTTCATGACATACAGGGCATGTGAAAGCAATGTGTAGTGTGTAATACACATTTGGGTTTGCTATAAAGCAAAACAGACTGTTTCCATTGGGTGAATTACAGTTTTTTGAATTCTATTTTGTTTAAAAAACCCCAGTAGTGAAGATTTCAGAAAACAAGATTTTAAGAGCCACAGGCTCTTTGAGAATATAGACAGTGTCTCAGAAAGCTTTTCCCATGCGCAGTAAGTTTGTGTAAAATACCTTGCTGTCGTGTCTTTATGAAATCTTTATGTACCCCCTGATCCCACATTTGACAACACTGATACTTTTCTTAAGGAAAAAAACCCACCAATTTGTCTTTTTATTTCCTGTAACAGGTTGTTCTGCTTTCCCTTATACTTGTACTGAGAAAGAGGCTTCAGTTCACTGTACAGCTTTTTCGGATTGTTGGTAAAATCATTGGCAGAATTCCTCTCCTCCTGTTCCAACCAGTCTGGACCTTTCTGATTCTCATTGCATTCTGGGTGTTTTGGGTTGCTGTACTACTTAGCTTAGGAACTGCAGGTAGGTATATGCTTTCCATGGTTTTGGATGAATGCTATCTGTTTCCTAAGTTCACTTCTTAAGTGTGGGACCTCCTGGTGTTTGTGTACAAAATGTGGGCTAGCATTGTTACACAGCTGTGTTACTCTTTCCTTTCTTTGTTTACTTTCCCCCCCCATTTGTTGGAGTCTTTGACATTGCCATAGTTCTGTGAGTCATAGCACTATGGAAGAAAGGTTTTTGCCCCTATATGTGGACTTCAGTTTTGTTCTTTCTCAATTATTTCATTTATTATTAGATTGTGGTAGATATGGTGTATGTTTGATGTATTTAAATGAAGAAAGTATCAGAAGGGAAGAGTCAGCTTTTAGTGCAGTTGTTATGAAATGAGAATGTTCATCTCTGACTACAAACAATGTCCAGTTGTCATGGAGGCAGAATGTTGTTTCTGAGCAGTAGTTCGGTGACAACTGCTATTATTTAGACTGGTACAACAGTATTTGGATTAATCCAGAGGTTCTTGCCATTGTAGGTGAGGTGCTCTGTAGAAATAATCAATCACTGTGAAAGATCTGTAAGAATCTGTAAGAATAATGAAGTGGTATTACTGAGGGATATAGCGCTATAAGATCTGTCACTGATTGAACTGGGGTAATTTGGATGCTGTCCCTTGGCCCAGCATCAGGAAAGGAGGGGGTTGTTCTTCTGTGCAACATGAACCAAAGAAGAGAAGCTCAACTCTGTGTGGTTCTGGGGTAACTCCTCATGCAGACATCAGCCTTTATACCTAGGAAGCATTATGATTTGGGGATTGGGGTGTTTTTTAATTTCCAGGGCCACTGCTAGGATCAGTTGTTGTTCTTTGGGTTGAAGCCACTGCAGAATTGATGTGGATGGAGGCAGTTTTTTGTCATTCCCATATTTCCCATTTTATTTTATCTTGTGTTTCCACCATCCCTTGAGACAGTGGCTGCAGTAACTCCTCTGTACAGGCTTACAGATCCCTGCTAGGCTGGAAAAGCCTCCAACCCTTCTGCAGCTGAGCCCATTTGGCAAATCTGGCAGTATTTCCCGCCTCCATTGGTCAGGTACCTTACTCCTCTTCCATCACAACTGCTTCTATCTCAGTCTCATCCTGTTAATTTTGGCCCTGTACAAGACCCCCTTCACTTGTAACATGAGAGTCCATCTGTATGAGTCCATGCTGGCATTGCAAATCACTCACCCGTTGCTTAGGCTAGGCTAGGATGTGTTTCCCTCCAGCTTTCACTGGAGAGTCATGTAGGTTTGTGAGGGGGTCTCTCTGCTGCCTTTCCTCCAGTAGTTCATGTCTGTCAGAAATGGCAGCTTGAAGCACTATGTCTGGTTGATTATCTGCTTCTCCTGCAAAAGGGTCAGACCCAGCAAGGCCAAATGTCTGACCTGCAATCTCTTTGCGAGTTGTTCCTGGCTGACTAAATAGTCAAGCAGATTCACTTTTCTTTACCTGTCACGGATATTCCTTCTCCACGCTCCTCTGAGTTGTATTTTCCTTTTACAGAGGCAGCATTACGTGCTAGACACAGCTTTGTGTGGTTGTTAGCTTTTCTGCAAAATCTTCATCTCATTTATGCACATACCAGCCAGGCAGCAATAATTTTCAAACTGGCCTTGTGGGGTACCTTATCACTGGTTCAGACCAGCCCTTTATAGAAAGGAGCATCTCCTGAGCTATCAACCAGCTGTTCATTTCATGCACCTGCTTGGATCAGATGCAATTTAAGATAAACATTAACCATAGTAAATCTAGTACCAGGTAAATAAAATTAATTATGACACACAGATTTGCTAAATATATAATTGACAATAACTGTTAGAGGAAATATTACATCCTTGATGTTAAGCTGAGCTGGCCTGTTACCCACAGGAAAATTCACTGGTACTCTTGATATGCACACATAGGGATGTGAAGCTTGCCCTTGTTAGACCTAAATTTAGAAAATGCCAGCTGAGTCTGTTGTATTCAAAAGCTTTTGGAAATGCAGCAATCATTAGAAGAGCAGAAATATTTTAGCTCATATGACAGAAACAGTTTGATGATGAGTGCAGGATTGGGAACTAGTCAGGTATTTCCTGGATGCTTTTACAAACTTCACAGAAGTAGTGACTTGCATTATTATATCTGAAAGAAAATTCTACATGTGTTCACTGAGAAATAAAACCCAATGAAAACTGCCTTTGAGAGGCTTTTTATGCTTTTTCCATGTTGTGCCATTTTCCTTCGTTGGTTATATTCTGATTCCTGCTAGACATTTCCATTCAACATTTTTTTTTCTCTGCCTGCTTGGAGAGTAGGATTCAAACAGTTTATGACCTGCTGTTACATTCATAGCACAGCACACATCTTTTGACTCAAAGGTATTTTATTTTTTGTCTTCTCCTTAGCATAATAGGAGTGCTGATGTTTTCCAGTGAGTGATACAAACAGTACAGTACAGAAGGCAGCATAATCCTGCTGCGGAGTAGAGCTATGTCAAAGTTTCTAGGACACTCTCAGATTTGAAAGAATTGACTTTTTGCAGATTTAGCATAAGAAGGGAAGGTAATTTCCAGGCACTTAACTGTCAATATATTGCTCATATGAGGATTCTAGTAAAACATATGTTTTGACTGAGATCTTCTGCCAGGATATTTTTAGTGTAGCCATCAGTCCTTGTAAGCTTTTTCTGTTAACAGTTAACATGCTAATGTTTAGAAGAGAAAGTGCATTTGATAATAAATAATCGAAATCAATTCTAAGTTACAGCCTAAGCATGAATGCAGATAGAAAAGTACCACTCTACATATTCGACTATTTTTATGGTTAAAACTTGGTTCTATTAATTTTATAATTTGTAATTACTCTTTTTATTAAGCTGTCTATGTTAAATAGTAGCAGTTGTTGCCCAACAGGTGTAAACTGCGTTCTTAGCAAAGTCCAGAGGCTGAGGTGTGTATGTAAGATGTACATGACCTGCCGCAGCGCCAGTGCCCGCTAGGTGCTGATGAAGGAGCGTGAGAAAGTTTCTTCTGAATCTGCTCAGTTGTTTACAGCTGCTCTGATTACAGAGTAACTCCTGCTGAGAGGAGTTTGAAGACAACAATGGCAATTTTAGCCTTTTAATGATCTGGGGAGGTTTTATCTGGCCCTCAGATTGAGGAGATTTGTCGAGGCGACACAGGAGGTCGGTGTCAGCAAGGAGTATGATAGTTGTTTGGATTTGCAGTCCCATACTCTACCTCAGATTTATTTTGTAGTTCAAAACTTGGCCAAATGAACTGTACACTAGATTTGGTATTGAGGATATTCCTTTAGATTGTATTTCAAATTTTAAACCCAAGTATGAGTCCTCTGAAATGCTGCCTGTTAAAGCAGCTCACAGTAAGGTAGCCCATTGGGGATTGTTTTGCTGTTGCATGACGAGCACTCACACATCCTGTAAAAATAAGCACATATAGTACTGTATGGTTAATAACACATTGGCAAAAGAGTTTTGTATCTTCTACAAGTTTTCTGCAATCGCCCTGCAAATGGAAGATATGTCTTTTGATACTGAGTTTTGAGTTTTTTGCAACAGCTAAGAGTATTTCTCTGAAGGTCTCCCAAGATACACTCGCTTTGAGCAATTTGTTTTCTCCATTGACAAATAGCTGCCTATCCAGGATTCAGTGTAAAATATAGGTGGTGGTTTTCTTGTTTTTTGACACTTTGACTTTTTATTTTCACAAATACATTTTCTGGGGCTATGCAGAAATTTTAAATGCAAATATACCAAGAAAGCTGAAAAAATATGAAATGTTTACGAAGACGCTAGGCTTTTGTCTAATACAGAGAGATAGGCAAGTGAAATTGCCTTGCTGCTGTGCTGCACCTGTTCTTAACATTTTGCTTGAATCTTCACTAGTTATACAATATTTATAGCATCCCTGCATCTTACAGCTCTGGAGCACTTGGTCCTCGCTTCAGCTGTGGTGCACCTGATCATTATGTGATCACCCAGGCACGTTATTTACATCCCCTCCAAAAGTTAGTGTTACTCTGAGAAAAGACAAACTTCTTGGGAGCTATAGAAAACTATAGCCTGCACTTGGAAAGGTACTTATGCACATGACTAACTTGAAACACAAGGATAATCCTATTAAAATCAGTGGGACTGCTTATGCATTTTAAGGTAGGCACCTGCTTAAGTACCTTGGTAATTCAGCATCCGTAAGAGCAGCAGAGACTGAGTGAATTCCAGACCTAGAAAACTAGGAGCAATGCCAAGACTCCACGAGACCTGAGACAGCACAAACAGTGGCACCAGTTAGAACCATTAGCTGGCTAGGAATGGAATTCAGCTGTGCTTTGGGAAAGCTGGTATGTCTTAGGGTTATTAAGTCTTATTGTTTGCTAATTTGTGCAGCATTTCACTGCAGAACTGAAGTTGCCATGTGGCACAGCAGAGCATGTCTTTCAGCTTCCCAGTGTGCAGGAGCTGTGAAGTCCACATGGCAGAAATACTACGCGTGTAATAAGGGGTGAGAAGGCAGTGTGAGATTCTCACGTAATGAAGGTGCATCCTACAGGCAAGTGAGAAATAAAAATGCCACAATAAGCTGTGCAGCAGCAAAATCAGCAATAAAAATGTATTTCCTGCAGGGTCCTTGACATTCCAATTACAATCAGCTAGCTTAGCTGTAAATACCACTTCATGGAAAAAATAACACAATAAATTCTGTTGCAGGAAGCAAGAAGATTCAATGTATGATGCCAGAACCTTTCTTCACTTAGCAGTGGGAAGGGCACATCATATTTTCATGTTAACAGGAACTGATACACAGGCACTCTCAGTATTTTTTGGTCAGTGGTTCTTTGTTTCTGATAAGGAAATTGCTGGACTAGACTTCCCAGGAATTTTTGTCCCTTACAACCACCTACTGCTCCAGTAGTAGCAGTTGCTGAGTAAGAGCATCGGACACAAGTCTAAAAGCACCAAAACGTAGCTAATGAAACTGCGTGTGTGCGCTGCCTTTTGTATCATTGCATTGCTGTGCCGACTGACATAATGGCACAGCGCTGGGCTGCAGAGTCAGACGGAGAAACTTCTGAATTCTGCTGCAAACACTTATGCCTGTTTGCGTTGCTAACAACATTTCTTTTGAAGTATCTGCAGCAGATCAACATTTGTACTGATCAGAGGTTTTCAGATTTGGTGATTCAGCTGTAGGGACTTCAGTTCTTCACTGACTTCTTAATGTTATCACTAAGAGTGTATACCAGAAAGATTCGTGATTATGCAGTTGGAGAGAAATATTCTGTTGACAAATTAAACCATATTTCAAGGCTTTGCTGAGAAAGTTTAACTTCTGTGAACAGATAGATCACAGTGGAGTGATGAGGAAAATGGCATCCACTTTTCTCAACAGGGTAGCTAGGATAGCTTTAAAGTTTATCTGTGCTACTAAGGCTGACATATGAAAAATAGCATTGCATGTAATCCTGTTGACAAAATTATGCATGCATGGTAGACCCAGAAGACTGGGAATCAGTCGGACACAGAAGTTTATATTGGTAAGCAGATTTCCATGAAGTAACAATGAGAGTTTTACCATGCCTAGACAGCAAAGTGATCAATGGTGAACTCGCAGGTGGATGTGCCTGATCTCTACGCAGCAGAGCACAGCACTGTGCACAAGCACATGTGTAAGATTGGCCAGGAAAGACAAAGCCATTACTGTTGTTACTGCAGGTGGTTATTTCAGCAGGCTGGTAAAAAGCAAGCAGAATTAGTTTACCATATGTACATTTGTCAGCCTTCATGACAAAACTACAGAGGCAAAGCCTGAAATGTGCCTTTTTTGGAAAAGGAATGTTTGGGTGGATTGTATGGTGAAAAATGTGCTTAATTCTGCTACCAAATGGCATAATGTCTTTGCATAAAAGTGGAGAGGTAGGAGACCTTCTTCTATCTCATTGACCTATCATTTGCATAAGTTCCCTCCGTAAGTGCTGTAGGCTATGGTTAGTGAGCATATTTGGCTAGGTGTGTGTGCTGCAGGAAAATGGCAGTCTAGAACCTCTGGAAGAAGTAAGGGAGGTGAAAAATCCTGTGAATTCAGAATGGTATAGTGCATAGTTTAATTTAGCAAAGTAAATGAATCTATCCTCAAAAATTCCCCTTAAAAAAAAAAAAAAAGGCAAAAAAACTTTTGTGTCTCCAAGCTTAAAACCAAGGACGCATGTGATGGGAAGGAGTGGCTGAGAGTTTGTGACAAGAGATCTGTGTAGTAGCTTTTTCACACTATCAAGTATCTTGTTTTTCAAAGGCTTAAAATACATTTGAATATAATGGAAGCAACAATGTTTCTGTGAATGACCAACCATACAGCACTGCAAAGAGCTTGCCTGTTTGGCTAAAACTGATAATCTTTCAGAAAATAAAATGCCTAGAACACATGTCTGTGTTTATGTGCCCACATAGCATTTTTTGATCCTTTCAAAACACTTTAAAATATTTTTGCAGTGTTACTATGGAGTAGGTGAATATTGTTAATAATTTACAGACAAACAGACTTTCGTTCTGAAGACTTACAAAGCTTGTCTAAACCTGATGGTATTGCTGAAAACAAATCTTTATTATTTTTACTTTTAGCTATCCTTGAGTATGAACTCTGTGGCTATAAAAAAATAGGAGATAAATAAGTGAACCATTTCACAGATAACATTGTATCTGTGGTAGTTTTGAACTTGGAGGCGGAGCGCTGTCCTGTGGGAGAACATAGAATCATAGAACCATATTGTATGGAAAAGACCTTTAGGATCATCAAGTCCAGCCATTAACTTAACACTGCCAAGTCCACCAAATGAATACATGAAGTATTAAAGCTTAAGTTATAATGCTGTTCTACCAGTAATAGGCAATTCTATGTCATTTCTTTCATGGAGTTAGAAAAAAAACCTACTCACCTCCAGAGTTCGTTTTGTTCTGTGAACATGTTTATCTTTAAGGTTAATAGACTTAAGGCTTGGTAAACTAAAAAAATAGCAGGATATGGACCTAGAGACCTTTCCCTAGGAACAAATGTCCAAATGCCATTATCCCCTGATAGACTTCACAGTCAAGTGGCATAAATAGGATTGCACAGGGAAAGGTCTGGTTGCTAAGGTATCTGATTTACCCCCACCTTTTGTGACAAGCCACCTACTGAATATGGAATAAATTCTTTGTCATTAACAGAAGTGGAGGCAAATTTTTTGAGATTGAATAAGTGAATTTGTCAATGTTCCTGAATACAGTTGTAACATTGGACCATATACTACCATACAGATGTCTTTTTTTTCCTTCTTTTTCTTTTTTTTTTTTTTTTTGAGGCTGCCTATATGTGCCTGTATTTTGCACAAAGATTGCAAAGTATAGAGAAGAGAAAACTATTTGCCATGTTTCTAATTAGTAATAGTAATAGTAATTAAAATAATAATATTTTTTTGTTGCAATGGTATGTTACGTGTCCTTAATAGTTTTCTGCTTTCTCTTTTGCTTCTTATAGAAAAAATCTGAAGCATTTCATAACTGACTATGAGTTTATTTCAAATTCAAATGAAGAAAATTAAGACCTCAGTTCTTTTGAATCATTTGATTACTGAAACATTGAGTAATATTTTCTCAGAAATCTTTACTAATTCATAGCTGTTCTTTTATTAGCAGCTGTGGCTCAATTCCAATTTAAAGCCAAGCTTTTCCTTTTTGTAAGATTTTATTTTTCAAAATTGTATTTGAATTACAAAATTTTGGGTCTCTGACTCTGTTAGAATACATAAATTCAGGTGCTATTTCTTTTTTTTTAAATACAATTTTATTGAAGAAAAGTTAAGAAAAAGGGTACAGAAGCACTTTAGTGTAGTTAATTTTGTTGTGGTGTTGTTTTTGTTGTTTTTTCTTTTGTCTGGTGTGTTATAATAATACAGTGGTGTAATCCCACCTCCAGGTACCGCACAGACTATTTCAGGAGGACAAGTAGAATACAGAGCTCTGTCTGGAATTTGCTACATGGCATGGTATCATTTTGTTGGCCTTATCTGGACTAGTGAATTCATTCTTGCCTGTCAGCAAATGACAATTGCTGGGGCAGTGGTTACTTGTTACTTCAACAGGTGAGTACAGAACTGGCCCCGTATAGTTTTGGGGATTCTCCAGCATTTACTTTAGTCTGTTTCTAGGCAAAATAGTCTCGAATAGACTGCAGTTTATATCAGTATCTTGGAATCCAATTTAATATAAAATAATGTTCCTTGCTGCAGGATCTTGAGTAAGATTTTACAATGTGTATGATATTAATGTGACTCACCCCTACCTCTGGAGTTACCAGGCCAAACCGAGCTTGATATAAGACAATAGAGCTGAGCTGACTGGTGAAACTGCCGTTCGGAAGGCACAGGCGGTATCTGAGCCTTTTCCAGGAGACTGCATTAGCTCCAAGTGGAGATGCAATATATAGCTCCTTGGTAATTTTGTGTATTCGTAGGCAGTTCGACCTCTTCCTATCTGTTCATCCCTGCTTTGGGTTTCCATTTGTTCTGACTGCAAAAATGCCTAGTTTGCTACTCTTTTTTTTTTTTTTTTTTTTTTATTCTGTGCAGATATTTTCGGTTAACTGTAAATGCTTTAACACCACTGTTAAGAATTTAGAGATGTGTAAACAAACTTCCTCAAATTTTATATTGCCTGAAATTTAAATGTGAGGGAAATGAGGAAAAATCTCTACTTTCATGATGTATACTCTTTTGTTAGACTTGCTATATTGTAAAATGAAATTATATTGGTTTCATGCACTGGAGCAGTGCTATCATGCCATTGCAGGGGAAGATTTAAACCTCACAATACATAGCTGAGTTTTTTGACAATGAAGAGAGTAGTATCCTGAAAACATTTTTGCTCATAAGTATTTTATAAGCTCTCTCACCCTCATTGTTCTGTTCCTGTATGCCCAGTGAGGAGATTTTTCTGATCTGTGAAAAACGCCGGCATTTTAAGGCATATCTTCATTTTGTACTGAAGGAATATGGTGATAATCGCAATTTGTTGGAAAATTAGCCCTTGAGAAAGGTGATGTGAGAGTGAGTCAGGGAGCCTGGTGGCAGAGGGCCTGGCGACCCTGCAGCACTGGCCGTAGCTGCCCAGGACCGTCGGGCTCGGGTGGACGGGAAGGGAGGTTATGGGCTTCTCCAAAACTGGCGTAGTAGGTTTCTCTTGATGGTCTTTAGAACGTATCCTTAGCTGTTTCAGCTGCTGATGGAAGGGCCTCCTGCTGAAAGGTTTCCAGATGGTCTGTGCCCCTCTGCCCTGCAGAGACAGCAGCACAGCCCCGCTCACAGGAGCGGCTCCGTAAGGATTTCCCGCGGCAGCCAAGGCAGCGAAGCGAGCAGACCTGGTGACGGCCAGTGCCCAGCACTGTGCTAAGCAATGCTTTGTCACCCGCTCCGGGAAGCCCCGGCAGGACCATGTTTAACACATGTATCAGGAGCCTGTCACTGCTAGGATTCTCGATGCAGCCAACAGCTGTGCCACAGAACTGGTGCTAGTAAAAGAGCAGGCAAAACTTAAAATGCTGCTTTTTAAAAGGTCGAGATCTGTAGAGTGACGTAGTCTCACACTACTGTTTTACATGCCATGATAGGACCTGAAAAGGGAGGAACTCGCATTTCTTATGTCATCTCCTTTTTCCTGTTGAAGCTCTAAACACAAGTGACTGGCCTAGCTGCAGTTCTGTGGGTGATGGGCTGCTCTTCTAAGCACATTTATTTAAGTTTTAAAAACTTTTTAAAAAAGCTTTACCTCAAGCTTTAGCAATTGATTCGGCTTTAGCGGCTAAATGCTGAGGCACTAAGTGTTCATATAAATTGGCTTGCTTGAGAAAGCACAGGAAAGAAAAGCAGTTTCACTGACTTTCTGGGTTGTGTGCTGCAGGGCATTTTGGTACGATACACCATCTAAATCCCCAAGGCAGAGAAACTGTCCATATCTTCTTCACACAGAGCAGGGAAGCACCTGTAAAAACCACCGTGATGACATTTACTGCTCTCTTCAGTCTTCCGCTTTCCAGCTCTTTTTTACTGCTGCAGGAACTGGCCACAGAGTACAGAAGGTTCCTGCACCCAATTGTATTGAAATCATTTTGTACATCTACTGTCAAGCCCTCCTCTTGCTTGCCAGGTGACACGTGCTGTGTTGAGAGTTGGGCTTAGAAGGGGAAAAGCGATTTTTCTGCAGTGGTAATCCCTCTTCCTGGCCTTTAGGCTGTCAGCACAGATCTGCGGAGGCACAGGGCAGTGCAGGAATGGGGAGAGGACAGTTAGCTGCAAGAGCAGTCGCACCATCAAGGGCAAGGGTTATCTCAAGCTGTTCCAGCAATTCTGAGCTTGTCTGCTCTGTGTTTTTAATGTATTCCCTGGGGCAGCATCATAAAGGCATGTCACAAGGGTTTGTTTATGATACCTCACAGAGAGGCTGTCTTCTTTGCTTGTAAGTGCTCCAGGGAGATGGCACAGCCTTCCCTGCAGAAATCTCCTTTCCCAGCACACACAGCAGTGTGCTGCACGGCCAGCAGCCGCACTGGAGGGGCAAATGGGGAGGGCAGGGGGGCACTTCAGCTGGATTAGCTTTAAAGGTGACAAAAGTTTGACCTGTCATACCACCACTGAAAATGGATTTTGCCTTCTTTTATTTCAGATGAAACACGAATACATCAAAGATTTTATGAATTTAATAAAATAAATAGAACTTTTTTGCTTAATGATTCTTTTTTATGACTTGTGAAAAGGTTTCAGTCTTTTAAAAAACCTTCTTTGTTACTGTTGGTGGGAGGCTTCTCCCCTCTCTGGGATTAAAGGAAGGTGGTACGGTAACTTGATCCATGTCACAGGCATCAATGTCATGTCCTGTCTGTGTTTGAGCTTATTCAGTAACTCAAATGCAGGTATGTCACTGCACAGGGTTGAAATTAAGGAATTATATAAGCATTTGCAGGACTGGGGGTTTCCACTTGACTCTCAGGTGTTCAGCACCACAAATTCAGATAGATTCACTGGCAGGTGAAATACATACATCTCCCAGTAAGTCAAAAATCCAAGCTTATAGATTTGCACCACAGTAATTGAGAGATGGACTAGGAGCAAATTTTTAAAGGATTCCTCTTCCCTTTTCAAATATGTCTGCAATATTTATGAGTATCCTTTGCCCTACTTACATACTTGACCTAACCCCTGTGAAAGAGACATCAGCGTGTATGCGGTCAGACCTGTCCCTTGGGGTTTTGAGAGCAGATAAAAGGGCAGTTGAAGTACAGTCTGTGTGTTCTCTGCTAGTCTGATAATGTCTCTTTTATTACAAATCTTGTAATGTATTTGTTTAAAAGCTGCAATTCACATTTATTTGAGGACTATATGATCCATTCCTTAACACTCCTAAAGTATTTTACACTAAATCTCTTCTTAGGCACTTTTTGAAACAAACGAGGCAGGACTGAAGAAAACTATAAGCACAGCTCTGAAAAGAAGGAAAGGCTTTTAAAGAAACACCTTTTTTCCCCCCTTTCAAATGTCTAAGTCTTTTGGGTGTGTCAAGACTACATTTTTTTCTTCACATAAACAAGTATTTTTAAAACAAAAGCTGAGATGTATATGCGATCGTTTGATTCAAGAAACTCAGTGTTAAGAAAGTGTCACAGAGCTCACAAGACAATTGGCAGCACTGAAGAAAGAAAATTGTTAAGAGGTGATGTGGTATTGAGTACAGGTTCACAGGATTTTGGGGTAGGAATGTTCTATGTAAATCAAACAATCTCGTGGTAAAATAAAATAGAAATACCAAAGAGGAAAAGCAAGCTGTGGCCCTACTGAGTCTGGTAACCAGTTCTAGCAGGCAGAGTCCTGCTCTTCCCTAATACCTTGTGTGCATGCAGTGGAGTTTGCACACACGGAATTTGCTGCACCGTATGAACTGCCCACAAAAGTTTATGCTTATACATGACTGTGTGCTTGGGCTAAAGTAATTTCAGGATTGCAGCCATATAATGTACAAAGCTCAGTGAAACTTCATCCTTAAGGGTAATTGGGTGTGGATGATTGAGCCAATCTTCAGCTTGTTTAGAGTCACAAGCATCATCTGTTGTTGTGTTTAGCTAGCCATTTTCCTATGTTTCCTACCCTGAGCCAAAATTACAAGGAAAATCTTTGTTCATTTTCTAATCTGTTTGGAAGCAAAGCAAGAAACCTTGTCAGACCCTGTTCTTGTAAGAATTCCTTTGCTAGGAAAAGAAGGTGTGGAAGAGCATCCAAATGTGGAGAAATTTACCTAAACTTGACATTCCTGCTCATTAATCAGTCCTATTAAAAATACCAAAACCCTTCTTCATTTTTCCCTTCAGTAGAAAGTAGATTATTAACACAAGAGTAAACTTTGTCCTTTCTGTATTTCTCACCTTTGGTTAACATTTAACTTGCAGAAATTTTCTCTCTTATATTCTGAGATCTGACAAGACTGTCATATGTAAGGTAGTGTATGAGGGAAAAGGAAACAATGGTACTATATGGATAAATAACTCATCTATGTTGCGATGTATATAGAAGTATCACAGAAACCTGATGACTTAAAAAAACCCAAACTACCTTATTCAGTATAAAATTCCACTATCCCCCAAGCTGTTCCCCTAGTTGTAAGACCAAAAATAATAAATGCAGCAACTGATTTGCTGGAATTTCCTACTTAAAATAATGTGGTATATTCACATATTTAAATACAACTTCATGGCTGCAAAGTATTTGGTGTTTTGAATGGACTGCAGTGATACTTTCAGGATTCTTGCAGAACTGTGATACCTATCTTGATATAGTGTGTATGATTTAAATCCTTGCTGAAGTGAGGACTTAGTAAAAATATATTTGCAGAGCTTTTTATCCCCAACCAGTCACTCTCTTATCACTGCCTTTTTATTTTTTAGTTCCATGTGCAAACTATTAATTTTTCAAGATAATAGAGGTTTTGAAGGAATCGCTTATGGAAAACAGGACATCTTATTTGTAATATAAGGTCTGATCTTTACTTAACTATTTAGTCAAACCGCTGCTGGTTCTGTTGCCTAAGTAAACTTTTCAGGGTTGGGCCAGCTGCTGAAGAGTTGCTTTATAGAAGGGCTATTTATGACTGTTGATCAGTATTTTTTTTTAATGCTGTGAAACATTTTTTCAAGGTATTTATAGTGTTAATCTATTTGATTATTTTTTCCCCCCCCAGCATTTGAAGAGGGTGGGGGAGTGGCTTTTAAGTTCATTTCCTGGTTTTTATATAAATTCTTGAGAGCTGTGTCACACTACTTTCTGTAAATGATTGACATTAAACTGACCTTTAGAAAGGAACTAAGAAAATAAAACTTGTGTTTAGGCCGATTTTTTGTCTTTGCTTTTCAATTTTGGGAAACACAGTACTTCTCCAAAACAATACAGGTTAATGTGCAGTATAATTACAAGGGGTTTAGGCCAAATTATAATTCTAAATATATAGTGTGATGCTCCTTTTTTGTGTATTCTATTTTAAAACAAATCCTGCTCAGTGAAAAAAAATATATATTACTTATCTGAACAAAATTTTAAATGAAATTCAACCAAATCACAACAATAAAAATAGATAGTAGATTTCAGTTTTACACCTTGAGAGCATGTGATATTTTTTCTAGTTTTAATTTTACTACATAGAGGATTCATTCTTTCAGACTAAAATCTTGCAGAAACAACAGTCAAATAAAAGATTGCAGAGAATAAAAGAAGTGACAGAAACCAGAGATAGGTATTCAAGGAAGAATTCTTAGATGTTGTTCACTTAAGGTTTTTTCTGGATCTTTTTCCATTACTGGATACATCAAAACAGTCATTGCTTAAGAATTAATCCAATATAAGTTATAAACTTGACTGCTTTCTTCTGGACTAAAGTGAACATTCAGATGAAGTCGGTAGGAAAACTGGAGTTGTTCAAGTGGGAAAGAAGATACCAGTTTAATTCTTTAAATTTCCAAATACTGAAAAGATACAATGTATTTCTTCTTAAATAAGTTTCTAAAAACTTTTTTACATTTTTTTTCTTTCTAGAAATAAAAATAGCCCACCACCTCACCCAGTCCTGTCTTCCATATCAGTTCTTTTTTGCTATCATCTAGGAACTGCTGTAAAAGGCTCGTTTCTAATCACAATACTGAGAATACCAAGGATTATTCTCTTGTACCTTTATAGTATCCTAAAACAAAAGGTAGGTGTATACTTCTGTAACACTATAAAAACAGTAGTTAGAAGGTGAGATTCATGAAAAAAAATGTGAAGAATATACTTTTTGCTTAAAGATAGATGGCATGATATAGATTTTATATTGTATCCCATTTTCTTCATTAAGAAGGCTTTTTTCCCCCCTCTCAACTCAGATATCTGTGCTTCCTTTTTTCTCTCAACTCAGATAATTTTAAAAGCAGAAAAAACTGACATTAAAACCTACCTTTATTTAGTGTTATATAAAGGTTTTTATTAAAAATAAAGGGAAAATTTGGCAGAATGCTCTATTTAAAATTTTTGCATCATAACTCTTAAAAAAAGCAAAGGTAAGAACATTAATTCTTGCATATAAAATATCTTCCAGAAAATATTTCATCTGCCTTGTAATAGGAGTTTATAGAAAGAATGTATGAAATAAGAACTATTCCAGATATTTGTGTAGGATCCAAACCGCATCTTTTAAGGTATATAAAAAATATATCTGGGCTGTTTTGATTGTTGCTTGCCTTCTTTCTAACTTTCATACATCTCTGCATCTCTTGTCTTCTGCTGAAAACGTACCACTGCAGTTAGTTCTGGCACTTTGGCAAGGAGAGAGGACTGTCATGACTGCATAGCTCTGATTTTAGAGGAATAGTTAGGCAAATTTTTAAAATTTAGGTCTTTTCCTCTAGAGTTTACCTTGGCTTTGAAGCATGTCATGTATAGTTATGACAGGGTATTTATATTCACCATGCCTGGTACCTATGAGGCATGTGTATGGGGTATAGTTTGTTAATGCTTAAATAAAAGCCCCTTGTAATAAGATACTTGAAAGCTGTGTAAGTGTCTGGGCTTATGTCACTTACATGTGAAAGCCTTCGTTACAAAGCTCGGTGAGTTGGGTCAGCTAGGAGCTTTGTTTAAAGATGATAGGTGAGATGAGTTGTGCTAGACAGAAGATAGTTTTCTACCTCTAGAGGAGGCAGAATAAGCAGTCTTGGTGGGTATGCTCTTTTGTAATATGAACAGCTGTAGAAGATTTAACTAGCAAAGAAAGTATTTGCGCTTATAGTAGTGCGCTACAAGCTCCTTTTGGTCCAGTTGCCGAGCATCCAGCTGAGGATGTGACGTGGCCCATAGCCGTAGCTGCTGCTAAAGAGGCTGTAAAGTGCTCTGGCCAGCTCATGCTCCCTGTCTGCAGAAGAAGCCCCCCACAAAGTAAACTTGCTCCTTCCCATGGGAGAAAGGACAGGCCATGGCCCCTTTCCATTGAGGCTATCTTCCACAGAGCGCCGGAGTAGTCGTACTAAAGGATGGAGAAGTGATGCTGCATTCATGTAGAGCTCACCCAGACTTTGCCACCCTTGCAAAAAATGCTGCTGTTTTCTGTGACCAGCAGGTAAATTCGCAGATGCGTTGTACACAGCTCTCTTCAAGCAGAATCAGAGGGGACATGGCAGTTGAAGTCCCTTGCTCTAGGTTTTTAATAAACAGTACTTACTGAGATTGATACAGTTTTAGTAAAATCATCTGTCCAGCAATACACGGCAAGATTAAAAGTATTTCTTTGCTGTCAGGAATTTGCATGTACAGTCACCATTTTAAAGGAATTATTCCTGGAATATTTTCAAGAACTTCTTTGGAAAAAGGTTGGGAGGTCTGTGGTTTCTGCACAAACAATGGTAGCTGTGGGGACCTGAAGTTTTCATATAGTGACTGGAAGATCTCTGCTTTCCAAAACAAAAAAAACATTGTGACCTCTGGAAAAAAAAGGTTAAAAAGTCTCAAGTGTCACTGAACTGAACTTCCTTTTGCTGAGAAAAACATCCAGTTAAATTTGAAAGGCTACCACAGCTACCAAGATGCCTTTTTCTTGTCTTGCTTGGTAAAATCTTTATATAATGAACAATTCTGAGCTCATGGTGTGATGGGGGTGGGGAAGGGGGTGGAACAAACACTGAGCTTTTCTGCTCTGTTTTTTTGTATATAATTAATATAGATCAGCGGTCTGTTCTAACACATGCTTCTTCCTCCTGTCCTGAAAAATGAATCTATGCTCTGAGTCAATACACACACATGTGCATACAAGTCCTTCTGCCCATTTTATTTTTGTTCATTAGGGTACCAGTCATTTCAGAACTGTGAAGGTTTTTTGATAAACAAAAAAGTTAAAAATCTGTCAGTGTACTCCCTGATCACTGCGAAGTACTGTAAGGGTTACTGACTCGCCTGCCTGTTTTGCTCTCCAAGCAGCTGTTAGCTCATAAAGCTGCTTGCAGCACTTATTTTCTTTTCCCAGAGAAGAATCTTCCATCCACAAGAAGAAAAAAAAAATATGCTCAGCTCATCAGTCATTAATACTGAAGGGTCTGAATTAAAAACAGTTTCTGTAATCCTAAAGGAAATATCTGCTGCCTGAGTGAAAGCTTTATTAGAATACTCAGTCACCTGTAAAGCAAGTTTTTCTAAAATAGCAGTTAGTTTGGGTCTAATTCTGTGTCCAGTAACCAAACATTTCATTTTATTGCAGGAGGGTGCGTGTGCAAAGTGCCTGTTCAAGTGCTGTTTCTGCTGGTTTTGGTGCCAGGAAAGTTTCTTAAGATACTTTAACCAGGTACACTCTGTCATCTCTCTGTCACTCAACTGTCTGCATACCTAGACTAGAAACCGTGTGTGAATGCTAGCTCCATTTAGCACCACTAAAGCAACATCCAGTGTATGCAAGCCAAAGTTTCCTGATGGTCACCTGAACTAAACAAACAAAAAAGTTTCAAGTGTAGACGGAACTTGTTGCAGAGAAACAGGGAACTGACAAACATGCATGGTGCAAGACTCTAGAAAACTTAATACAGCTTGAGATAGCCCTTTCAGAGGGGCACTTGCTATTTCTGTAGGTAAGACAACTTAACATTTTGTTGTGCCAGACTACTGAAATACAGAGGGTCCAGGTGGAAGGAAGCGATGAAGAAGAAAGAAACCCACCTGGAGATGTGTCATTAAACTAGATACAGTATTTTCCACCTGAAAGTCCTGAATAAAGAAACTTGAACTCCTGGCTGATTTCCATTATCAATATATCTGGGAATATGATCCATGATGAAAAAGCCAGATGATATAATATTCTCTTTCTTTGAAAGACTTCTTTGTTTTGTTAGCAGTTTTGTTTCAGAAGTGGTTTTATTGGAAATGGATGATTCCTGACATGCAGCAGTTTTTCAGATACTTGACTCCTGCTTTTTCCTTCCTGATACTTTTCTGCAAATGTTTTCCAGCTCTATATACATCATTGTAAATAGTTAATTTTTCTTTTTGTCAGTCCCCTTTTGTTATCTCTGGTGACTGTGGTATTTTTAATGTGAAAGGGAATCGGATGTTCCTGCTGATTCCGAACTCTGGCTGTTGTGTTCTTTGTTCTCATTGCTGAGGGTAGCAGTGAAGTAAACAGGCAATTCTGATCAAGGGTCTGACTTCTCCTCTAAAGTAGGTGCATAAATTAAGCTTAATCTTGGACAACTACGGAGAGAAAGTCTTTCACTTTCTTCAGCCTGGATTAAATACTTGTGCAGTGAAGTCCCTGGTTCTAGACAATGAATTTTCCAGACTTACATTTTTAGGTAGATCTTATGGTCACTGGCTTGGTGAGGAGTCTCAGGGTTCGTTTTGACTCCAGGCTTTCCATTTGTAGTCACCCTTTCCTCTTGGCTTCCTGCCTTTCAAAGAGATATCCAGCATCCTAGTGTTTACTTTCTCCAGCTGTTTTATGCCATGTGCTTGTTAAAAGAAGAATTAATTACTGTAATGTTCTCCCTTTTGTTTCAGAAGGCTGTATTGTAGCTTTTGTTCCCTTAGAAGGTTTCCTGTTTCCTAATCTATTGTAGGCAAATTTCTGGTTTTATATGAGTTGTGGTTTTTAACCTAATGACCATAATACTGTGTTTGCTGTTAGATAATTGCCTGTTTGAACATCTTTCTGGCAAAGGTGATGGTGTTCCAAGTGCTCCAAATCCAGGGCAATTTGGGCAAGGGTTAGAGGAGAAGGAAAGCAAGAACACACTGTAAGATTTTTATAGAAATTTTATCTGTATGAAGGGCTAACATTGGTCTCACCTTATTGCATTTCACAGACTAATTAATGTATCTAATTAGTTTTTTCTTTTTTTCCTATAAAGAATGTATTCAAGCCTATTTCTTAAAAAAATATATTTTGACTAAGATTGAAAATCGTCATCTTCAATTTTGTGATATCTGCAGCAAAATGTAAAAAGGAGGAAAAAAAGGAAAATAAAAAAGAAAAACTTGCAGTTTCAGGCAGCTAAACATACGGTTTGATTAACAGAAGTACTGAACTCTTAAGAGCTCTTACTCAGATCAGTGAAAGCTGCTGGGTACAGCCTTGACATTTCACATGGATGTTAAATGTGGACTTGGGAGGGGTTAAAAATTTGCTTATACCTATGTTTTTAACATTTTTGAAAGTATTTTTTAGTTCAGATTTTTATTTTTGTGTGAGTTGAAATGGCTGAAATGTGGAACAGCTTTTACAAAAAGTTGGTCCAAAGCTTATCGTGTGCGTTAACATTCCTTACTGTATTTTTGCCTTTTTTTCCTGGTATTACTTTCACTGTAGTAACAAGCGTATAATTACCTGAAACTCTTAAAAAAAAAAAAGCCTTCCCCATCACTTCTGCACTGTATTCTTCTTGTTGTTATATTGCTTAGATGACTGAAATTCCTTCTCCTCCTTCGTTCACAAGTTTAATGGGGATTAAACAGAGCCCCTTGTTTTCCCTCTGGGAAACTTGCAGACGAGAAACAGGTGCTGGAGGAAGTAACGCTGGTGACAGAGCGCGAGCTTCTTCCTTCCCATGCAGTTTCAGCTACGTGCTCTGTTACGTTATCAAAGAGTCCTTTTCGGGCGGTAGTGCCATCTCTCAGGTGGGATTCAGCACTGACTTTAGTAGCTTCATGCATCCCTGAAGTGACTCATTCTTTGCAGGCTCAGCTAAGTTTTGTTCAACTCTCCTGGAACTTAACTGAAATGGGGAAAAAGGGTAACCTGGCATCTTCCCACTGTGATAGAGTGCTGCGCCAGATGCCGACAGTTGCCATATTTGCAGTGGCAGTTGTTGGCAGAGGGGTAATGTAAACCCAGCATCCTGTGCAGATTGCAATGTGGATGATTACATTCTGCCTTCCTAAATTTCTCTTGGATTTGCAACTGGATCCTGTGCTAAACTGTGGTGTAGTGTTGCTGTGTGCTGTTAAACAGTTCACTCCTTAAGCTGTTCCATTTCAGTCATGGGCAAAGTGATTCATGTGTGTGTATAATCCATTAGTAACAATTGTAAAGCACTCTGGGTTCTATCTGGATGAAAAGTGCTTTGTGAATATAAAGTCATTATCCTTACTTGACAGTTCTGTTTGCCAACACTTGTCAGAATTACCACAGATTTTTCATCTTCTGGCTCTGATGGTTTCAGTATGTTCCAGATAAACATACCCAATCATCTCAAGTAAAAGCTGGGAGACTGAAATTTCTCTTCCATAAAAAGAGTATACTGTGTTTTTATTTAATGTGGTTTGGGAGCTACAAGGTCTGTCTGTCTCCTGCTTTCTTAAATTGTAGTGGCAGTCTTAACTTTTGATACATCAAAACGCTCACTTTTTTTTTCCTTTACAGCCTTGTTGCAATGACTATTTTTTAAACAATCTATCTATTTCAGGATAGTTTTGCTTTTCTGTGTCTGCTTTGGGTTCATCTGCAGCCAGTTGGCGAGCAACAGTTCCAAAGTGCAGCTCGTGGATATCCGCAGGAGTTGCTGAGCGGTGTGTGGTTTTTGTGTTTTCACCAGCGCAGTTCCTTGCCGTGCAGCCTTGCGGGGCCGGTGGTCGCCGTTACCGAAGTTGGCAGTGTGTTAGTTTGCATCTGCTGGTACTGAGACCCTTCACTGGTACTGAAAACCAGCAACCGTCTAGCATGAAAAAACAGAAGCAAGTCCGTCTGATGATTGTGTATCCATGGCAGTTGGTTGTCTCTTAAGCTTTGGGTGGAAGCCTATCAGGAGGTTGTGGTCAAATGCCTTGTGGAGAAGTGACCTAGATAAAACCAAAATTAATGCATGCTAATGTAAGCACAGTTCTTCTCTGCACTGCCAAACACATTGTGCCTCACCCATCAAGTACTTCTTTTTCTTCCCAAAAACAATACTGCATTTTAATGTTACTGGCAAAACTGATTCTAGATGTTAAGCTAAATTTTCAATCATTTGAAAATACAGTTGGCTAAAATGTTCCTCTGCAGTGAAATAGTATTTTACATATTTTTGCTTTCCCTCTAGAGGTTTTATGTATGTGATAACAGGAAATAATTCCTTAGGTCTTTACTTGCTCCGTAGGGTGAATCATGTAGGGGATAGAGGTGAACAAGGCTGACTAATTCTTGCTTTGATACCTTTCTCCTCTCCCCTATCCCATTAAAAAAAAAAGGGGGGAGAGAAATCAAAAAAAAAAAAGGCAATGAAGCAAAATGAAGCAAGTGACCAAGATCTCAATGCTTTTAAGCAGAGCAATTTATCAACAACTGTCTGGAAATGTTCAGTTTGATTTTATTTCAGAAATCCCAAATGAGAACGTTGTCACATTAACTGCAGAAGCCACTGTAAGCACCTCCGGTAATGATGTAATCATGACGCAATGGGCACTTTAAGCAGGATCCTTGTGGTCCAACCCCCGTGGCTGAAATGGAGCCCAGGTGTAGCAATGTGTGATGCTGCAGGAAAGGACACCCAGCTGCCCTCCCAGGAGAAAGCTGAGTTGGTCCTGCCCACTGGATGACAGCCAGGGAGGGAGCAGATGACACACAGAGTAGGGAGCAAGGAAGGTTGAAGGAAAAGATTTTTTCCAGTAAGTCCAGCCTGCAAATGTAAGGTGGAATGGAAATAAAGGAAAGTTGTGCTTCTTGCACTGCTTGGGAAAATCCAGGAGGCTATTGAAGGTTTTCTTACAGATGATAATTAGCCTAAGAATAAAAAAAACCCTGTTTCTGTATTACCTGTTTGCTTGTTGGTTGGAAGTGGGGAAGGAGAATATTCTCCGTGTGTTTGTCAGCCACAGGACAATAAATAGCCTTCCACTGACAAGGCTGCAGAAAGGGCAGATTCAGTCCTGGAATGTATGAGATTAAATACTTGCACCAGAAAGAGGGGGATAAATGGCATGGTGCAAGTTGCTGGTTAGGTGATCAGCCTTACCTCACGGCGGGGGACTGGATTGTCCTGGTGTGTCTGCTTTCACAAACGAAGGGTAAGAGCAAGCCCATTAGCCATCTGTGAGCATATTGAGAAGAGAAATAGCAGGGAAGGGTAAGAGCTAGGACAAGATCAGCAAGAAGAATGAGTAGATGTAAACTGCTCATGAATAAATGTCTGGAAGCTGGAAGAAGGCTCCTAAGGACAAGAGGGACAACTGTCTGGAATAGCTCCAAATGTAAGGGCTGGGAGAAGGGAAAGCCCTAAGTAGTTTAAAGAGGGAGCTTTCCACTTAAGAGAAGAAATCGTATAATGTGCTAATCTGAAATAGCCAGGGACCGGAGTGGCTGAAAGTCCCTTCCAGTCTTACGTGTCCACATCTCTTCAGTGGCGCCTCCCAGGCCCACGTTGCTCTAATTTCCCATCGCTATTTGAGAGACGTGATACAGCTTTCTCACCGGCTCGCTGACGGCCGCATGGCAGCTACAGAAATGTCATTGACTCTTGCTACCACTGGATTTTGTTTTCTGAGGGAATTCCACTGGCAGCTGTGACACTTGCAAGCTAAGACCCTTCAAAGTCCAGCCTGAGCTGCGCCGGGGTGGAGCTACCCAGGGCAGCCCCCGAGAGAGATGGAAGCAACAAGGTCAGGTCAGGATGAAAACACCATCAGAGCAGAAAAAGCTGAAGTGGGATGTGAGACCAGCGTGTCTCTTGCTTCTTTTTTAAGAAGATTCTGTTGCTATGGCAATGCTCTCTTCCCCAAGCTCATTTTATTAAAGCAAGCCCTAGAACGGAGGGCTGAATTCAGCTGTTACACAAAGTGGCAATTATTCTCAACAATTGGGGAACTTATGGCCTGGATCTGAGCCACAGCGCCTTTCTCATGAAACTAGCAGGTCAATTTTTCCAAGACCCTTGACATTCTGTGTTGTGAGGCGCAGAAGGATGTATTCTTTAAATAGTTTTTTTTGCATACTGTGGTATTTGGAAATATGTAAACATTCACATTCCTTATTTGTTCATCCTGACACTGAGAAACTAGTGTCTAGTTCCCAGGCTCCAAGCCAGAGGAAGCCTGTGTTCTTCACAAAGGTGGTGGTACAGTACCAGCTTGCTGGTGCAAGGATAAAGGCTGTTCCTGAGCCGCTCTCTCTCACGCTTTCTGACCAACGGTATGCTATCCAGGCCATTATTACTTGCTTGTCCCCATAGCAGAGACCACCACTGTAAAACATCAATTCATTAAGCAAGGATAAAAAACATAATAGCTATATTGGACCAGACTGAGCCTCCGTCTAGCTCAGTATCCCATCTCCAACAGTGGCTGTGAGTGAATGCTAAGGTAGAACGCGTGTGTATTTCCCTGTCCCTGTGCTGTTTCTGAATCTGTTCTCAGCCTAGGGACTTACTGAGCTGAGTATGTTTTCTGTGCGTTTAATAACTCTCAGTGGATTCCTTTTCCCTGAACTTTCCCAGACTCCCTTGAGCTCATGCAACCTTTTAGCAGCTGAAGCATCCTTTGTCCAGCAGTTCACAGCTTACAGACTTACAGTAAGAAGCAATACCATCTGTTTTCAAATTTGGCTCCTACTACTTTGTGTGGTCCTCCCTCTGCCTAGTCTTTGTTCTGGAAGAAACAGTGAGCCATCTAACCCTACCTACCCTCTCCACATTTATCATGATTTTGTAGCCCTCTTACCACATCCTCCTTCAGTCATCTCTTTTCCAGCCAGAACAGCCTGGTGTATACAGTTGTTCCCCAGACAGAAGACATTCCGTACCTTTTGGATCATTCCTGCTGCCCTTAAACGTTTTCAAGTCCACTAAAGCTTTTGTGCATGGGAAAAGAGAATACATTCTGTAGAAAAACACCTTTAAGTAACCTGTTTGTAAACGATGGCAGGTTCTTAACTGACCATGGTCTACCAACTTGGCCTTCACAGCTGTCTCTTCTTTGAAAGGGATTGGGTTGTAGCACATACCCTGCAACCGCAAAATTAATGGGGTATCTAAGCCTCTTAATCCAAAGTCCAAAATGATTTGCAAGTATTGGTAATAGCTTGTGTGTTAGGTGTTCTTTGGTGGATAAGGATGAGAAATCCCTTGAGCTCATTTCTGTGCCATTCTGAGTTTCATGGAAGCATAAATTTGCTTAAATATTAGACATGTATTTTGTTAGTCGGAGCATGTAGATTTCTATGTGGCTGGATGGGATCAGGGTATGGGGTCTGTATGGGAAACATGGGAATTGTGAGGGAAGTGTATGGAGCCACAGTCTAGGCTGAACAAGAAACCTTCCAAATATACTTTTTTTTTTTCTCAGAAATGTATTTTTTTGCTGAAAGGTAGAGATCACTTGGCTAAGTCCTTAGATTGTACTAGTAACATTCTTGCTTCACTTAAGCTAATGACTAGTTTTGTAGCCTTCAGCAGTTCATTCGTTTTTGTGTCTCTCTAATTCCTTCTATAACATTTTTTATTCTTACCTGGCTGCCTTTCTTGCTGGATGTTATGACTAGTTGATAGTTACATGATTTGTTGAAGTTATAATTGTTATAAATGCCTGTTTCTAGCAACTGGCTTGTAACATGTCACATCCCTGTGCAGGTAGTATTCGGTCCCCAGCATTATTTTCAGTCTTTCCAGGATAACTGTTCTAGTTAATAAATATCAGAAATTCTTTTCATTGCGCATTCCTCGGATACCAAAGTGGCTAATTCAAGAGTGCAAACAAATGGTTATTTATTTTAAGTTTGGAAACAATGTTTGCACAAGTGCATATGCATTTTCAACATTCTTTTTCATTTTTAAAACTGGACTTTTTTTCTATTTATAATGAGTACATAATCTCTAGTTTATTGGCAAAATTTGTACTGACCTCACCAGATCAGGATCTGCTCTGTGAATTCAGTTTTTAAGGGACAGAAACAAACTTAGAAAACCCCTTTCCACTTTGTGTCTCCTTTTCCTGGCTGTTAATGGGAATGATGAAACAGATGTAACTTCTGGCATGTTATAGATAGGTCTATCCACGTTTGAAATATGCAGTGACAGCTACAGGTGGAAGACAAAGAGGGAGCTTGATCTGAGGCCATCTACCCTACACCAATGTCCTGGGGAGATGGTGGCCCAGCAAGGCTGGCACTGGCCCTACTGGCCTGCTGCCCCACGGTGAGCCGGTGCTGCTGCGGGCGAGCTGGCGGGCGCGGGATGGCTGCAGGCGCCTTGCAGACCTGCCGGGTTGGGTGAGGCGGGTGGGACAAGGACGCTTCTCCTTCAGAAGTGTAGGCAAAGGGATCGTAGCCAACGCCTGACCGAGGCAAAGAGTACACCTCTGCCGGTGCTGTTCTCCCGGGGGAAACGAACAGTGTCCAGTATAAAGGAAAGTCAGCACGGAAAGCTTTTTTTCCTGCTTAGGAATGAAGCAAATTTGCTTGTTTAAACAGAATTTTATGCAGATACTCTATGTGTTTCTGTAGCGTTCAGTGGAGTCTTTGATTTTTCTTACACAATAAATCCATGGTCTGTGTTTATACTTTTTCCATCTATGCACGTCTTTGCTACTATGTAAGTACAGTATTTACAGGGTGTCACTGTTTATTCTACTCTACTTTTTGCTTATTATCAGAGAAAAAATAATCCTTTGTCATGTATAAAATAAATAATATTCACAATAAAGAGACAAAGGATCTTTGCATTTAATTTCTTTCTTTCTCTGTAACGTTTTAAGATAGGATCAATACAGCTTTACTACACGACAGTATGTGACAGAAATGGCTATGGGGTAAAACTGGACTCTGCAGAAATAAATTTTCTGTGCTTTCAGGTGTCTGAGGCTATTTTATATTTTGCTTTGTAAGTAAGCAAACGCAGATTTTTCAGCAGGAGGTGTTTTGCAGTAGGCCAGTATAATTCACTTTCAGCAAACCAGTTACGGGGTTTTTTTCACTTCCAGATGAAGCAGAAAGTAATCTAAGCGCCAAGTACATGTTGGGTGTATAAATTCCTTCAGAACAGTAATCCCTTGCACACCGTGGTTCTTACTGACCGTACCAGACGTGACTAATGTTTTGTGGCATAATCCACTTTCTAATATTTTAAGTAAAGGGAAACTACTTGTAGAACTTGCTGGTAAAGCACAAAGCATACATTTCAGGTGTTGAGTGCTGTTTTTCCCAGCTGATCTTTTGGACACAGTTTCAAAACCTTGTTGAGAAGTTCTATAAATGGGACATATACGTCAGGTTATGCACAATAAGTGCTAAAATGATCCAATCCATGAAGGTGAATATTGTGTTCTCCCTGCCTGTCTTAGCAAGTTTCCACAAAGAGAAATCATGTAAAATTCTCAATACATCAAAAAACTGTGAGTGCCCTTATTGCCTGAAATTCTGGGGTTTTTTTGTGACATAACACTCACTGGTCTAGTCCAGGGTCCTTTAGCTGCCCTTTTCCAGTTATTTTCACAATTGGTTTCATCTTCCATTAAAGGGTTTATTTTATGACTATAGACAAAAGCTTGACTTCAGTAGCATAGGAATAGTTTGAAAAAGCCATGTATAAAAGCTTTTTAATCATCAACTTTTAAATGACTTGATAACTACGTAACTTGATTGTTCCACTTATGTAGTTTGCCAGCAGTCTTGGAGATAGATTCATAGAAAATAAGGATGTAAGTTTGTATAGTGTGACTCCAGGTAAGTAAGTGTTTTCTGGTAATTGTGTTGTATTTTTAAAAATTTAAAATTAACAAAATTCAGGATTAACAAGATTAACAAAAATCAGGGTAGAGAACTTTGGTGTTTTAAAATAAATTCTGTAAAGGTGGGTTCAGAAATTTATTTATTCACTATTCTGACATTTGCTAATGGTGGAAATCATGTAGAAAACCTATTTGAAGTTAGAAGCATAGTTGTTATAGTCACTTAAAATAAAATTGCCATATTATGCAAAATAATTCTTTATATTCATGAAGTCAATATTTCCAAATAGAATTTATGGCTCTGCATTTTGCTGAAGTAAAATCAAGATTATAAGAGTCTTTCCTCTCTCACTGCATTATTATCTTCTTTCATTTCAGCATGCATACACAACTACAGCCATAAATGGGACAAATTTTTGTACATCAGCAAAGGATGCTGTCTTTATTTTGGCGAAGAATTCTGCTAAACTTACATCCATTAGCTGTTTTGGAGATTTTATCCTATTTCTAGGAAAGGTATGAGTAAGAAGAGTACTGTTCTGTAAGAAAGAAGTGAAAAAACAGGGTTCGATTCTCTTCTCTTCTACCTAAAGTAAATAAGGTTTATCTCTGTTAAACTCCGTGTTGTTAATGCTGTAAACAGAGTCTGGGAGAGAAGATAATGTTTGAGGAATTTAATCCTTTTCGTAGTCTTTACAGAGTTATTTTGTTGTGTTACAGCAGTGTCCTTGGCCACTTTTACAGTTCCCACTGCAGTCAGTCTTTGGTAAATACGTAGTAAAGGATTGCCTCTGCCCTACAGAATTTACACATTGAATTGAACACAAAGTGTGACAACTGTGTGATGCCAGAAACTGCATAGCTGTCTCGCAGATGAGATGTGCTGTTAAAATATTGGCTGTAATGGGTTTGCCTTAGGGTTTTGGGTTGTTTTTTTTTTTTTTTAAGAAACATTTCTACATGATTAATGAGGCTGCATTTCTCTCTTGCTGCCTTTTACAGGTGTTTGTTGTATGTTTTACTGTTTTTGGAGGATTAATGGCATTTAACTACCATCGGGAGTTGCAGGCTTGGGTAGTTCCTCTGTTGCTGGTTGGATTTTTTGCCTACATGATGTCCCATAGCTTTCTGTCTGTGTTTGAAGTGACAGCAGATGCCATGTTCCTTTGCTTTGCTATTGATATGGAAACAAATGATGGATCTGCAGAGAAGCCGTACTTCGTGGATCAGGAACTGTTGGTAAACCCCACTAATAACAGCAAAGATACCTGAGCCATTCTAAGCTTTTGGGGGACTTTTTCTTTTCCCAAGACCTAGCGGTTTGAACCCCCAACCCATGCTATTTCCTTTCCAACACCTTGGAACAGGATGGGCTCAGGGGTACAAATCATAAGTGAATTTATAAACTGAAGTAAATGGCTCCCTCTGACTCCTGTGTGCTAGCTATGATCTGCTGCCTTCTTTTAGATCATACCCTGTCAGTAATGGCTGACTTTTTAGGCCTTATTAGATATATGTTCAATACATTGTTGGTAATTAAAAATTATAAATAAATAGATGAACTAGCTGCAGAGACTGATCCATGGGGTGCCCTAAGATTAGATTTTTAGATTTGTTGTGACCTACTGTACGCTGGCGAGCAAGGCTAAACAACAAGGAGCTTCTTGTTGCCAGCAGTAGGTCAGGGATCCACCCACATCCTATGGATGCTGTAGTTCTGAACAAACTTCATGCAAACTCAAGTTGTTCTGCTTCATACTTATACAGATTCTTTTGCCAAAATACTGTCTTCTGTCTCTTGATTAAATTCTTCTGCCTCTGGACTGATTCTGTGTCTTTACCCTCATAGTTACTGTATTGCATTACAAGCGTTTCCATAGAGAATCATTACATAGCTAATAGTGATGGAGAGCTTTAGTTAATAGCTGTATTGATATATATGTGTATATATATGACATCCCTTTCATATTAAGAGAATATCTGAAGATGCAGATGTTTTTTCCTTTTGTGCTATTTTTACCAGTTCTGTCTTTTCCTTCATAAACCATGCAACAAAGAAAATTTTAGTGAATCATGAAAAACAAACTCAGCAGCCAGAATAGCTCATACGATACGAATGTTCTGGATGCATTTCTTCAGGACAGTGTCAGAAGGACTGCTTTGGGGTTTTTTAATGCTGTTGTTAGATTCCCTGTAATGTTCATAGAATTTTGTTGAAAACAAAAACCAACAAAAAGGCAGCCTAAAGATAGGCTTAACCCTTTGTACAGAAGAAAGCAGATAGATATTCTTTGGCTTTGACTCAGAACAGTACTTAAGTACACGTCCCAAGTAGGAATATGTTACTGAATGGAAAACTCTGAAGCCTTGACCTCTGTTCTTCTCCCTCTGTTTTGCCAAATGCTAAAATACGTCTTAAGCCAATTCTCCTTCACGAAACAGAGGCTGTCCTTTCTCCGCTTCCAGACTTTGTGGTAGTTTCTCTTTAACTCTGGTCTTAGTTCCTTGTAATTAGCCATGCCCTAGGGCCTCGGGTGAAGAGAGGATTTCCCACAGGGGTAAGAATTCTTCCAAGCAGGGCAGGCTGCGTAACCTTGTATGGAAAAACTGGGGGTAGCATATCCAAACTCCTCCTCATTGCATGATCAAGGGTAAGTTTGCTTACATCGCCAAGCACTTGGAGTTTCCCAACACATGAAGGCATTTGACTTGGTACGTCTGTGTTACAGTTGGGTTACAAACATCTGGGGGTGGAAGGGAGGCTCCGTGGCCCTCAGGACAATATGCGGCAGTGGGCGGAGAGCTGGGTGAGGGATTTCAGGCAGCCAGAGTCCTCATTCCTGTAGTAGGAGATGTAACAGATTCCTGATTCACCCTGCTCGGTTGCTTTTATTGCCCTTGCTGCCTCTGCAGAGTCCCTCCTGGTATCACTCAGTGTCATCCAGCTAGGAACCAGCTGCAGTTTCTTAGCCCCAGGCTAATTATCTTCCTTTACCAGGTATTTTTATTTACATAATGGTTTGCATTCCCAAATGATCTCACCCTGGTTTTTGCTTGTAGACCTTTGTGAGTCAGAGTAACAAGTTAACAGAAGGGCAAAAACACAGAAGCATGAGACCTTTCCAGGATAATGAAGATGGGATGGAGCTCCAACCCATGGTGAGACTGGAGTGTGGGATATGTATTTCTTTGCCAGCTAATGTGTTTGCCTTTACATCCCAAGAAGCATGGACGTAGGCTGTCTTGTATCTCCACATGTCTCACAGCAACCAACAGGCTGTACCCAGTACCCTGTTTTTCCTTCTATTGCTTTCCCTCCTCAGGAAACCCTCTGCTGATGCAAAATGGATGGATCAAATATGTGTTCTCATCCTTCTTCCCATTCCCCAGCGTGCCCAGCAGAGGAAGAGAAGGATTGGACAAAGGCAAGGGGGTGGGGGATAAATCCTATTCAGATAGTCCTTCACATGCCTGCTGTAGCAAAGTCAGAAGAGTGGTAGGCTGCTTGACTTCATGCTGGAACTGCTGAGGTTCCAGAGCTGTAAGATCAGAGCTTAGAGGCCTTCCCTCTCCACCCCTACCCTTTTTTCCCCCCTTTTTTCTTTCTTTTCTATCAGTGTATATATTTATTTACTCTGTTTTACGCTGGGGTAAAAAAGCTGAGGTGGCACACCCAGGCTTGGGAAAGTCCTGAGAGAAAACACTCACCGACATCTGAAAAAAATATTGCAAATTGCCCAACCTGAGAAGCTGCCCCAGCAAGTTCAGCATCTGGGCTGATTTTCCCCCAGCATGGCGGGGGCCAGGCCAGGGCTGCCGGAGAGATTCTGCAGCAACAGCTATTCCGGCACCTACGCTTGCTGGACACTGCTACTAGTGTCTTGTGCCCTCCTAGCTGCTTCTTACATGAGTGTTAACAGATGTGATTTTTCTTGATGTGCTTTCAAGAGGTACCAGGCTCTGGTGAACTGTCACACAATCTTGTGGGCATTCTGCTAATAGGCAGAGCACTGCTTCAGTTTATTGCTACAGCAAGGGATAATTGTACTTGATTTTTTTCGTTGTTTGGGTCTGTTATTGCATTCTTCAGGAATTTTTTGCTGAGCACAGAAACTGGGGGGGATGTGGGGGATTATTCCCTGCAAGAGGATTGTGGATTTGAGACACAAGAGAACCTTAATTATTTTCCCTGTTTGCTCTTACAGCATTTAAATGCAGTAACAGGACTAGTGCCACACATTATTTAACTCCTTTTTTCTCTCTTTGTAGACATGAATGTGAAGTGCACCAGGAAGTATGAAGGCAGACCAGCAATAGCAAAAACAGTCATAGAAAAAAAGTAAAGGTTACCAATACCCCAGGAGAAAGTATTACTTCTCTAAATATGTTGCACCTTCTGCACTGCTAAAATGACACACAATTTGTTTGTATGAATCAAGTATTTTGTGGGTCAGCACATCTGATTTTTATTAATATACTTGTTTTGATTGTCTGAAAGTTAATAAACAAACTCCTTGTAAATTTCTGCGTTGTCAGAGTAAAAATACTAAGTCGACAAGATTGTCGAGCTGTCCTTTTTAGCTTTTTGGTGTGTCAGCTAACATGGGGCTTTTTCATGCTTCTCTGGGAACACTGGACCAGTCATCCCTGGATCAGTAAATGCAGAAACATTTGCAGAGGCACTCTGAGATTACTGTTTCCTGATGTATTCTGTATATCTGAGCAGCCCGTGCAACAAATTAAGGAACAGCACAGAGCCCATTGATGAAAATTACCATTGGTAGAAATTCTCTGTAGTCACGATAATTAATGGTTTTGAGGTGTCTGTCTTTTAATTATGCTCTTTTGAAAATGGTTACAAGTTAGGATCATAAGCTATCCACTGGCTCGTCTCCAAAGGGCAGATGAGGAATAGTCCTTTTTTTAAAATAAACAACTTTCCCTTTGCAATTGAAAAGACAGAGGGCAGAAGAATTTGTATCTGGATTTAAAGCTTGACAAAGAAGTAGCAAATGAGCAGTAGCTGGACAGAAGTGAGATTAAAGGATGTTATGAATAGTACATTATAGAAATGTTAGCTGTAACATGGATGTGAAACAAAATATCATGGAGGAATGTAGCAGAGACTGTCAGGGCTCTAGTCAGAAGAGGGACGTGGTAAAAAGAAAACAAGTCTATTGGCATTTTCGGGTGGGCAGTTTTGAGGCTTGTTTAAACTTTGTGCCTGGACCCTGGTTATAATACACTTCCGTGGGCTCCACCTCATTTTGAGCATGAGGTAGGTTTAGATTTTACTCAGTGGTACATGATTTTACTCTCTCTGTTCAAAAGCTCTTTTAACATTTTGTTTGAAGTGGGAAGATGACTTTGACGAGGGATTTCGGTAAAGTCCAGGTCAGTATAGGAAGTGGGACGTTACTGCAGGTAAGTGACTCCTAAGCTGCCATAATGAATAGATTGATAAACCCTTGATTAGTCACAGCTTGGAAGTGGCATGCAGAAAAGCTCATCGATGGCCTGAATGACAAATCTGTTTCAGCTGAATACTGTATCTGATCTCCCACTGTTGAGACTAGTTATTTGCTAGGGAATGCTAAGAAATACTTACTTTTTATTCCTCATTTAATTAACTTTTGTCTACTTTAGCATGAGCCACTTCAAGAGGTTGAGGAATATGGGATAGATAATGAAAAGGGGAAAGAAATAGATTAATTACTTTCTGCTTAATAGGTGAAGCTGATCATCTACTGGCTGTGACTCACTACCTCTCATTATTTAAAACTGTACGCTTGGGTACTTACGGTGTTTGGCATGTGGATGCTGTGGGAGCTGACAATCATGCTGAGTAAGCAATAGCTCTAACCATGAGAAAATGTGCAGATATGCTAGTTGCAGAGGGGCAAAACTTTTCCTCTGCCACAGGTCCCAGTAAGATTGCTTCCAAATAGTGGTGTCTACACAATATAAAAATAATGTTTATGAGTTTTTAAAGCATAGTAGGTTCACTTGGAAGTTAAAAAAAATCCATTCTTGTTGCACATTGGTTTTTTCCCCGTTTGTATTTGATACTCACACTGCATGTTTTGGCCCTTGACTCAGGAGCTCTCTGGTGGGAGAAAGGGAGGAAAATTTTTATATAAGTATATCCTTATTTTCACACAACCCCTAGATGATCTCCAGAGATCCCTTCCAATCGCAACGATTCTGTGATTCCATTCATTGCAATTATGATGTAGTGTCATTGCCTTCTCTGTAGCTCCTGGGTGGAGAAAGGACTCTAGATACACTACAAAGTTTGGTTTGCTTTTTAAAGAAGGTACGTACTGAAAATCCCAATTAAGCTGTATTTGAGTGTGTTTCATTTAAGCACTTCTGTACTGCCCATAGTACAGAAATTACACCTGTGACAATATGTTTTGAGAATCACGTATATGTTTACAGAAGAGTTACAAATGTATACCTTTTAATTAACTTTTGTACACAAAGCATAGCTTTATAGCTTTCAGGTGCAACACAGGACCTCCCAATGTTACATACATTCCACTAGCAATTGTGTCAACAACCTCCAGCTGTAGCATTCCTGTGGCAGGAGTCCTCACCCGAGTTAAGAGGCGACCTACACCTACAGAGCTGATGCTACTTAGCGCTCGTTTCTCATTGCTGTCCTCCCCTGCAGGACACTGTAGCCAGGCAAACTACAAAGCAGGTTGGAAGGTGGTGGTGGGGTTGCATGTAGGCACAGCTCATGCGGATGCGGAGTGAGTGCTAGTTCAGGTACTGATGTTCTTGCCCAAGCCACTTCTGGCATTTCAATGTCTGCCCTGCAAAACAGCCCAATACTGTGTGGACTCTTCTTTCCTGCAGCTATGGAAGATTGGATTCAGAGGAATGAAAGGTATTTTTGTAACTTTACTCCTTAAAAATAGGAGATGGGGACTACTCATGTCTGTATACCAGAAAATGGCTCAGTATTGCAGCTTATTGTTTTAAGCAAGGCAGTTTGTATTTGGTCTTGCTTGGTATCTACTCCAAACTCTCACTTAATTCAGTTATGATTCCACTGGATGCCTGGATCCATCCACCGGATGAAAGAAAACAGGCATACTGAGAACAGTTCGTGTGTTGTTTTGTTTCGTCTGTTCAAGTACATACATAATTGAAGCGTGTGAGCAGTTTAAAGCATAGGTTTTGGGTTCAGAAAGAGCAAGAGGGCATGGTTCAGGCTTTCAAAAAGAAACCCTGCTTTTTTCTCACAAACTGTGAAAGCAACAAAGCTTTTGTTGTTGATCGTAGTGCTGCTTTTTAGCTTTCAATACAATAGTTCCAGATTGTTAAGTACTGTTATTTTGAAGCAGGGGAAATAGTATAGGTCAGGAAGAGTGGGTCTTAACAGACATCTTCACAATAATTCTCTTGCCTCAGATGCAAGGCTTGGACCAGTGACCTCCAGGGGTCCTTTCAAATTTGAATTCTGTGAAATAAATAAGCTTAAGCCTTAATCAACAAATAGGTCAGTTGAAAGTCGGGCTGCCACGTAACACCCAAAGATAATAGACACTAACTGAGCAAAGCACATACAATTTCTAGCCTTGAGGGAAGAATCCTTCACAAGTCTAGAACTTGCAAGTATAAAACATTTTATAGTGATTGTAAATAAGCTTAATCTGCAGTAAATACTTTTAAAATACCTTTAATTTTTGTACAAAAGTTTGGATCAGCAACAGTGGTCTCCTTTGATGGCATGATTTTTTTTTTTCTGTTAATAACAGCCCGGGTAAACTAGTACAGCCTGTCTGCACCCCATAGCGAGGAAGAAAGCATTTTCCATTTAGCAATAAAGCTTTGCTATTGGCAATGAAAGAGCTCAGATTGCAGACCAACAGGCACAAAGACTGGGGTATCTCTTTACTTACTGTAAAGCAAGGGTGTCTTAAATTCTCAAAGTGATAGTGTGAAGGCTACAGGCTGAAACAGAGGCAGCGTTAAATATGTGCAGTTCCTCATTTGCCTTGAGAAAAGGGGAGGGATTTGGTGAACAGCTAAGGATCTCTGGTCATAACCTCACAGTCATGTCGAGGGGAAGTGAACTCTGCTGTAAAGGAGCTACGTTCCTTTCCTGTTAAGTCACTGTCACTCATTCCCAGGAGATTTTTACAAGGGTGTTAGATTAAATCCCACGGAAAAGAAAGAACCCAAACTGCAACAGACAGCAGTTCTACGTTACCCTTAACAAAGGCAAAGGCGATGCTGATTTGGCAATAATTTTTATGGCATCTGATCTTTAAGAATGGTAGCGTAACAAATGAGACAAGATCTTCTACATACCTTTAAGAAAAAATATTTATTTATAAAAATACACTGGGATCAGTTTGAGAAGTGTGGCAATAAATACAGTTCAAGGAAGAAAAAGCGTTTCTACATGGATATATTATGGCACAATAAAAGGCAAATGCACCATCAATCATGGGACTTCTGTTGGCTCAAGACTTTGTACAAGCTCCCTTTTTAGTAAGACAACTATTTCTAAGTTTGGTCAGTGTTGATAATGGAATGAATACATAATCACGGATGTGCACTTAGGTCTAATGCAGGACTTACCATTAGCAAACAATACCTTAGAAACATAGTAATGATACTTAAACCACTAATGTGATGTCTTAGATTTAATTGGCAAAGACCACATTTAACTTTAAGCATGAAATTCTTTTGTCTCATCTGTAAAACAGAAAAGCTGTAAATATGTAAAATGAAGACTTAATGTGGTATGCAAATACCTACTTAAGTAGAGATTGTGAGAATGCATAGCTCCTTATCAGACAACCTGGCTGTACAAGAGCACTCCCCCTTTCACAGTATTCCTTTTACTTCATATGCAGTTATTGTTTATGCTGTAGACTACAAGTGTTACAGCACTAAAGGCAACTAGACAGGGAAAGGGTAGAGAAAGGAAAAAGGAATGTATGTAAGGCAATATTTCTTCAGGTACATTAAGCATAGTGTGTAGGAGACAGGTAACAATTCCACAAGGCTAGTTTCGTTCTTACTGAATAAAATAATGCACTAATACTGAACTTTCGATTCAAAGCTAATAATCAATGCCCTGGTCACTGTACTGACCATGGTAATCTCTTTGATAGTCATCTTGGTACTCTCCGTGATAGTCATCTGGGTATTCTGCCTGATAATCGCTATCGCTGATTTCTGACCCGTTAGTTCCTGTTCCTTGGCTGCCGTTATGAATGACAGGTTCTGTTGGTGCAGCACAGTACTTGGGGTCATACACTTGCCGTCCAAGCCCATACACACTCATTCCCTTCTGTGAAGCTACTTTGTTGGTACCCATTTGTAATGAAATAGTTGAGTTATCCACAGGTTGTAATATGTGCTTCTGATCGTAGATGTCTCTTCTGGTACCTGGTGCCAGCATACCAGCCTAATGAAACAGGATTGTAGAGGTTCAGTAAGAAGGTCAAGAGCTGTGATTACCAGATTTATGATTACAACTAACACACCTTGCTGGAAGTGCTAGACAGTAGAAATCAAAGTATAACAAAACAGCACAGCAGCATGCGTTCCCTAGTAAGGTACATCACAAAAGAAAGTCCTTGCAGAAAGGTCCAGTTTAATTTCCTTTTTGGAAAGAATATACTAAGTGTAGACTGAGGTAGGGCCCAGGAAGCAATTTCTTTCTTTGCCTCTCTCTAGTTAGTACGTGAAATGAAGTTATTGTTTTCTGCTGGTATAACACAGCCAGACTGAAATTCTAGAAGCCTCAGGTCATTTTTATGCCTTAAGATACTCAGCACAGAACACACTGGTTAGCGATAAGAAATTCAAGTTCTTCAATTACTGAGTAAAAGCACAGCTGAACTGCACCCTCTCGCTGCTGCCAGTTTAAGATTACGCTACTGCGCATGATTCGCAGACTCTCCTATCCCACTGGGCTCTGCCGGGCTGAGAGATGTATCCGCTCTACCGGTGTCACACGCAGTCCTGCTTACCTGACTGGCTCCTTTGTTAGTGCCCATCTGTAGGCTAATTGTCGTCTGGTCAAATGGCTTATCAGTTTGCATTTTTGGATCATAGAGGTGTCTTCTAGTTCCATAAGCAGTCATGCCTGCCTGACTGGCACACTTGTTGGTGCCCATCTTTATCACAGGGGAAGGAAGAGGTGGACAGAAAAAGCGATTTTTATTTGTACAGCAAGTACAGTCTAAGGAAACAAATACAGTTGGTAACTGTGATGGCTGACGGAAAAAGTAATTACAGTGCATGTAATCTGCTTGTAGCTTGACCTCATGTAGCTTGACCACTACCTGTAATAAATTATCCTTTCTCCACACTGAGCTTCAAAAGGCAACCGTCATCCTAAGGCATTTCAGTGACTGGCATCTGCCCAACTGCACTGCAATTAGAATGGATGTATGCATCAAAATGTAGTAATTAGTTTTTACCTTGAACGGTAATAATCCAATTACACTGCCACAACTTCTCTACCACAGGAATTTTAAGATTTTATACTAGTTATTTTGGCTTTTATGGCTATTAAGGAAAGTGGAGAGAAATAAAATTCCTACCATATAAGGAGCTTAGCTATCCAAAGAACTCCTACTTTAAAACCACTTTAGAGGACAGAGGTGACATACTAATATTAGCTGTTCCTTTCCTCCTTATCACTCCTATTGCAGATTTAAAACAAACAGAAAAACCTTCCAGACAGTCACTTGAGCTTATAAAGCAAGTCAACTGCTTACAAGAATTAAAACCTCATACCTCCTTCCATAATAACAATATACGGTAATTCTGCAGCTGTTTTTGCACAAACAATGTATCAGTTAATCAAAACAAGAAAGTTGTTCTCAAATATAACAGATTAACGGCAAACTTGAATTTCATACTTACCTGCAGGCCAATTACACTTTGACCAGCTTTTAGTTTTCCTGCATCAAAACTTCGTGCTTGTTTCTCTGCATATTTGACACCGATATCAATTGTAGTATGAAAACCTTTAGTTTTTGCCTATTTAGGGAGAGGGAAAATACAGTATTCAGTGTTTAAAGTATATTTTCTACTCCTGGAACACTGATTTATGGCCCTGACTCTGGGCTCTCAAGTGATGCTACAAGCAGGTTTATCTCTTACGAGAAACTCTGTCAGGGGTGAGAGAAGGTAACAGCTCCCTGTGCCATTTGAATGCGGCACTCCAAAGCTGCCCAAGTATCTTTGTCAGCAGGATGTTCTGCAGGGATCAGAGCTCTCCTGTGAGCCTCCCTGATTCTGTGAATGCACATGCAGCTCCAGAGCAAGGCCATCTGCAGTCAAGAACCCTAACTCTGAACTCCAAACCTTCCCCGGAGGCATGTGGTAGGACACAGCCTTCTGAAGAGCCACCTCTGCGGTATCTCAGACTCACAGCAGTATCTATCCCTTCCTGACAGGCTGCATGCTGTTCTCAGTATTTACATGAGTGGTAAGAGTGCACTTGGACTGGCATGTGGGTTTGTGCCAATTCCAGTGGTACAAATACTTACCAGACCTGCCAGCGCCACTAGAGTAGTCTGTACTTGAGTCATATTTCCGTTTTCAAAAAGATCATTTGCTTCAAAAATGTCATGTGGCTTCATGCCGTAGACTTGGATGGCTTTGATAAAATTCCCAATGTTCTCCAGCTAAACAGAAACAAAAAAGACAGTTTTCTACTCAGTGTTTCAATTCAGAAACTAAGTAATTTTAATGCTTTCTGGTGTTGGTTCCTTTGTTTGTTTTGTTTATTCTACACAAGTTCTTTGCCTTGTGCAAAATGGACAGAACAGCTGGCATGGTTAAGAGTGACTGGTAGGAAGTCTGAGATTTTTTTTTATTAGTTCTAATACTGACTTCAGAAATCAGTCTAAGGATTTATCTAGCCTGGCATCTCTCCATCATTAAGTATCACATACTTTGTTAGAGGTGGCTTTGATGACAAAACTGCCTCAACTACATGCCTTCCAAAAGAACTCCTGATCTAAAATCTGCTTCAAACTGGAAAATGTGACATAGCATCCATGGCATTTGACTCGAGCAATTGATAATTTTGAGTAAAATAAAGACGTAACTATGTGGATAGTAAGAACATCTAACTTGGTTGGAAGGCATTATGTCGCCCACCTCCTGGGACAAATTCAAGTAAGCTTTTGGGGTTTATTAGCACCTTTTAGCACTGTGCGCTGTAGAAGTCAGAAAGCAATATAGAGCTGAATCTCATCGTTCCTTCTGAAGTCTTCAGAGGTATTAAAACTTTACAAAAAAACCAACAACCCTCCACTGTATTTAGAAGTCTTCAATGCCAATAAAACCAAGAGGCTGATATAGCAGTATTAAGCTAGACCTAGCAACAGTAAAGGCAGTCAACTCTAACAAGCAACCCTTCCGTAGCTTGTTCTAAATGTATGTTTCCTTTGATAGTCCCTTGGCAGGGGGGGAAGTGCTCAACAGAACACTCATAAGAAATCAAATCTAGGTATACTGAAATAAAATACGTACTGTAGTTTGCACCATATTGTTTTCTGAGCTCTATTACACAACCACGTCTCCTGAGACTGTTCGGGTCCTTTCCCTCCCCATCCTCTCCAGCTGCTTTCTCAGGAGGACACTTCATACTGCGATGTCCAGGTACAGGCAAGCTGTTAACCTACCACCTTGCATCACTGCCTGGATGGAAAACTTCAGTTGTGATTTAATAAAAAAGTTAAGAGCTTTTTTAAAACTTGAAAAAAGGCCTCATTATAGAGCTCTATGTCGTTTTTCCATCTGAAATTTCACCTAACAGCTAAAGCATTACTGCTAAATATGTAGACTCAACTGCCATTTATAAGCCATCTCAGCTGTAGTTGCTTTCTGTTAAATGCTGTTCATGTACGCAGTATCCTCAGCTCTTGTGTACCTATCACACACAAAACTTGGTGCTATTAAGATTTAAGGTGTACCATATTCACAGCAAATTTGTTAATACAGAACAAAAGAACTGTTTGGGGGTTGGAGAGGTTAGAGGTGTAGTTTTGGGGTTGGTTTTTTTGTTTTACCTGGTGCCAATTTAGTTTTGATTGATTAATTTTCTTCACTGATCCTGGCTGCAGCTTATTTATAAGCCTGGGGAGGTGAAAAAAAGGGAAATGCTTAAACAATAAATCTCATCCTTATACCATCTGTGCAGGCATTATATAATATTTTCACTCATGCTTTATTAGTTGCATTAGTTTCATCAAAACTGTTAATTTTTTTGGTTTATACAGAGTACCTAGCTCAGATCTCAGGTCTAACAAGTCTAACAGACCGTAAGAATTTTTGTGTGCCATTTGATTATTACAGAAAAGAGCTTCACCATTAAATTTAGACATACTTAGAAATCTTTGAAATATAAAGGAGATTTAAGTTTTCATTCCTTTCCAGTTTCAAAGAAGCTGTCTCCCACCCTACTGTCAGCTATTTTTGACTATTATTATTGATGTGTTTGAAGGGGAGTCTTCAGAAAGTCCCTCTTTAGTTCCTCAAAAGTGGAAAGGTGCTAAAAATAAGGTTACTTAATAAATGCTTACTCGCATAAGATTATGCCATCTTTTAATCCCAGTTGAAAGTTTGCACCAATGCTCAGCCCTGTAACCTCTTCTATCCAGTTACGCAGATCTTCTTCTATCTGGGGGTCATATTTCAAGGCAATCTGTAACACAAGCAGTCATAAAGTTACTTCACGAAAGAAAATTGCAACTCTTTTCCCCCCACAAATCCATTTTGAAGAGTATGCTATAGCATTTATCCAGTAATGTTATTGCTGGATTTTAAATATCAGAGTACAAATGTAAGTCTTTTATCCCTTCTACTATAACGTTTACGGCTTTTCTAAGTGTTTATTTGCAAATAGTGCTCTGAAGCATTCAACAGTTCCTTCTACTGTAGGAGCTGTTGGCGCTTGCGAATAGTCTTTTGACAGTGGCAGAGGAATGATGACTTTTTTGAAAAAAATATTCTACCCAAGTTATACTTCAGCAAGAAGTAAAAAAGTGAAAGTGTGTTATGAACACAAGGTTCTGAATTGCCATGCCATCAGTACTACTGCTCAGATGTAGATTTCTGCACGGGAACCTTTGTAATAGATTTGAAGTTATTAAACTGAAGATTATGGTGGGTTTCCTTTTTTAGCTAGATTATGATTAATGGGATGACAGAGTAAGTTTTGCCCTTGTTGCTACAACATTAAGAGTTCTCTCGCTGGGGATTCTGGGAGTTGTGTGTGTGGCTTTTTCTAAACTTCAGCTTTAGCACGCCTGCTATTTCTTTTCTTTGTCCTTGCTGGAAGACTCTGACGGAATAAACTGTGATCTCATGTCTTAATTGCAAAGAGAGAAAACCTGCAATGATCTTTGAAGTTAAAGGCATCAGAGACCCAGAGCTGTTAGCAAGGCAAGTTAAAAACTCCTTTTTTTCACTACTCAAGTGTCTGAGTTTATGCTTCAGTCACCAGAAACCAGTGCCTGTGAACGGAATGCTTAAACCCAGTAAACTTTAATGATGCCAGCAGCTAACTGGGTTCATGCTCCACTCTGCCCTTCGTTGCCCTCCCCTGAAGACACCGAGAAGCAGCTCAAACTTCCTTCAGCCTAAAGCTGTTACCTTTGCAATACTTGTCAACACTGGCGAGGTGGAGAAAGGGGATTATATCACCGAAAGCGTTGCTACTTTTTCTACAAACAAAACAAGTTATCTGAGCACAAGATTTTATGGCATAAATAACCTCCACTGGCAAGGAGGTTGGCAACGCTTTTCCACCTTCATTAGAAGTTGTCCTGCATGGGTCAGCGAGCAAGGTGGGGAACGAGGGAACTACAGTGAGAAACCTGATGGGCAAGCACAGAATGTACTTTTCTAACTGATAGAAAATCAGCTCACCTACAAGTAAATCAGTCGCTTACAAATAAATTCCTAACAAGAAACTCATGTAAAGGCATTCACATTCAGACCAAAATGTAAATTTCAGAGTTTTTACATATAGTCACAGACTTCAGCCCAGAAAGGCCAAATATTAGCAGCTGTTTATACTGCAGGAGATTATAATTTCAACCTATCTGAATTACTTGAATAGAGGCAACTGCTACATTTTGGCTAGCGTCAGTAATACCCAACTCCAAACTAAAAATTACAGTATTCTGTTCCCTTAATTTTTCTTCTAAGGAGAATGGAAAATTCCTGTACCTCTGGCTTTACTTCAAAAACTTGCCTGAATAATACTTATTTTCCTTAGACTATTTGGAATGGTGGTGCTATGGTGCCTTAGTTAAAGATCAGGATAATGGACTAACCCATTCCCTTATTCAGCTCTGGGTTAATGCGTAAAATTTTGTGCGATATTGTGCGCAAGATGACAAGCACCTCAGTGCTCAGACCAAAGCTGGTCCAAAAGAATCAAGATAGCCCTTTTATCATTGAAGAAAAAAGGAAAAAGCTCACGTAATCCTGCCTAGTGTGAGGAAAATGTCATGATTTTTTTTGTAATCACACCTTTGGGATATTAGATAGCTAAGATGAGAAGCAGACTAGAAAAGCCAGATGAAGCTCACAGTTTCATAGAGGAAGCCGCTGTTTTTTCGTCTCTTGGGTGTCAGACAGTCCTCTTACACCTTCCTTAAATTTACCAAGCAGAAGTAACCAACACAACGACATTCTTAATTTATAGTGACAGTAATGATAGTAAAGCCCATTTTTTGAGGGGCCAGCAGAAAGGGTAACATCTTGGAAATGGTGTATGGGGAAGCTGGTTATCCCTCTCCTTCCTAACCTGGTCATTCGTTTACAAACTACTTTTCATGACTATTTTTATTTGCTATGGAAACAAGGCTTATGTGATCGCAGCCTGAAATTTGTCTCCCCAGTAACTTTTGGCAGAACTCACCTAGCTTGTTTAAACTTATAGAAGTGCAGCAGTCTCAGACACAACAAAGTCAGTTATTATTTTGTGTGAACGTATCTGTGCAAGAAGAAAGATCCCAAAAGACTGAAACATAGTATCAGACTCTTGCACATTTGAGAACCTACAGAGATCTTATGTAAGTGGTCTCACCCACAAGACTTTTAAGTTACATGGACAGACAAGACATACAGTAGATAATGTATTTCTGTACACCACTTCAATTGAAACAACAGGATTTGTAAAAAGGCCAGAACTTGGTATGTTGTGATATTCCAGTTAGACAACAGCAGACAATTTGGGCTGGTTGTTTTTATGTTGACAGTTCACACTATGTTAAAATCGCCATTCTAAGATGCATGTGGGTACACAGAGGGGTTTGAGCTTATCTCTTCTGCAATTCTTTAGTTAGAAATGTAATGAACATTATGCTTCCTGAAAATTCAGGCAGTTTCTGTTTCAGTGTAGCTTAGAGACTATTCTAAGTCATAGTTTAGCTATCCTGCAGTTGGAATTGTCTGGCATACAACTGTACTTGTCTTCCTACAACTTATTTTTCTAAAAATTAATTTATTTTTAAGCACTGGTAATCATTTTTTTTAGAAGAGGAAATTAAGTCAGTGATCATGCCACCAAGAGACACATTTTAAAGATCACACTATCTCTTCCCTCCCCATATTAAAAAAAAAAAAAAAAAAGGTAAATATGGAAGCCAGTAAGAGTCAGAACCCTAAAGACTTCTGCAAGTGTGGCTATTTTAATCTTTCTTGGCAAGCACATAAAGGGGAAAAAAATGGTAAAATTTTTCCTCATTTAATACTAAGTGCATTCCATATGTGAGATTACAACTGAGCTGAATATTGAATTGCTGCCCCCATTGCTTGGGGAAGCAATCAGATGGAATTTTATCACTTCTGAAAAATATTTACTTTATGTTGGAGTGCTTTACCATGTGTTCAAATCTTGAGTTTTTCAAAAGGTTTTAAATTATCTTGGAGTATCACTACGTGCTTATCTAAAGATAAGAAATAAAAAATGCTTATGCATGTGAGGAAACTTGTCTTATTGCCACTAAAAGCATTACTACTAGATCTGCTAGTTTTCAGAATTGTCTTCACTACTCTGCGGTTTGACTTCAGTATGGTAAAGCTTCTGTTTTGATTTTTGACCTGGTGGGAAACTAGGTTACAGAAAGTGAAGAGTGGTGACAGTTTCTTTGAAAATTATACTTAATCTACCCAAAAAGCTAGAGGCGTGGAAACTTCAGAATCTGGTTTTAAACATGTGACAAGAAGGGGTTAAACAGGGACAGTGACAGATCATGTGCTACCAGGAACAAGGCATTATGCTCACTCTGAACTCTTACCTCTCTTACTCCCCATGGCACAACCAGAAGTTATGTAACAGTAAGCTAGTGAATACTTCATATTTTCCACATAGCAATCAAAGGAAAACTGGAACAACTCTGATAGACGTCTAAAGGGGAAGCTGGAAGCTTTGATACAAATGAAAAAAAAATTATGGCATTTTCCATTACTACTAATCAACGTGCCAACATTTCATCCTTTTTAAGTACTGTACTTTCATGGAAGATACTTAAGTCTTACAAGTCCACAGCAAAAGAAAACATCATCTACTAAAGATGAAAGCAGTAGCTAAGCAGCTTCATTCAAAGTATACATCGTCAGTGCCATGAAAAAAGCTACCGTTTCAGAATACTAAAAAAGATTAAATTGTAGCAATGGATATAAAGATTTTACACAAGTTTAAAACCAGATAGCAGGAAGCCAATTGATTTCTTTGTTCTGACAAATCTTGAAAGATACATAAAGTTGTAAATGCTACTTTTTTTTTTAATGCTTCAGAGATACAGATTTAATAGTTAGAAATATCTTTGAAAGGAAACTGAAGTTTATACAGCTGGTCAAAATAAGTGATCTAAGGTTGTGGGAGGAAAAGGAGAAGAGTAGGTGTTACTTGCCTATTACAAGCTGATATACATACATTTATGCCAATGTATGCCTCAGGCTAGAATCCTTGGGTTAAACTTGATTCCTCTGGCAACTGCACCCCTGATTCTCCCATCTTGTCCTGTTCACACAGGACTTTTCTGTTTGGGACTTCTTACAGTGTAAAAACCCTCCCTCCATCTGTCCTACAAGAACAGCAATCATCACTGTTTTTATCAAGTGTATGGATTCCTGGAAACAAATGAGGTTATGCTGGCCAACTTTAATGATCTGTCTGTGTCCCTTGAAGTTACTCAGTGTGCTTGTAGAATGTTAAGTTTGAGTGATGATGTTAAACAGTATTTCACACCATAAATGATATCATATGGACTTTCAGTTGTCCTTTTATACTAATCTTTTCCAAATTACACAGTACACAATGTACACTTAGGGCTACATATATGCCAAATCTCCAGTTTAAGAGTTCAGCTGTCTATATTGCTGCTACTCTGGAAAAATACTGTAACAGTATCCCAAGAAAGAGTGCAAGCACACTGCATAGCTTTTTCTAAGTCACTGGGACTAATAAACAGAAAACTTAGTTGAAAAGCAGGTATAAAAGATAAAAACTTGAAGTTACTCATCATGTCATAACAGCTGGTACTTCTTAGTTCTGATGAAACTTGACTAAGGCTTCAGGCTCTATGCCTCCACAGCAGGGGTCAAATGCTTAACGTGCAGCACACTAAATTTAAAGTACTAGTAACCATTTGAAGAAACTAATCTCTGGTCAAAAGTTTTAACAATAAAAGCATGTGCTTGTCAAAGCGAGTGAACAACTCTATCGTAGGAACTGTGTTTGTCAACAAAACCTAAGATTTATATACACATAAAAGTGCAGCAAAATATGTTGTGTGTCACTGTTTTCCAAGGTAAGCAAAGTACAGGGCCATGTACAGCAAGACAAATAACCAGGACTTTACTCCAAGACAGTATATGAAGAGGTTACATAGATACTTTTCACCAACCTTTTATCAATTTTTATCAATTTGGACCTGAGTGAAACTGAGTATTTATGGCTTCAGTGGTGCCTACAAACATCCTGCATTGAAATAAGTACTACCCTCAGGAACAATTTGTCTTGCAGAGGCCACAGACATCAATGCTGATAGGTCTTTTATCATTTGCTTAGCACTAGTTTGTGATGACATCTTTCTCCTCCCCTTTTTAAGGCTTTATGATAGTATGGGGAAAGGTGAAAGCATCATTACCTCCTGGTATCAAGGCAGAAGCTCTCGGAAGCCCTTACTACTCAGAAGTAGGAGTGAGGCAGACTACACAGCCAGTCCCAAATTATTCTCCAGACTTCCAGCTACTGGCACCTGAGCTGCCCCATTCTGCTCATCACCAGCTGTTGCAGAACACAGTTCTGAATCTCACATGTAAAATGTACACAGCTAAACATCTGGGCCAAAAATGTGCTAAGAGCTTACTGGTTACGTGAATGACCAAGAAAAAGGCACAGAACAGTAAGTGTTCTTCTAGTAAGCAGGAAGAAAGGGTTTCTAGATTTTTAAAAAATTATACAACTGACTTAAAACTACCTGGTTAAAATTCTATGGTGTAAATAGATTACTGTACATATCTAATCTTCAGCTTTAGAGGTGAGGGAGAGTGACAAGGACATTATCAGTATTTTTCTGCAGAACAGTTCTAGTTGTCTGCCAACAGAGTGGTTATTTAATCACAGAATAAATAAATAGCGTACCCTTAAAGTTGAGACAGAGAACTTAAGACAGTGGGGAAATACAAGGGTTTAATTTTTACTGAAAGTAGGTGAGAAGAGGGAGTGACAGGGTTATTGCCAAGTGGAACTTCTTGCCATTTCAGCTTTCATCATAATGAAAACTTAAGGAAAGGACTTCAAAAACTGAAAGTCACCATCAAGCATGCCCTGGTACTTGAACATGTATTTTTTTCTGTCGTTAAGGACTGCTGTACAGAAAGGCAGAGAACACACTGTGTTAACGTCAATATTCAAAGAACTCACTATATCCCACACTACACTGCTTAGCACAAAAATTTTACAGCTGTATCCATTTTGCTTAATATTCAACAGCATTTTTTTGTTACGCATAGCATAATTGATAACCTGCCAACATCTTACTGTTTTCTCTGTAAATCAAAATTTAGGCTACAACCTTTAAAGGAGGGATGGATAAGCATTAATCCAAAATTCCTGGCACTCTTCCCATTGGCACCAGTTGAAACTCTGAAGTAAGAACAAGCCATGCCTCAAAGTTTCCAAGTCATCTTACAAGTAAGATACCTGTAGTCATGCATGGCATTTGTTGCCAGATCAGCAGGCTGGAAGAACTAAGAGTTCTACCGCCTGGCTGTTCAGTATGATTTTGTGACAGCCCGCAAACTATTCAAGAAGCAAATGCTACCATCTCTTCCCTCAGAGTGCACTAACAACTCAGACGTATGCCTGCCCCTGGACTGAATACTGGTTCCCTCTCATCTTCTGCAGCTGTACTACTGCAAATCCCCTGCTCCTCCTTTCAAATCTGTTCTCACAGTTTTTCTCACATTTCTTGTTCTTATCATTTCTTGTCAGTCACAGTTTTTTGGCTTATAACTCTAATTCTCCTTAGTCATCAGCTTCCACTTCAACTGTAGCACCTTCTGGTCCTGCCACTATACATGATGCTTCTTGATACCGAGTCCCTTTGCACTGTTATCTTTAATCTGTAGATTGCTGAACAGTTTAAAATTCTTTGCAGAACACTGTTGCAGTAATATTCACTACCTATTATTTGAAGACATTGCTGTTTTCATTTGAAAAAGCACTGGGATATGAAGTTTCTTCTCAGCTAAGACACTGTTGATCCAATCTGATGCACAAAAGCCTGTTACTCCCCAAGAACAGATTCTTCTTGCTTTGAAACTCGCCCCTAGTATAGCTCTGATATGACACAGCAAATCTGGGTAGGGTCTGACATCACTAGGCGTGATGTCTTCTGAAACAGCGTGCTGAGTCCCACACTGAAAATATTGGGAACCTGCTGTACTGACAGACTTCAGTGATACCTACTTGCTCTTGTTCTGTGGGGGGTAAAAAAAAAAATTAAAAAAAATCTAACAGAACAAACTGCTGCATAAACAGCAAAAAACAAAAAAATCTGAAAACAATCTAGTTTTCCTAGTAGTAACCCAGCAAGTATCTCCTGATGACTTCTTACTATAACTCTGGTGGAACAGTAGTTCTCAAAGGGTAGATGGAGCCTGCAAACAGAAACAGTAACATCAATGATTCCTGCATCATTCCAAGAATACTTTTCTAATCTATTGCTGCTACAGCAATCCAGGAAATTATAAATTCTTTCAAGTTTACTTATTTTTCTCCCCAGTAGAATAGCTTTTAAAATATGTCACATTGCAAGCAAACTGTATTGTGACTCTGTAGCCCTTCCCCAAGGCCCAGCCGTGTTGACAAGTCTTCCAACTTCACCTTCCAAACAGGACCACAAAATCTGATTATTTTAGCCTGAGTCCTTCTCCACACCTTTTTTCTTCTCTTCAACCCCTCTTCACTCACCAAAAGCAGGAGTTATGTTTTACAGCTGCAAGCAGCTAATTAGTAACTCAAACATGCCTCTCAAAAAAGTTAGCTTAAAGGAAAACTGAAGTCTGTTGACGCAAGCTTTGCTAAATGGTACTCAAAATGCACATCCCCTCTGCCTCTCCAGCAAAGGCACAGTCCACGTTGTGTTTTCTCAACACTTTTTTGAAAGGTTAGCCTCAAGACTCTGCTGCTTTCACCCCTCTTTTGCCCCCATCCAATAAGCTCAGCCACTTGACTGCTTACTGCCGCTTGTGACCCCTGGCACAGGCTTGAATGAAAAACAAACCAGATGGCACGGCAGGACGCAAGGTAACGGGCACGTCCCAGTTAATAGTGCTCACTTGCCCACCAGCAGCTCTGACCCTATGTGGTTGCCTGTCAGCCCGCTCCGATTTAATTCCATGAACTCACACTAGCTGAACAGGCTAACTGAGGTGCCTGTGGTAAGTATTCATAAGGAAAATATAGATTTCTCTCATTCTTACCACCACTGCAGCCTTGCACAAAATAACTCAACTCGTATTTTTTGTAATTTAGGTAAAAGATGTGGTTTCTTGAGAAGTTCCTTAGCTTCTACTAGATAGCAAAGTCTACCTAGATTTATCTTTTATACAGGTAGTAGATCAAAGTCTCTGAATTCACACACAGCATGTTTTTCTGGTTGAGGTAATTTTACCCGTATCCAGTTTTCTTAGCTGATGCACAAGAAATGCAGATTTCACACCCTAAGCTTTAGAAGATCTTACCTATCAGCTGCTTCATACTATTGTTTTGGTTTACCACCACCAAAAAAAATTTGGAAGAATGCATTCAGCACAAAGAATGCAACAACTGCTGCTCCCTGCCCTCCATCTCATCCCCTCCCTTCCCAAGTATATCTCTGACTGGTTAAAGTTCAGCAGGTGATGCACAATGTCAATTATATTCCAGGAAGCATCCAAAAATATTTTGGATATGGCCACCCAGGCAAGTTGTGCTTTAACCACATAAAAAGAGCTATAAGAAAAATACAATCTACAGTTCATGTAATATTTTTTTTAAAAAAAGTGATGACCATAAACACATTAGAAAATGTTTACTTGATTTTGCAATAATATCCACATTTAAAGGCCTACCATTGAAATTTAGAAGATTACTGAAGGAAGTCTAAGAAAAGTAAGACAGGAGTATTTGAAATTTACATAGCTCCTATAGACAGTTCTCATAAAATCTGCATAGCAGACAGCTGGACAGGTATTTAAAAAAACCAACCCACTTATGATTATATGAACTTTTAGCTCAGCTCTTTGTTTAATGAAAATGTAGTTTAAATTATGTAGAAATCAAGCCATAAGCCTTCTATACTGAAGTTTATAATGAGTACAAAAGCAAGTACTACTGTTAAAGTAGGAAAGACAGTAAAACTCTTAATTAAGAGCTTATGATTAAACACTCTAATAACTTCTGAACCAACATGATTCAGCAATGAAGCATGAGCAGAAAGCACAGTCAGCACTGCTAGGGGTGGGTGGGGGCTGCACATACGCACTGCACTCAAAACTCAGGATACCAGAAGGTAATCTGTAGTCTCATTATACTGCACACCTGAATTCACTGTAGGTTTGAAATATACAAGCAGCAATATGTGTGGGCAATGCTGTATTGCAAATTGTGTGTGAGAGGTCCCAACCCTCAATTATTTAAGGTTTCATTATTCTTCTGTAGAACAAAATGCTTGGGTGCCTCGACTGAACTCTCTTCGTTACTTTTTGTTCCAATTCTTCTCCATCCATTCCAAGACCAGTTCTTTAACAAAAAAAGCTGTGAAATTAAACATTAGAGGTAATTTTATTCAAACCTGCTAGATTCTTCCAAATAGAAGTACCATTCCGTATCAAAAGTTTTTCATACCATCCTTTATTAATGACAAAGGATGCTATCGAGACAGACCAAGTAAAAAAAGCAATAGTCTTTATTTTCTTAGAAAGTTATTTGTACATTTTGCTTTTATTGGGGCACGATTAATACAATGATGTCTGTAAGATAAGGGTACAGCTTCTTGCAAAAATAAGCAAAGAACATTTAGTCTTGGAACACTAGATACATGTCCGAACTATACATGGTTCACTGGCTTAACACCACTGACTTTCAGATATGATATATAATGTAACTTCAAACCAATACCATGTAGTGTTATGAAGTTAACCAAAGCGGTGGCAGCTCAGGCTGGTCAGGCGGTGGGAACCTCAACAGGAGCTGCAGTGCAGGTCCTGTTCCAGCACATCCTTCTGCTTGGTGTGTACTGGCCTGAGCTCTGACTCGTGCTTTGTACATGCTCAGCACAGAAGGGGAATGTTCCAGTGGGGCCCGTGCTAGCAGCAAGGTAAGAGCTGGCTTTCACCATGAACAGCTGAATATAGCCAAATCCCTTCCCAAATGTATGTGCCTGCCATGCCTTAGCTTTTGCTGGGAAGGCTTCTAGCACTTAGTTAATTGATCAGGGACAACAGAAAAATACTTTTTAATTAAATTACTCTTATTTGAGCAAAACTAGGAATACTAAGATAATGCTCTCTTACATAAACACAAGGCTGTAGCAGTGGAAATATAAAGAGGAAAGCAATATAACAGGAGAACTTTCTTAGCAGGAAAGCAAAGTAATGTTTTTATAGTAGTAACATCCAGTTTTACTCTGGGAAGGGCCATGGTCCAAACATGCAAAGCAGGGTAGGTAGGATGATTTGTTTAGAATCCATCTATAATTCAGCCAGCTAGGATTTCCAGTAGATCAGAACTCACCTTCATGAAAGCATTTCTGAACAGCAAAGAAGTGCAAAATATTTATGTTTTGCCCAAATCTTCGAAAAGACCTGGTGTTCCAAGTCCTGAAGGCTGTATGCACAAGCCACATACAGTTTCACTTCACTATACCTCTTAAGGATTACTCTACAATCCAAAGGACGTCTGACTAAATAAAGTCACCAAGAAAAATCCTGTTCAGACCCTGGAAGACCAGGTCAAGGCTTGGAAGGGAAGCAGTACAGACACTGAATTGTTAAAGTCCAGCTTCCAGGAGGGAGCAAGGATCAGTGAGCAGAGCAAGTTCAGGCTCCCAAGGCTTAAAGCTCGCCTGGCCTAGCCACTGGGACTGGGTAAGGAGGTTTGGTGAGAGTCCAAACAGGGCACTGGACCGCAGCTGTGACAGCAGCACTTCATGCCTCGCTGCAATGGTCTCCTCTTACTGCCAGCTCCTCCAGCGTGACTAATGCCTTCAAGTCTTTCTAATTTATACATCCAGAATCATCTGCTTCAGGTAAGAGATTGTTTTATATAAGCAACAAGGAGTTTAATTATCTCTCCCCTCCTAATACTTCCTGAACTCTGCATTGGTTTGGAGCGGTGGGGGTGCTTGTTGAGGAGTTGTTTGGTTGTGTTTTTTTAAGAAAAAAAAAACAAACCAAAACCCAAACATAGAACCACCCACCTGAAGAAAGTCAAAATTGCTTTTGAGAAAAACACTGTAATTCAATCCCACTAAACAGAAACAACAACATAAGTTACTCTGAGGCATTACTGCAAAACCAAAATATTTACCCAAAAGAGAGCATTTGCTGCTGAATATAGCTATACAAGTTAACAGTTGTTTAGAATCAGATACTTACAGAAAGCATTTTTAAGCGAAAGAGTCCCTCTTAAAGAAAAAAAGAAGGATTTTCACATGATCTCACTTAGAAAAAATCTGTTTCAAATTGCCCTACGTGTCCTGGCCTCAAGCCCATTTTTACTGAAGGCCTTTCCTGTACAGTTCCATAGGGGACGGGAATCTCTACAAAGTTTGCCTTAAAAGGATGTGTCAGATGCACAGCATATACAGTGTTATGTAGCTACAGAAGCTAACAATTCTGAGTATAAAGAAGCTTCTATCCTTTATTCTTCAATGCAAATTATAAATTATTCAGAGGCAAGAAAAAGCCTCCAAATTAACAGTCTTACAAAAAAAGCTGTGAGAAAAAAAATCACTGACGTGCCATTATCACAAAACAACGCATGCACGCATCCATCCACCTGTCTTTTAAGGGTATTGACTCAGCGACAGGAATATAATAGGTACTTTTATCTAAATTTTAAACCAAGTCAAACTCTGAAACCACAGCAAAAGCACATTCATTTGTACATTTTAAACAAGCAAGCATGACTGTAATACAAATGAAATTTTTTCTTTTCTGAGACTACTAATCCCATTTAATTGTCACGACTGTCAAACTGCTTTTTTCAGAGGTGTTCTGGCCATAGGAGGTATACTGCAAGCTTGCATGGATAGTTATCCCACATCCTTAAACGTTAACCTCAGCAGGATTATCTGTTTATCTATCACCAGTAAAAGTTTTACTAAACATTTATCAATCCACCAGAAACAAGGTCACTATAATACATTTTATAAATTCTCAGAAGTACTTAAATTTGGAAGTGCAGACACAGTGTGCTTTCTAAGGTTAAACATAACAGAAGTTTACAGCAAACGTCCTTGCTCTTAATTTACTTAGGCACCATGCTTTGCTGGTGGCAGCGCTGGCAGTTTCTGTCTGTCCTGTCATCACGCATGCACAGGAGCAGACTGTTCCAGTGCTCCACCTCTGCTTTGATGTTCATAAGGCAGCGGTAGCTAATCCTGGTTTTGCCATGCCATTCATCACCCTCCTCCTAGAAACACTGGTGTAAGCCAAGAGACAGAACTGGAAATTACATCCCTCACACAGGGCTTAACATGGGGTAGTGATGTATGTCTCACAGTTCAAAAATGGCTGTGTACTGTTCCAAGTGACAGTTTTGAGACACATGAGAACTCCAAAAGACAACTGCCAACTTGGTAAAGACATGTCAAGGTTTACTGGGGATTTAGACCATTGAGAAAGAGAAATTAACTCCTGTGTCAGTGATTTACAGCAACAACTGTCAGGTATCACTAGGGTAGCCACTTTCACAGGTCTGTTTCAATTCACCTACTTGGGGGCTACTGACCTGTTAAACTGGATATAGGGTATGTCTACCTAGCAGGGTTGTGCCAGGGCTCCCGAAGGCAAGTCTCCTTGTCCATGGGCTTGGGCAAGCGTGCAGAACGGGGCAGTGCTTGGCTGAAACACAGGAGGCTCTAAGCAAATGGCAGAGGTGCTAACATCCAAGTTGCTGGCAAAGGAAGTGTTTCTAGGGCAAATTACTTGCTTCTGCTTATCATAAAAAGAGATTTATCATAGGTATGAACAGTCAACTCAATGCTATATCAGTTTCACCACCATCAGTTTGTACCTGTTAGTAGGTGTACTTATTACCGCTGTAGTATTAATACTTCTACTGATGTAGTGACAGAATGGGAAACCTATACCTGATACAGACCTGTCCTGAAATAGTGACAGTGAAAGAGGAAAATGGATTAGACACGAGGTAGACAGAGCAGACATACTGAGGTAGACAGTAAAGGATGAAGATGAATGGACACACTGCAGTTAAGTTTCTCCACTGCTGGAATATCTTCCTGAAAAACAAAACCTAACCAAAACATGTAGCTATTGATTAGGGCTACTGCATTAATACCACTTCTCAATGAATACAAGAACCCTTCACACAGGAATTTACACTGGGAGAATATAAATTAATACTTTACTACAGCTTAATAAGGCTAGTGTTTCACTGGGTTTCTTTAAAAAGAATCCTCTGCAAAATTTCCAGCGAAAGGCTAAACTCATGTTTCTGCAATCAAGGTAGCAAACACGCACTCAGAAGCCCAAGAGGCTTCTGCCCAGAAAAGGAACATCTCGTGATTTTGAAGTGGCAGGAAGCATGCAGCAGGTCCATTTTCTAGGAAGCATTGTTGAACCCAAGTTACTGAAAACGTAAGTTCGCATTGTTTATATCGCTAATGTGTTTTAAGACATAGATGTAGTTATTGTGCCAAACATTGACTGACTGTAAGTTTAGCTATGGAGTTATTCCACTGTCATATTTATGTTTTGTAGACAACTTTGCTATGACTCAGTTGTCAAAACTGTACCATTAAGTACTATTCTCTTACATTGAATGCATTCTGTGCATCTAGTTGATAGATTCCATAACTAAACCTATAGCAGAAGTTTTCACTCAGCACTTCATTCATCTATGTGTATTACAATCATAAAGGAGGTTTGAGAACTGCTATTAAAAAAAAACACAACAGAATGCTTGAAGATTAACATACTGAGAGACTTCTGGGAGACAATAAATATAAAAGACAGTTCTTATGTTGTTCATTTGAACTGCAGATCTGTTACTAAAGCCTGGATCCAGCTGGAAAAAAATTCACAGTTATTTGGAAAAAAAATACAGAAACTGGACACAAAAAGAAAAGTTTCAGTGCTATGCACATTGAAACTGGTATTTAGCTAGTAAATGACTTAGCTATGATCAACTATCAGAAACCATTAATTGGAGCAAACTGAGGTTTAATGCATGATTTTGTAAAATCCTTCTGCTATTTCCTCTGGAATTCCCTTTGTAAAATATCAGTGTATATATTTCTATTATAATATCTCTGACAGCACAAAAATATTGGATTTTTAATTTATTCTCCATGCAACAAACTGAAGATTTGTATCATGGAAAAGGTTATACAAGCTGATTTTATTTTAAACTAAACACTGAATTTAATTCAAAACTTGGAAATTAAAGATACTATTTCTTTAAAAGCTATATAGACATCTATGTACAAGAGAATGGGAATGCAGAGATCCTACGCTGCCGGTTATTATCACAGAAGATATCCACCTGTGCTCTCAAAGTCTGTTTTCATTGCCTTTATCCAATACAGTCTCCATTTTTATTACATCATTTCAGACAACATTAATAGAAATACACTTCATTAGCAGCAAACATTCTTACCTAAGGTTCATAAAATTCAGTGAGCAAACCTACAAGTTTGCTAAAGGAAACCAGTCTACAGGGAGCACAGAAGGGTAAAACAAGTATATAGTAGGAACAGCTACATTTTAAGAAGGAAAAAGGTATGCTTACTCTTTTCAAAGGAAGAGTGAGAAAGAGGAAGGAGAGGCCCTAACAGTCTGACTACAGGCAGCCAAAACTTCATCTAGCTGTTAAATCACTAATTAAAAATTCTGAAAGTTAATTATTTGAATCTGGTTGCCAGTTAAAAATACTCATAGAAGAGTAATTTCTGGACAAAGCAATTAATTCTGTTTATTTGGCCCGTAGCAAGTGAAACACAGTACATTAATTTTCTCCTCAGCAGTTTCGGGAGGAACACGATCATCATACCTAGGACTGGTTAGCATTATTCACACAGACTTCAATTCTTTTTCATCGATCCATATTTGCCCTCGAGAAGGAAAGCAGGAAGTACTACTGCCCTCCTGCACACTCGCAAAATAGGAGATATTTTGTTTACAGGCTTCATTTGTCTTAACAGCCTCCAGTTTGAAAAGTTTGTTTCCCTTCCTTTTCCATATTGCTAGCACTTCACTTTCAGGGTGGCAGCTGCAAGGACAGCCTAACCTCGGTTACTCTGCTGTCTTTAAAAAGTTTGGAAAATGGTACTGACCTGTGCCAGCTTCCCAGCAGAGGATAGCTTGGAAGGAAGGTCAGTGACTAGTGTCAAGACACGAGATTGCCAAATGCTAGGGAACCTTTAACTCCCCACACAGACCATATTTCTACCGATCCTTCCTTTCGCATGAAGGTGAAACAGGCAGTTCATCAAACATAAGAGCAGGGAGAAGACAAATGCCTTCTCAATACAAATACATTTCCATGGGAAGGGTGGAGTCATGAGGAAGCAGCTGAATGAACTGGAACCTCTCCTCCTCCTGCCCGGCATTCCGGTTTGCTCCCACACCTTATGCAGTGAGACAATGGAGCAAGTTTCTGCTGATTTCTTACCTACCTCAGTTGTAAATCAGAGACAAATATAACATTAGTTTGTAGCTTTATCTAATTGTGTCACCATCTCAAGCTGTGCTAACCTCATGTACTGCAGAAATTACTTAAGAAGAAAATTATTTATTGCTTGTAGAAGAAACTATCCATTTCAATCAGCTTAAAGGGCTCCTCACTGAATATTTCTTTTGGATCAAGTATTTTCTGTGATCTCAAGTAAACAGGGAATCAGCTTCAAAGGGTTTCACTAGTTTGACTACCTACACATTTCTCATGCAGACAAGTTTCCTTACAGCTGGGAACAGTACACAAATTCCATCTTTTCTTTGCAGGAACGAGGAAAGAGAACCATAATAGAACCAGACACCTTATCCGCGTGAACTAAGGTAAGGAGCAAAACAAGAGAAGGGTGGAACCTCAACAAGGGAAAAAAAAAAAAAGAAAGGAAAAGAAAAGAAAAAAAAAAGGCCAAACCGCCTAACTAAACAAAGATTTTAAGCTTTGACAGAATCCTGAATATCAATTAAGAAATTTTTTTTATAAAGCATCAGGATATGTTATATTCATCTATTCAAATACCATAGCAAACAAAAGGTCTCTCCGAACATTAATACAATGCCAGATGAGAAAATAGAGAATAGAAACCAAAACCAAGAGACTTTTCTATCCAGCACAGCTGGGCCCTCAGGCAGCATAGCTATCAACACATCTGTTTTCTGCAGAAAAACACTGCTTGGGGATTAGCACTGAAAATTTCAAACAAGGATATCTAACATTCACCATCATTCAAGCAGGGAAGTACCACAGCTACTTACAGACATTACACCAACACCACGTTAGAATAAAAACCCAACTCGTAACAGAATAGTTTGCACGGAAGTCAGTGTTTTAGAAAGCATGATTAAGATCAGTACCAAAAATGATCCACCAAGAGTTGGAAACTAGATGTTGTTCTTCAAATCTTTATGAGACAGAAAGATCTGGAAAAAGGATTTTTTTCATCTTTACAGAGACAATGCTCTCTGATCCTCTAGAACTATACAGAGGAACAGAAACATATCTAATGCACAGACCCATGCAAGATACTAGATCGGAGGTATACAATCTATCTATCTGTCTGTAACATAATTGCTTTGAAATTTGATCTCCTACAGTAAGAGCAATGTTCTCATAGTTCAAAGCTATATCTTTTGCTGGAGTTTTTGTTCTTGGTTGGTGGGGTTTTTTTTTGTTTGCTTGGTTTTTTTAAAGGAGATGAGTTCATTTGTCTGGCACATTTGAATATTTTTTTATGGCACAGCTGCACTGACATTTCCAAGGACTGCAGCAGAAGCCTGCATACAAGTAAACCGAAGCTGCCACAGAACATCCATCCCTCTGCAATATTTGCACTGAAGAAAGCAGACCAAGTGAGTGAAATAACAGACACTGAGCAAGGTAAAGTAGAGGGGCCCTTTGTATAAAGGTGTGAAATACACCAGTTTCAAACCCTCTGTTAACGCATGGGCTTGGAACAGTTCCTCTCAGGAGGTGCTAAGGAAGCTGATGACAATAACAAACTGAAAGAAAGGACAAAGAACTTCTTCCCATCTTGTTCCCACAAAGGCATCACTGTTAAGCCTACATGATTCTGTCAGTATTTTGTAAAGTAGAAGAGTATTTACTGGCTTCCTAATTCACATGAAATAATACACAACGTTATGTTTGATTGTCTTTTTTTTTTTAAGATTGTAATGGTGTAGGTAAAATCACTAAGTTTAGATGTTGGAAGCAATCGCTCTGGAAGACATTTGGTTACATGATGTCATCAAACTTTGCAGCAGAACCCCACAACCATCCTGAGAAAGCCAATAAGGAAAGAAAAAAAGTGTATTTTATAAGGTCTCCAACATGCTAATTCAGATCTTCTATGTAAATTACAATGTTTAAAGTGAACTACTTTTCCTCCCTCGTCCCTCTTCTACTCAGCCACAAGTAAAACAGGATTTGGGGATTTTCTGAAGCCTGAAACCAGACGTGTGCGTGAAGTAACCCGTTATTAAACACCACGTTTAGAATCTAAGGCTGTGAATAACAATGCAGCGTGTCAACTTATCCCTACTTGTTTACTGGTGTAATTTTTATTGCAGACGTTTTTCCTCTTACGAGGTAATTGCTCGCTGCAAGGTAACGAGTCTGTGTAACAGGACGCAAACATAAGCGCTTTTCGCTCCACGGAATACGAGGAAAGTCAAAGACAAGTCAGACCGACTCAGCAAAGCAGCGCAGGAAAGGCGCCCGTCCCCCGCGCAGCGGCGGCTCTCCTGCCGTTATAACCAACGCACCGGTGCTGCCGCGGGCCGGCTCTCGGCGGGGGGGAGGGGAGCCCCGGGGAGCCCCCGCCGGGCCGGGGACC
>JAVJGI010000032.1:15972721-16010053 GCA_035590275.1 Ibycter americanus | reverse complement strand
TGGGCGAAGCGCTGGCCGAAACATACAGCCCCGTGTTACTGTAACCCTGGGCGCACAAAGCCACCTTTCAAAACAGCTAACTCGTAACTAGTCTGAAAAAAATAATCAGAAGATGATCTGCTGCTGGGATGCGTTGGGTAAGGAGCAGCAGTCTGTAAGCCTGCCTGTGGCCCACCTAGCCTCCTGCTCGGTGCCCCCCAGAAGTAACTGGTCTGCGCTCCCATTTCACAGCAAAAATTCAGGATTTTTGCCTGGCCCAGCTCCGCTGACACCAACGGGGTCTCTGAGAAGCCTTGCGGTGGGAGCCCGGTCGGGCCGCAGCAGTCCTGAGGGACTGGCAGGGCAGCCAGGAGGTTGTTTCGTGCTGTGGTGCTGCGGCTCAGCTCAGCTTAAACTTGCTCCACCGCTGCACAGCCTCTAACGAAAACAGCCGGGGCTGTTCCTAATTAAAGGAAGCAGAACTGCCTGAACTACCCATTGGGAAAAGGAAACTGTGCAAAGGCAGCAGGAAACTGAAGAATGGGGTGAGGGAAATGGCGGTTCACATAAACATAATGAAAGTTCATTAGTTTTCAGACATTCATGTTGGGATAAACTCATCTTTCATGACCTCAGAGAACATATGATTTAGGGCTAGATTCAATATCCTCCGAAGTCCTTGGAAATGTTTCCATTAACTTAAGTAAAGTTGGATCAGGACCTTATTTGTTAATGCTCTCAATCATTTTTGCTACAATACACAGTGGCTTGGGAAGTTTGAGACATTTACAATTGGTATGCTTTTCTCAGCTCCATAAATTACACGTTTCATCAATTTTGAAATAAAATGATCCTGATTAGTAGCAGACAAAAATATGGCATAACGTTTTCTTGCTGGACAATCAGGTTTAAATTATCCTCAAATAAATCATTTAGGGTTTGTTTGGTTTTTTGGGGGGTTTCATCTGAGCAGGGCACAAATACCATTCGTTGTTTTTATGCTGATACTGAACACTGAATAAAAAAGCTACCAATCTTTCGGGGTGATCACTGCCATTTATTCTGTGATCAATAATATGTTCACGCCCGACAGGAAAAGGTTCTACAAGAAATGTTTGAGCATAGTTAAAACCACATTCTGTTTTGCATCACTCTGACAACACAAAGCAAATTTAAACCCATCGGTGCAGAACAAAGCAGCTGGAGCATACTGGGCAATCTGGCTCATTATCTGTAAATCTCTTATCTTTGCCCTATTTTTCTACATTCCTTATTACTAAGGCTGTTTGTATGGAAAGAGGATTTGTACGAGAATTATTCCCCACCTGAAATCATAATCCTCCTTGTGACATTGTAATAACTTCTTCAGCAACCACATGTAATATCATAAACATGCGTTGATGACTTCAGTTGGAAACTAGGGAAAAAGAGCTCTGAAGAGACAAAGTCTGTTTTCTTGGAAACATGGACCATAATCTTACAAACATTCTTGCACATGAATTATTGTAAGCATATGTGTAGTCCTATTAAACTCCCTGAGCCTAAATTATCCCTTGTGTAATTCCACCGTAATCTGTAGAATTAATGTGGCTCAATGGAAAACTATCAAATACACATTGTGATTTCGGTGTTCCGCTCTGTGTCGGAGCCATACTGAGCATCGATGATTGAAGATGTGTAAAGGGGTGACTGGTGAGTCCCTCAGCCATGTCTGAGATGGATCATCATCTCATTCCTACCCATCTGATCCTGATAAAGGGCCATGGTTTAATCAACTGGCTCAGCTGAGGAGGAGCAGGATGATTTCCCTGAAGGATAGAGGGAGTTTGTTTGAGAGAGATGAACTGTGTGCAGGAAGTTAATTTGCCAGGACTAGCTCCGAAGGGTGATATATAAGGGAAGGAGGAAGGCTTTGCTGAGTGGTGGGGAGCAGGGCTCTGAACTGGGGAGGATGGTGGTACCAGTCAGTGGGCTGAGTAGAAGGAGATGAAGAAAATACACCACTGGGTGTGTGTGGTTGTGGGTGTGATTTTGCCTGGAGCAGAGGAGTAGGTTCCTGGGTGGGAGCTACAGTGCTCGAAAGTACAAGAGTGCAGGAGGAAACTGAAGCAGGGAGCTGAGCTGGCTTGGTATGGGCAGGGGGTGACTGGTGAGGAGTGGGTCCTGCACTGTGCTGCCATCGATGGACCTCACTGGCCTGCAGGTAACTGATGGGGGAGCTGGCTAAACAAAGTGCTTTCCAATAACCTGGTGCTTTAAGAAAGAGGATACTTTAAGCTTTCTGACTTACAGCAATGTCCTTTTCTAAGCACCAAGGGGGCAAAAAATACTAGTGAGTGAGTACTAACCCGATGAGGCAAGGAGAAGGTTGTACTGCTCGCTTCCCCTTTGATGCGCTTCAGCTAAGAGGTGAGGAGCTAACTAAACCCTTCTGCAATTCCTTTGAACTTGGAGGAATCCTTGCCAGGCTGTCCTGTCCCACATCAGTGTGTTAACTAGTCCTGGTGTTGTGAAACGGCCTGTCCCAGAGCGCTAGCGATGCTAACACTCAGTAATGTTTTAGCCTAATTCACTTATGTGACTGAAGTTATTAAAACAGTAGGATAAATACAGCTTATGACTCTGGTAAGACGTACCTTCGGGCTGGTTGATGCCTGGTAAGACCAAACATTAGCACAGCATGCAGAAGCATTGAAGACAGTGCAAAATAACAACTCTACAGAAGAGCCAATGGTAAGCCTTAGGAGTACCCAAAATGGTCCTTCATCTTTCATTAGGATTCCTTTTGAACATGATCAGTGTCCTACGTAAGCTTGTATAGCATCTGTTCATATGTTACCTCACTACTAATGCCTACTTTAAAACATTGCTGTGCTTATACTGCTAATTATTTTGGAAGATTTTGGGGGTATGCAGTACTGCCCTCAGTACTTTAATTAAACATGCCATGCTGGATGTGTGCTGCATTGCTTCGCAACTACTTTAACAGACTACTCTCATCCCATGAGAGATCCTCTTGCCTTGTAGAACAATTATGGGCACTATGAGGTGTTTGTAGCCCACTCCTCTTTCCTCTGTACCAGACTACAGAAGACAACATTTTCTTGGCAGTCATTATCTCTACCTAAAAGGCTGGCTTATAAGTGTCTTAAAATCAACATCTGGAAAAACTAAGTACACGGACTTCTTAAAAATACCACAAACTGAATCATGGGGCCAAATTCAGCCTTGATGGAATTATTATCTGATATCTGTGTTCTGTGTTTTCCCTATATTGCTTGAGTAAATTCCCTTATACGGAGATGTCTTCGGAGATGCACATGATGCCAAAATGCTCAGAGAATTGCATAGGACCAAACCAAAAAAACTGCAGCAGGAAAAAAAAGAAATGTAAACCCAGACTTTTCTTGAAAGTGGGTAGTGGTGGAAATCTCTGATTTGAGAAGGGTTTTTAAGCATCAGGCCTGGCAATTATAAGACTGGGAGCCAGATTCTTATTTTTGGGAAAGACCTCCCTTTGTGTCTAATTTTTAAGGACATAGATATTACATTCGCGATAAAGTAACTCACTGAAGTGAGAGACTTATCTACATGTTTGTATTTGAAGAGATTAAGCTTTATTTAAAACAAAACAATACATTCAGATTGTTAAAATACCTAAATGCTTGCTTCTTAATCCTTCACTTTTTCATTGATTATAACACTGATGTCTTCTTCTGTCCTCCACCCTCTTATGAAAATAGAGGGGTGTTTTGTTATCTGGTGGTGCTCGCTTATGATAAATAAGCTTATGACAGACTCTTGTGCTTGTTTATTTTTATTCGAGATTCATGACCTTCCCTTAAAATGTGATAGTTGCATTCTTATCAGTGGGGGTGTAGCTAGAGAATAGTTGAATGCCAAAGTATGTTCCTGGATAGAACTAATATAAAAGAAAAAGACTAAATGTATAACTTACCTGCAACCTGACTAGGGTTGGGGGGGGATCCTGTGTTGTCATGTGCCTCTCCCTGCCTGCCCCCCGACTGGCTGAAAGGCTTGCTGCTCATACTGGTTTTTAACTTGCTAAAACCAGTACACAAGCAGAAGGCAACAAAGGATTTTGGATTGCTTGCTGTGCAATCAAAATGCCTGACATATTTAATGATTTTCTTCCTCAAGCATCGTAACTGCAAGTTCGTTGGCTTGCAGCAGGTAGGTCGGAGAGTCATTTCTCCCTTCTGTTTTGCAGGCTTCACTTCTCCATCAGTAGGATCTAAAACATTTGCAGTCTGTGTCACCAGTATACATGTACTGAAGTGTTTGATACTGTTTGTCAACAAGCTAAATATTAATAGCCATCAGCTTTATTTCAAAGTGATGTTTGGCTACAAAAACGATACAGCAAAACACACAAAGGAAATGCCTGCAGGGACAGTGTGTGTTACCAGAACTGCTGCTTGTGAGGGAGATGAAACTTGTGCATCTCTGCCTTCTTCTTTGTTTTCTTTCAGGCTTGTGAAGAAAAAAAACAACTCAGCTTTCATATCTCTACTTAAGGCAGACTTTGGTAGGCAAATAACTTGGCACTGTAGCTTCATGTTCCTGTTAAAGAGAACGCTAGACTCCTTAAAAATGGTGGCTTTTTCCTTCTTAATTATTTTGCTTCTGATGGCTCTTCTTAAAACTTCCCATCAGTTGCACTGTTGCTCCTGAGGTTCACTGGGCCACTTCCTTGGATGTCAGAGAGCTGAGGTCTGGACCGGCTGACCCGCATATGCCAGGATTTTTCCTCCCCAGTGGCAAGGAGCAGAGGACATGCATACACACACCTATTGCCAACAGACAAACTGTATTTGAACTGTAATAATGTAGTGATGGAGAGAAATACCAAACGGTCTTTACACTAGCCAGTGATGTTAGCCTGGGAGCATGCTGCTCCGGGAGCCCAGGGAGTGCTCAAAGCCACTGGGCATCTTTGCCCTGATGAGAAGGGGCTGCTGGCCAAACACCTTAAAATTATCAAGACTTTATATTAAGTAAGTGGGACACTCTTCTTAAACTCTAAGTGGATGCAAAAATAAATGACATAACCAGTTAATTCTAATGCAGAATGACTTTGAAGCCTGAAACTTTCCTTATTTTACTCTTAAGCTTCATGAATCAGTTTTCTGCTCTATTTTGGAGGGGATCACACTACTATGGAATTAGAGGAAGGGAGAAAACAATAACTTTGTGATGCTTTGTGCTTCTGTAATTCTTGACTTTCAGCTACCACTTTAACATCATCTATACATGTAACTTTCCACATATATTTTTCAAAGAGGCAATTTCTGGCTCTCCAGGGTGTGGACAGAGGCTACTACATTTATCATTTGGCTGATGCCTGCTCAGTGTAATATGAGATTGAATTGAACACTTTATCTCCCTCCCCAAACCTGATTTTTATGCCACTTGAGCATGTTCTCCTTGCTTCTGTTTGAATGCAGCTCTTCATAGGGTCTGGACAAATTCACATCTTTCACAGAATGGTGTGTTCAACCAATCTTCCTCTTCATGCTCCATTGTGTTCCCCAATAATAACTTCAGAACAGAATTGATTTAACATAGTATGTAGTAACTTTTTATGCAACTTCATGTTGCGTTATTCAAACTTATTTATTTGGATACCAGTTGCAAAATAATTAAAACACTTTGACCTATGGATAGATCAGTTTTCTAATGGTTAAAATCTTCACACTCATTGAAACAAGACTATGCTTCAGCAGTGCTGGTATTTTAAAACGCTGGTTAATTAATCCAATAATACTCTTATCATCATAGTCAAAATCTGAAAAAAGGAACAGAAATCTTCTCCTTGCTCCCTAATTCAGTGACTTCTTCCAATTATCTAGGTGGTGTTTTCTAAATGAGGCTAATTCTTCATCAGAAATACTTCCCACCTCTGACATGGTATTCTTACAAGCCTAAGAAAACGTGGTGGGTTTTGCCTTTTTGTTAACTTTACTTCATTCTCCTTCCTTGAACTTCCATGGTAAAGCTTTACTTAGAAGTTAAGGTAATTTCAAGAGCAAAACAATACACAGTAAGTGATATTTGGAGTGCTTTATAGGGTTATTTGGGACTGAAATGGTGCAGAGGAGAAAAGGCTGCTGAGTGTTGCACATGATGAGTGACTAGCTGAGACACAGTGGCATTTAGCCAGAGGCTGGCTACCATGCTGTGGAGACTCTGTTACTACAATAGTTAGGATCCCAAATCTGTTTGAATAGAGAGGTTTCAAATAATCCATGTCACTGTTAATGTACTTCAGTAGATGTCAGAGGATGTGATTCAGACTTTGGGGGGGAGAGAAGGGAATTAGGAATAGCTGATGCTCAGATAACTGAGACTGTACCAGAATACAGAATCCTGAGGTTTTTAGCCACTTTATCCCAGATCATTAATCTTGTCCATTTTATGCTCATATTGCATCCCACAAAACTTCAGAATTTCCAAAAAATGTTGAGTGTGGGGTTGGGTTTTTTTCAGTGGTTTTTTTTTGAGTGTTTTTTTTTTTGTTGTTGTTTTTTTTGTTTTTTTTTTTTTGTGGGGTTTGTTGAGTGGTTTTTTTTTGAGTGTTTTTTTTTTGTTGTTTGTTTGGTTTTTTTTTTGTGGTGTGTGTGTAGGCGCTATAGAGTCCCCGTCCTGTGTCCCCCCCCCGCCTTCTTTACTCTCAAACTGGAACAAAGATTTAATATCTAAAGTAGTTACTTGCTTACGCTTTAATGCAAGTAGCACCTATTGCTTAAAGCTCAAGTGATAGTAATATGATGTCCTTTGTGTGTGCTAGGTGTGCTTGCTCAGCAGTAAATGCAGTATCGGGGATGGTACTGCTCTGTACCTGCAGTTCTCGCCCGTGTTTTGTTTGTATCTCCAAACGGGGGGTGTAGGGTGAAGCCAGAGCTGCAGACAAGTAGAAGGTACAGGTAAGGTTTACTTGTAAATACAAAGGAAGATTCTAGTTATGGAGGTTAAAAACTGTACGTAAACAGAGACAACTTTATTTTGTAGCTGCATTCTGTAATGAACTTTCTTCAGAGGAAAAGCTTGGCAAATGAGCACGATATTCTAGAAATGTTCATGACATCACAGCCAGCACAGCTCAGCATTACAGACCAGCAGCACATTCTGCCTACACAGCATAAAACCTTAATTGCTTTGTGATATATAATCTTCAATAAACCTGAAAGAACTGGGGGTTGGGTGGATGGGTGTAAGGGAGGGGGCAAGGCACCAGTAATAATTTCCCCCCTCTCAGAATTCCCTGTTCAGTCCTTCCAAAGTAGAACTTTACATGGAAGCAGCTCTTCCTCAGCCTTCCTGTTCTACCCCCATTCTTGTTATTCAAGGAAAAAGTTAGATGAAATTTTCAGGAACTATCTCTAGTCTGGAGTTAAATTAAAATTAGGCTTAGAATTGTGATTGTGCTCTGAGATAACTACCTTTGCTTGTCAATGGCCAGCTTCTGTCTGGAAGTGACCTAAGAGTGGAGATCCTTACACCAACAATTTTTGAAGGTATATATTTTGTATCTAACTACATTGCAAAATCTGATTTAGTGTACCCTTTTGCAGCAAGGTTGCTTTTTTAAGGAATTATTACAAATATTAATGTAGAGCTGTTAAGACAACACTTAAGTGCTTCTTTACAAATATTTTCCTTTTCAATGTGGCTATAAAAAGAACATTAACAGTGATTCCCAGCTCTCATGCTTGCTTTTTTACAAATGGTTGCTTGCAAAAACAAGCCCTGTTTACTGCTGCTGAATAGTAATTTCTGGACTTCATCTTGGCAGTGAATGTTGGGGAGATATCCTTTAAGCCACTGAATTGGAGGTTAGGACATTCATTTTGGTGTCAGCTGACATCCTAAGCTGGATCATAAATAAAAGCAGCAGAGTTCCATTGCACTGTATAACAATAAAGCAGGAAACACTAATTGCCAAACTACTGGCAGCTGAAAGTAGAATTTACAGTAATGCTAACTGAGCAGATCTGACTGATACAACATTACAAATATCCACTCTTTCTTAAACCAAGTAGAGCTGGTTTTTTTTTATGTTTAAGAACTTACTGTGGACCAATGCATAGAAGGGGTAGGATTATGCACAACTACTTCACTGCATGGTTGAAAATACTTCTTAAATCGAAATATTAAAAAAAAAAAATAATCGTAACTTTGTGTTATGGACTCCTTTAAAGATTATCTGCTCTACAGTGCAAGGAGAACTTCACCTACCTATGAATATTCTCTTTCTCTCTCTTTGTCTCTCTTTATGAAGTTTATACAAAAAATCTTTTTGAGTGCCTGTCTAAATCCAGTACTGTCCAGAAGGTCATCTCATTGCATAGTCATGAATACCTGATTTCTGTATTTAAAGAAAAAACCAACAAAACAACAACAAAAAAAGAAAACCCACATCTCCTCCAAAAGAAAAAAAAAAGCCCTCCAAACCCGAAATGAAACATTCTGAGTGGAACAGTGACAAACATCTGGTAATACTGGACTAGTGTCTGTGCTACCATTCATGAAGCATCAATTTACAACAGACCTGTTTAATATACATAATATCTTAATTGATAAAGTGCTATAAGTTGTTTGAAACATTCCTTGCAGAGACCCCTCACTTCTCCCATTTTTGTCTGTTAAATACTATTATTGCACCCAGTATCTCTCTGGTTAGAGAGAAACATGTGAAACATCTTGTTTAGCTTTGTTCCTCAGGTACCGGCAAAGATAACAGAAGTTATGTGTAAAACTGATCTTATCAATCAACAAATACAGCTTTTCATAGATACGTGCCTGTTTAAAGCCTATCACTGGCATAGCTAAAAATGAAATTGCTTATTTCTTTTGCATGCATATTTCTGCCTGACCTATTAACTGTACTACATAACGTGTTAAAAACTTTTTGGGCGAGGAGGTAAAAAAAGATACAAGAAATACTAAATGTGAAATTTTACACTGTGTAGAATAGTCACCTGAGTTTAAATAAGCATGTTAACAAATGTCGATCTTCTTGTATCACATGTCACTTTCTCTTCCTTCTCCATTACCACTGTAGCATGAAACAGCAATGCAGATGAAAAATGCTGTCCAAGGCTATCACAGTGAAAACTACTGTTTTTTTTAAATTCTCATGCAAAATCCTGTCCCTTAGGAAGCTGCTCTCTGCAAGATGACATCTGCCTCAAAGTACTTCCTATTGATTTCAACAGTACTGGTCATGAGACTATCATTATGTTATAAGGAAGTATGGTGATTAAAAAAAGTGAAATTCAAGTTTCAGAAAGGTCTAGGTTCAAACTGTGCTGCAAACAACCAGAAGGGCTCAATGCTTCCTTTCCTAGACCCTCACCCACCTCCTAGAACAACAAGGCGTTTATTGGTACAGTATGTGGTCTCGGTGTGGGCCAGCAAAAGGGGAGGAAAATCGAAGTACTGATGGAGAGCCAGGGAGCTTCTTCAAACACCTTACACAGTACTTGCTTGTGCTCTGCCTTATGGTAACTAGTACTAGCAGTTCTCTTAACTTTTGTGACTGTTGGATCTAGTGCAAGACTACAACTCAGTTTTCTTTAAATGCACATTTTTTAATTTTTTTTTTTTTTTGAAAGCTCTCATTTTCTGTTGTAAAAATTCTGGACCACGTTTTGCTGTCCCATAATACAGACACCACCCTCCCAGTGCATTAGTCTACTGACAATTAAATGAGCTTCGGTCAAATGAACTTTGTGTGTTCATCACATGTAAGCTGTCCTTCACTCACAGAGCATTACTAATGAATGGAAGGCTATTTTTGCTGAAATAACTAAAAACCAATGTCCTATGGCATGGTTGTCTTAAACACTACAACCAACAACCCTCTCATAATTACTTTCATGAACTAGTTTCCTGAAGCCAGTCTGAAAATGTAAATGAAGGGTTGTGTGACTTATTCCTGGGGCTGCCAAGTCTCTGATACATACCCCAGTGATCAAAGCTCTTGCATACACCATGGTTGTTGATGTCCCTTGCTTGACTGGAAGGGAAGACTCATCCTTATGTCCATACTGACAGTGAACATGTAGCATGCATTACAGGGACACTATGAATGCAATCTGCTCTGATCTATACAAGGTTGAGAGGGGTACTGCAATCTGTTGTGCAAAATGTTTACGAAGACAATTTTCTTGCTTATCCCCACTACGCTGGTCTTAAAATAGCTAATGTGAGATAAAAAATTATGTTTCTGATTTGCACAGTAAGTTTTAAATCAAAGAAAAAAGTGACTTTTTAAAGCTTCGGTATTTATGACATGCATGACCTAGTACTAGTCTGTGTCAGCTTTTTACTAAGCGCATCACTGCAAACTACCAAAAGCGAAGTGGGATGCCCACGGCTACAGTCCTTGTACACTTGTGTTCATTCCCAGTGTCTCCAGTTGGGAGAGCAAAAGTTTGTTTAAAGAAGAAATAAAAGCAGTGTAAGATCAGCAGCTCGTACCTGCTGCAGCACCGTAACTCCATCGCCTACCACACTGACTTGGCTTCAAGTGTGATCAGTAGAGTGAAAGGCAACACAAACATGTTTTGAAGGGAAACACAAGTACTGTGTAGCACTGTGTTTGAGCAACCATGAAGACCTCTAGCAAAGGTCTATTAAAACCCTTCATTTCCATCGTGAAGATGCAGGAGATACAGTTCTTAAGGAGAAATGGTGACAGCAAGTCTTTTGTGCTATTTGCCAAGGACTGAAGTGTGGGGCAAAAGTGTGTTCAGGCGGACTGTGCCACTTGGCGCTGAGCCAAGCAAAGGTTTTTGTGCATGTACCACTGCCTAACTGTTTCTAAGGTACTAGCCCACACAGCCAGCCTACTTTCTTTCTGCTCCCAGGAAAACAGGCTGATGCTGGAATGCAATTTGTGATAGCACATTGGCTAAGGCACACTGATAAGCTCATTTGGAGGTGAAAAAAGGATGGAAAAGATGGTCTCACTAGGTCTGTTTATGCTCTGTGGCCCCTTGCATAGATATAAGAGGATCTTTCTGCTTTACAAACATGATTTGCTTTTGTATCTTTTAAATGGTCTATGTGCCATTTTATACAGCAATCTTTTGTTTCAATGTATTAACTCTCATCTGTTATAACAGGGTGTTTTTGCATGAAAAACAGTTGTCTGAAGAATTGTGTCAGTTCAACTTCAGAATTTACTTTTGAGACTTTGACTACTGTCTTCATAAATCCTTAAAGGCTTACAAAATGTTACAGAACAGCACAACTGTACTGGAATGGTCACTGCAGAGTTGTAAGAAATTTGAATCTCTAGCTGAGAGTAGATCAGTCTGTTTAGCTTTCAGATAGGCCTGTTTAGCTTTCTTCTGGCGTAACTTGGAAATAATCTTTGAAGCTGTTTTTATCAAGAGTCAACCTTCTTCTCATTTTGTTATTTTATTACAGTCCAGCTGGCGCTCCTCTTTTATCTTCCCTTCCTCCTTTTCTAAAATAAAATTAACCTGTTTTCTAACATACATGCAATATATACCCTCCATTGGAAGACCACCAGGTCAAACGAGAAGCAACTCTGAATACTTCATATTTGTCAACTATTGCATACCTAGATAAAACAATCTGGTAACTAAAACTCATTTAGAATTTGGCTTCCAGGCTAGGCCTTGGGGAAGGAATTTCTGGATGCCTTCTGTTCTCTCTTGAATCTTTGCCACTTTTGATGATGATATTTCCATAAAGTCATATTTGTTTTCTTTAAGAATACATCTTCCCTATTTTGCTTTAAATCTGTAAGATAAGTAAGTTTTCCTCTTTTAGAAGTGGAGAAAAAGAGGTAATGTATTTCACTCCAAATGTCCCTCGTACATAACGCAAACATGTTTGCCTTGATGTTAATATTTAAGGGAAAGAATGAGACACAGCAAAACCCAACAATCTAAACATAAGGAATCCAGTCAGCAACATTTGAGTCTTTGGATAGACCCTGGGAGCGCTGTTTTCTGTTCCATGCTGGGAGCAGGAAGAATGCAGTTTTCCCCTAGAACAATGACAATTTGGTTGTACCCACCTACTAAAAACAAAAGATAAGAGCTACTCAAAAACAAAATGCTAGTTTACTTCAGCTCCACGATGCTTTTGGAGAGAACTAGCAGTTATTTGAGATAATCTTTTCAAGGAAAAGTCAACCTAATTGATAACAAAACTTCCTTTATGAGAATTCAAGCCAGGAACGCTTTTCTGTGTTCCATCCCTGATGGCTGGGATGCAGTGTTTTGTTGAAGGCTTTGGTCAGAGTCAGGCTGTGATCTTTCTGTTTCTGAGCTCTCCCGAGCAGTTCTTGCTGCTGCAATTTTACAGTCTTCTGGGTCATTTCTAATCTAAGTTTTCACCTGCTAAGACTAATAAACTGCTGAGAAGTAAGGGTCCTTAACTCAAGCTGGCACTTGAGCCAGTAATCAGTAAGGAAAATAGCAACAAATATAAGGAAATGGGTACTGTTCCTCTCTCTCAGCTGATTATCTGGATTAAAAGCCACTTCATATGCTCTATTTTAACCTGTGTTTCCCAGGTTGACCAAACAGAGTAAAGAACATGCTGTTGGGATACACAGGCGGAGATTCTCTCGGCTTTGCTCCCCCAAAAGACTGGCAGTGAAGTAAAGGGGGAAAAGTCTTCCCGAGTCCTTGAAAATGAGATTCCTCCACATCACACCTGGAGCGGTTTGGTTTTTCAGAACAACCTCTTTCAAAGAAATCCGCCATTACCTTCAGAGCATTTACATGGGAGGTTACAAGTCTGAACAGGCAAGTGCCTTTCTTTAGCAGCAGTTGTTGCCGTGCAGGTGACAGGTGGAAGAAACCCCCTGGAACTCCCCAGTGTTCAAAGGCAGATTCACAAAGTTTATGAACCCACAGTTTGAATGCACACCAAACCCCAAAATCCTGCCCTGGGCAGGGCTGTAAGGGAGGAACCGAGCAGCCAGAGATGCTTTCACTGAGGTATAGATCTAGAGCAGGATGAGGATCGGCTACGTTCTGCTTTGCTCTGAACAGAAGCAGCATGTGAACTCAGCGCCATTTGAGCCTTTGCTGTGTTTATGGACAAGGCAGTCTAGGAGTCTGCCTCGCTATTCAGGCGCGGGATGCGGTGCATGAATGGAAGCATTCATCGCCTTTCTCTTCTCATGCTTCCCTAAGCCTCGGGGCGTTGATCCTGTGCTGCTGCCCCTTACCCAGAGCAGAGGAAGAAGCTGCCTCTGTCTTCATTCCCCTCTCCTCCAGTTCCCTTGCAAAACAGAAAGCAAGATTCAGCGCAGAGAACACTAATCTAAAATAAACTACCATTAGCCATAATAAAGTCCATTGTATCTCCAATTTACTAAACTATCTGCAACTGTGCAGAAAGTCCTGATAAGATAGTCCTCACTCCAGGTCAAGGAAAAAAAGCCTTTGCACACATCAAATTTACTTCAGCTAGGTCATTTTCAAGGACTTGATGAGTATGTACTGCACAGAGTCCTCACATAGTCTTAACCTATTAACTGCTTTTTAATGTCAGACTAATCAAGGTTAAAAACCACAAAAACTCTCTGTTCTGAACTCACATGGGACCACATCAAGGGACTCTGCTTATGCTGAGGATTATTAAGCCTGTTGGACAGGTTATAACTATAATGGCTGCCTTTCCCAGAGGGCCTCACAACGTCATGACAGTAGCATAATGTTTTCTGATGATTTCTAATGATTTTCTGCATAAAGCAGACTATTCCTCTAGACCCTCGTTTCCTGACAGCAGGAACCACTCTTTCTGTTCAGCTGAGTTCCATCCTCTGTTCCCTACCAGAATAGCTGCTGCAACGTTTTGACATCCGATGCTGAGGCAAAGGCTGCAGAGAGTGAGTCTCCTCCTGCGGCAGTGAGGGGAGCTGCTGTTGGTTTCACCAGAGAAAGTCTGTGCAGTCTGTCGAGTGTTTCTACATCTCTTTGAGCTTTTTTCTTTGTATGTGTTTCTGTAGCCAGACACATAGTTCTGTGTGTGTACAGATGACAGATGTGTTTATATTGCTTTATAGGTGGAACAGTGTGCAGGATTACATTTTGCCAGACGAATGTGAAATGCTAAAGTAGACTTTCACACACTTAGCTCCAACAAAATGCCTTTTAACAGTTGTTCCAATGTACAGAATAACATTTTCCATGACAAAATCTTAAGCGCATATTGTACTGCTGAAAGTAAGGTGCTTAAAGTGAGAAAACAGGATATACTGAAAGTCAAATTCACTGTATCAGGAAAAAAGGGAAACTCGTTCCTTCACCTATTACTGATAGTAACACTTGGTTTTTTTTCCTCTATATATTTCAGAGCCTGAACCCATTCAATTTTCCCAAGTGGCAGTTTGCTCTTCATGATGTAAACCTGCTAAGGATGTTTGCACGTAAGCTTTGAAGGAAGTACTTCTAAGTACTGTGCCTGTAGCATTGACACTGGTCACCTTTTTATTTATCTTAAGCGAACAACAATTTTCAAAAGGTGCACTACAGATTATAAGGACAGCTTTGACAAGCCCAGAGGAAAAATGATACTGGTTTAATGCTTTGGGGGTTTTGGAAGACTGCAGAGTACAAACTGTCATGAAGCCAACTTAACATAACTGTTTCCTTTATACTCTAAGGATTCACAAGGGACTTCACTGCTAGCATACAGGAAATAAAGTCTGTTGTGCTAGAACAAGACTTTGTTTCTTACGATTTAGAAAACTACACAAAGTTTCCTTACAGGAAATGTTACATTCATACAAATTCCCATATTTATTTGTAGACAAAAATTGCCATTCACATAGCAGGAAAACTAGATGAAAACAGAGACAGCATAGGCTTAAGGCCATTATGAGGTACTGGTGAACAGACCTGCATGACGGCAATAAATACAACTACACAAAAAGGTGCTTAAATGTAGAGATACCTTTATTTTTGTCTCCTTTTCCAGTACCAGCCTAATTTCTTAACAAGAATCTTTGAAAATAAATTGCTACATGAATGCATTTCTTCAGTGAGGAGCTTGCAGAGTTTATTTTAGGTAAAGCTTGTCTTCTGTTGTTATACTATTCGACCAAGATATATTGACTTGGGATATTTTTCCTTTAGATCAGGCCACTGAACAATGAAATAATCCGAAAAGTAGTAAAGAATCTTTCCAGACAGGGATAAAGTTTCCACACGGCAGATGCTCTCTACATACACAATGATTGCTCTCTTCATTCCTAGAAGCCCAAGAAGAAGAGCAGATATACAGACAGGAACACATGTTCCTGGTCCATTGCACAATATCTAAAAGAGATGAAACATTTAACACAAGTAAAGCATGAAGTTTTTTCATATGGTAAAGAATTAAAAGTGTGTACATTCATATAATATTACATTATAAAAAATTATTTCCAAAGATATTTTATAAAACAGAAGAGGCAAGTGAATATGAAAAAAAAAAGGGGGGGGGAGGGGGGGAGAAAAATGGCACAAACAAAAGAAATTATTTTAAAGTAGCTGCCAAAACCCATCATCTTTCTTTACATGCCAAGGAAGAGGAAAAGAGCTCTGAAAGGGCACAGTTAATTTCTGTGAAGGAAGAACTCCCTGACTCGTGGGTAACTAACTAAAACAGCTTTCAATCTCAGTCACAGCTTTGTGTCTCAATCATGAGATCTGTGCACAGATTAAGGCATAATAAGGCCAAAGAAGTTTAATTAGGATTACTGAACCTGGGATCCAGTTATAAACCTCTTGAACTTTGGCTTAAGTCAGCAAAACACTGAAGAGTTCAGCAGAAATGTGCTGATGAATTAGGACCTTCATCAGAATCTACTAGGGTACATTAGGCACTCTACTTAGGTATCAAAATTGATTTCAGGCAAGACATTTCTTACTAAATTTAACTACTACCATAGAATCAGCACTTTTCTGCACAGCTGGGGATTATATGGAAATAAAGAGTTCTTTTATAAAATCATGGCCCTATATTCTATAAACTCACATTTTTTAACTCCAAATACAGCAGTATCTGAAAGATATATTGGTGGGGCAAAAGAAAAATATCAGAGTTTCTGTTTCAGGGCTGTAGCAATCATTTCAGAATGTTTCCTTCCCTGCTTTGTGGCAAGATCCCACTGATGAACTGGCTAACCTTGTCTCGGTCAAAAGCAGCAGCAGCTTTGATGCTACTGAGTTCCAAACGCTCTCACCTATACTTTGCCTTTAAGATGGTCCCAGAAATCTAGCTTGGGGATGCGATGACCGTGATGCAGCGTTTTCTTATCAGAATCAATAGAATGTAATACTCTATGCAAAATTGTTCTGATTTTATTGTTGACCTTAATTTAACTATTTATTCATGCAAGACTTACTGACATTTTCTGAAAGTCCTTTACAAGCAACAGGCTGTATACTGTTTAAATTTTGAAATTTTAAGGTATCAACAGCAACAAATACTTGTATAAGAAAACTGCAGCAATGTAATTCTTTTATATTAGCAATTATATAGCTAAAAAGCAAAAACACTGAACACATCAACTTTGCATACTATATTTTTGAAATCAGAGTAATATACTATTGTTTCAAACCTGCTGAACCTGATTTCAAATAAATCCATGCTGGGACTTTAAAACGTACTATACAATTTGCTGAGAAGGAAGATCTGTTTTTTATACATATATACATGGCAAGCAAGGACATAAATCAACCACACACACTGCCTTTTAGTATTTCAAAGAAACTTTTCCATACCTGTGAACTAACCATGCATTTTGCCTTATTTCTTGACAAGTTTGATTAATTTGCACTGATGTTGATTGTGCTACTGATACTTGGCTACTGATATCTCAATTAAGGCATGTTTAAGTATCTCTATTTGTAGTAACATTTGTTACTGTGGTGTAAACATAGGAAACACCTTGGAGCATTCTCATGTGTTTGCAGGCAAAACCCACCAGGGTCCCTGATACGGAATCTGGCCTGTTTCAGACAGATACATAAGAAACACCAAAACAGTCCAAAAAAGTTATTTACTACCTTTTTTTGTGAGCTGAATATTCAGTCTGACTACTGATTTCAGATTCAATATTCAGCTTTAAGCAAACAGATAAAAATGTGCACCACTGCTAAACAGAAAATCCACTCTCCTTTTCCTTTAGTAGAGCTACCTGGAGTACAAATACTGTCTTACCTTCATTGCTTCCCAAGCCCTTTTTCTGTTGCATTAATCTCCCCTGTCCTTTCTTCAGTGTCTTTCATTTTGATGTTTCTCTGTACTCTACCCAGCCCTCTGAGATGTCTCACACCCATCCTCTCTTCCCTGGTTTTCTTTGTGATCTCTGGTATTAATCGCCCTCTGCATTTCTGTTCCCAGGCACCCTTCCACCTGTCTTCCTTCTGGACTTGTACTGGCTCTGCACTCTTGTAGACTGCATCCGCTATGAAAGCTCAACCCAGTTGTCTAAAGCAAGTAGAGAGTTTCACTTTGATTCCTTACTTTCCGCAGTCTGACATGAAAAAATACCAATCACAGATATGATTTAGGTCAGGTAGACATCCTAACACCCTCCTCAGCCCAGAAGCTGAGAACTGTAGAACAGGTTTTATAAAAAGCTGAATTATTACAGTCATGGACTTTATCAAGCCACTGTGCCATAAACTTCATCCTGCTTTCCTCTATTAAACTTGGCTAAGAGCTCCAGTCTTTTTGGTGTTTGGTATTCTTGTGTCTAGATGTACTCACAAAGGTAAATGCTAGAATGAATTCCAAATTAAAAGATCGTGTAATGAAATAGTAGTAAATGGGTCGATTTGTGAATCTATGTGTAGTTTTAAAGGCCACACTGAGTTGCTGTTATTACTTTGCTGAGGTGCAAAACAGAAAAGCAATAATCAAAATTAAAATCATAATAAAATACCTTTACTATATCCAGGTTTTGATATGATGCATTCAATTTATACCTTCTATTGATTGCTTATAACTTGTAAGCTGCTTTTCAGATGCCCTTTGATTAATGGAAAAGTACTTGCATGCGGGAAAAAGGATCAGGAAAATTATAGACTAGGCATCTCTAAAAAAACATGATCATAACTCATGTCCTCTGCTCTTTTCCCTTCCACACATATTGGTTCAAACAAGACAAAGCAGATGTGGTTCTGCAGGATCTCTGTATGCAAAATGCCCATAAAATACTCTGACTATAGATGTTCTTGTTCTAAAATGCGTGAGGTTAGGAATTGTCCCCTGAAAGAGACTCTGGTACAAAGCTGCTGAAGCCAACAGACAAACAGATCTATATCTGAATTTGGGGTTGTGATCTGCAAGTCAGAACTATTAATCAATCTTTCTGATCATTAAAAATTAACCTTCAGTCAACCTTCAGTACGTGTCTAGAGACATGTTGTACCTAGGACTGGTGCAGTTGCTCATGTGTTGGAGTGGCAATTCCCCTCCAAAAATCTAGTCTGACCAGTCCTTACTCACTCCCTCTCACACTGTCAGCAGGAATGGAGACTAGCATTCCTTTTGCTTGGAATCCAACATTATACAGTCAACTTCTGAGAAAACAAGTATGTACATTATTAAGAGGAACCTTTGTGGAATCTTTAAGCTAGAAATGCTGCTGTTCTGCTGCTGCCAGTATACAAAGTTGTTGATGGTGGAAAGGAACTGAATAATCTACAGCCTTCCTTAAACATGTAAAAGAAGATGAGCTGTCCTACTAGTGAATTTCAAAACATTGTTCAGAAGTAAATTTTGGAGAATGATTGATGTCTTCCACCTTGAAAAGACCAAGGCTTTTGTTTTTCCCCTCCAGCAGAATACAAACATCTCTCAGGGAATCCAGTGGCAATCATTAGTTTGCTGTGGAGAAGAAGCAGGCATCTATTGGGCAAGAAGGGACCAGGGCCTCTACAAGGTCAACAGGCTATTCAGGGTAAGTGTTTCCCAATATCTCTTTACTTTAGCTACAAGACTGCCTGTAGAATATTTGTGTTGCATGAGGTGTCTCTGAGGATCTGCAGTTTATTTGGTTCAGCCCTCCTTGGTGAGGCTTGGAGACAATCTTTGTGTCACCTTTGTGACCTCTTGAGTTGCAACTGCCTAAGGACTTTCTTGGTCATTGGACTATCTGACTTTGCTGCCAACAAACTAAGGGATCATTCCAGAAGCCAGTGCCACAGGTCTGTCTATACCATTTATGTTCACCTTTAATGCAAGAAATGTTCAGCTAACTCTTAAATTGGCTCACTGGCTGCCTGGCTTCACAGGCCTATAAACTAAATCCTACATACTAAAATCTTCCACCAATTAAATGTAACCAGACTTTTAAACAGTACAATAAACTAATCAATCTGTATATTAATGGAGGTTTAAAAGTAAAGGATCAGAATACAACATGTATACTTAGCAACTCTCTCGATAAATCTAATTTCATATTAATCACTTTAATATAAAAACAGAATAGTTCTTGCCTTTCTGTTTCAGATACTTTATACAGTTGTTGAAAGAAAACAAGCTAAGCCAGCAGTCTGGCACACTGGGAACACTGGCACATGGCATCACTGCTGATAAAAGCTGCTTTAGTGTTGGTGAATGCAGCACTGTAGCAGAGTGACATTTAACAGCTAAAACACTGAAAGCATAGCTCACAGCTTCACTGGGATTAAATGTCAGGCCACTGGTTAAAACAAAAATGAGTAAAGCAGAAAGCTTGCAGTTTTTCTCATGAATATATAAACATACATTTGCTGTATATCTTTAATGAACAAGTTACAACAATCAAAGGGAGGACAACATAAGTCCCCTTAAACTTAGAAGAAAGTGGAGAGCTAATGTGAGATTTGCTTTGCATAAGAAACTGTCAACACCTGCTGTTCTTAATGACTTCCACAGAGATTGTCCTTTGCCACCTGGACAAGAGCAGAAAAACTGCCCAGCTTTCTGGGGCTGGGCAGACTTGTGGTGTGGGAATGTTGCTTGCTGCTGCAGGGTGATACACATATGTGAGTTGAAGATTGTGCTGTTTGCCAGCTATGGAGCGACCTCCCGGACCACGTTTAGGACACTGCTCAGGCCTCCTTAGTCCTGGTAATGTTCCCTTCCCCACAGTATTAAGTAATTGGAGATAAGGGAATAGATGGTGGTGATAGAAAGCTACTAAAAGAGGCAAAGGCAAGTGCAGTGATACAGAACTGACCCAAGCTGGGTTAGCAGCATGATCTTTGTACGTCTATGCAAGTAAACAGACCTACTTTTTAACAGTGTAGGAAAAAAACCCAAACAATTAAGTATTTTCTGCTTCTTGAGGAAAAACTGTGGGCCTAAAGCAGTAATTTATTAATAATTATTTTTGTGTGTGTTTTTGCTGGACTGCTAAAACTCAGCTTCTGTTGATAAATACTTTGTTTCAATGGCTATTTAACATCTGGGGACAAAAAGAAACTGTTTAGCCTGTTAAGATACAAAAGCTCCCAAGGTATCTTTGAGGTTTGTCAGAAAAGCCAAGGAAATGTGAACAGCCGTTCCTGATATTTTAAGGAAGGTAAGGCAAAAGGGGATTAAAAAAATAAGAAAATGTGGAAGAGAGGAAGTGGGAAACCAGTCTGAACTATGACCGAAAGGAAGTTAGCACCAGGAGGAAAAAGGAGTTTTAAAACATAGCCATACTGCCATGCTCTCTAAGAAGGGACTTGAGAACAAAGCTTGCCTGTTTGCAAATAAGACTTCATTCAAAAACAAAAAACCCCAAAACAAATCCCTTAATTCCTCTATCAAGAAAAAGGAGGAGCAGAAACCAATCTCACTTGGCTCTGATGAACAATTTACACCATCTATGGATATGACAAAATTCCCCAGCCAAAGGTATTTTCAGCAGAATGCTCCTTGATTTAGACAGCATTTGACAAGTTTCCACCTTGCGAGACAAAGTGAATTCTGGCTTTAGAATGAGTTTCCAAAGGTCAGCAAGGAAATGCACGAATTAGAGAAAGCAGCTAAAGGGATTGCAATCTGTGTGTATTATATTTTTATTTTCATTGTGTGTTCTTAGTTGATGACAGATGCCCAAATGTTGAGTTGCTGGTAGCTGGACTTGCATACCAAAAAAAACCCCAAAACAAACACACACACACAAAAACGCAAAACACAAAAAACCCCAACCCAAACCTGAAGTGCCATAGCAAGTTACAATAATGGAAACCTTACAAAAATCAGCTTTTAAGAAATGCTAGAAACTACGGTGGACAAAAATAATAAGCCTTTCACAAAGGTATCAGAAGTAACAATAAACACAGTCCAATAACATACAAGTACAGAAAACTAACAGGGCACAGAAGACACGGTCTCGATGCAAATAAAGCCTTCTTCATGAAACTACAAATCTGACCATAAAATAACCTGAAGGATCTTTCAGAAACAAGGGAAATGGGGTAGAGAATGACTCCAGTGACAGGGAAACTGAGTAGTCACATTTAGTGAAAGCTGAGTAGAGGTCCTTGGACACTGAAAGGAAAATTAAAAAAACCTACTGTAATAACATACTCCTTTTTATTTCAGGGCTACTTTTGGACTCCTGCATTCACCAGGTAGGCACTAGGGGTTTTGATGTTTCAGGATTTTATTGCACTTAATGTTTTCAGAGTGGAATAACAAATGTTTTTGTTTGTGTGTTTTTTGCTGGGGGAGGTTGTTTGTTTCTTTGGCATGAGAGAATCTGCAATGAATTCATTTGTATTCTGCTATGTAAATTACAGTATCTCATGAGCTCATCAGCCCTTGCTTGTTCTTAGTATCATCTTACTGTTTTGAAAACTTCATACTAATGCCCTGTAAGGTGAAGAATCCAGATGAACATTTTTTTCCTTTACCTGCAGAAGTACTGAGCACTACTTCCAAAGGCAGCTGTAGTTTGGCTTCTCAGTCTCAGCTTTTCCCATTTCCTGCCCTGTGATTCACAAGGACCCGGTTTCGCTGACTGCTTAGTGTATCCCGAACAGCCCGCAAGTTTGTGGGAAACCCAACTGCAGGCATTACAGCCCTGCAGTTGTGGGACCTGCTTTCTTAATATTGGAGATGCTCTAACTGTAAAATTAAACTAACAAACCCAGCAGTGAACAAATACCTCAAATTTTAACTGGAACTATATTCACCTTACAAGCTCATAACCAAGATGCAAGAAACCTGGGCTGTACTCACAGCTCTGCTGTGGACTTACCATGGGATTTGGGGCAAAGTATTTACTTTCTCTCACATCAGTATTTTCTACTTTAACACCAGGAAAACAATAGCTTACTCCTCACAGAGGATGCATCAAAATTCCTGTATATCTTTCTCAGTGAAGATCTCCAGGTATGGAGAGTATTGCTTATATTAGCATGCATTTTGAATCAGTAGCATATTCTGAGAATAAGATTAAATGTATGTGCTATTTTCTTTTGACTAGAATTATTTTTTAATATCTTCAGACATAGCAGACCCTATCCATTAAGAATCAATTTCTGCTAGAAACTTTGATGGCAACTTTAGTTCACCTGGGTGGTGAACAGAAAAACTGTTACTTTTTCCTAAATGAGTTAACTCTAAAAAGTTTCAAGAGACACATTGCTCATCTACACAGAGGTACTGCAGTTATGACAGAAACAAGATCTCTTCTATGGAATATAAATTTAATTAGTAATTGGAAAAACAAGAGAATTCTGAGAATTTAAGACAGAAAGGGATTTATCCTTAGCTCAAATACTTAAGTGCGTGGGAGGGAGCATTCTTATTAAAGCTCTTTCTAGTCTAGCTCTTTAGCATGTCTGAAAATTCAAGTCTTGAACCTCAAGGAAAACTAGGTTAGAATTGTTAATATTTTTTAAGTTTTTTGTTTTTTTTTAAAAAAAAGCAGGAACCTTTTCCAACAATTCCTTATTATGGCTGTTGGTGGGGAAAAAGAAGAATTTCAGGTACTGTTTGAGCAATATAAAGGTCATTAAGCTAGCTACTGGCTTATTCTTTTTGAAGAATGAAGATCTTATCCAGTTCACTTCCCTCCACAACCTATACATTAAATCAGCTAAAACTTCACAGCCTATTTGCTGTTTGAACTTACCTGTGGAATGCAGGCTAGGACAAAAAAATCTAGATGTGTAGTTTGATGTAAATCAGATAATTAAGTAGAATTGAATAATCCCTGGGTACACTTTTATCTTCTACTGTCTAAATCACTTGAATCATCTGGGGTGCAAAAAGATAGCTATAGCATTCTATAGCAACAGCTTGTGTTCAGGCTGGTCAGCAGCTATAGCTTGTAGCATTGCCATGAAAACCTTTCTAGTTCACGTCTGTGTATCTTGTTGGTACGGTTCCCGTTGTTGTTATACAATATACACAGTAGGTGAGATGCTCTTCAAAACAAGCAGAGGCATGTGTGGTCCTACAGGCAGATCATGGATTTTATTTATCCTGGTTAGGTAAATGCCAGCATGGGGAAGAGAGAAGTAGAAGAGAAAGGACTTAAATTAGCATACTGTGCAGTTGGGTTTCTAATGTGCGCTATTTTTATTCCCGAGTATTATTTTCATCATAGAATGAATTATATTGGGAAGCATGACCAACTCCCTTGTTTCCACAGCTCTCACTTTATAAAAGCTCGGAGAGAGGGAGACAAAAATCCTACCTCACGGATTTTTCTATCAGAGAAAAGGAGAGTTTCCACAAAACCACTAGGAACTAGATTTAACAACCGGATTTAATTGTAACAGCACTAGGTATTGTCACTTCTGCATACTAGGCACTTAGTGGCCTGACCCAAAGTTACCAGCCCAGTGTCCTCAGGGGCAAAAGAAAAGGGAAGAAGCCCAGCTGATGTGATCTGGATCAGAACCCACACGCATAGTGAGGGACGCTACTAGTTTCTGGATCTCAGCAGAGCTCAGGAGTTCAGCTATGCATATGGCTATTTGACACTGTAAAGACTTAAACAGCTCAGGTCTGTTTCTGGGTATGCCTAAGGGCTTTAGGGATGAAAAGGCAGATAACTGGGGTCATTAAGAACCTCAGAAGTTAGGCAACAGTTTAGTAAGGAAAGTCTGAGAATCTAGATTTGGACACATAAAGAAACATGCAGGCTTGGCTTTTTTTTTTAATATGAAGCTAACCTTAGGCACACTACTTAGCTGTCTCTGTATTTCAGGTGAAAGGTGGCAGGTCCATCATTGGGATTAAAAGGTCTTTGGAGTGGTAGTTTCCATCAGCATACTCCTCAGCCTAGTTGCCAAACGTAAAATGAGAAACATAGAACTAATGAATTGAAAATACTAATAAATGACAGGTGTGAAAGTAGTACTAATGCCCAAGTCTGTGGGAACATTAGCGTTGGTTATTAAAACATTAAACTAACACCCAGACTGCCAGTGGGACCAGCCAAACATCATGATCTCTGCCAGAAGTTTGTGTCAAGAAATAGTGGCACCAGTGAGTCTTGTGAGAAACTGTGGGAGATGGATAGAAGGCTGGTTAAAAAAGAACAAGATTCCCAAGGCAGATGCAGGCTGGAGAATAAACTAAGTCCTTAACTACATGTTGTTGTTCTAAGTGTCACCTTGGCTGAGTCTGAACCTGACCAAAGTCTCTCGGTCAGAGCACCATGAGAAATACCACCTAACCATACAGATCCTACTTAAAAATAAGGGCTTATTTCATCTCCCGATATCAAAAACTACTGCTTATTATAGCAGCCTACTTCTACTCAAAAAGAAAGGAGAAATTACATCCAAAGACTGTTAAATATAATCATACATATTACTAATAGTGGCCTAAAATGAGCCTTTAATTGCAGATCTCAATGTGTCTTGCATTAGTCAAGCATTCATTTTACTAGAACTTGAAAGTGGCATTTTAAGTTAGCTAGAACTGATATTTTATACGTATACAAACATCTTTGAGGCTACTGCCTAATCACTGCAGCTGGTATAGCAAGAATCTGCATCAAACACCTGCCTGAAATGTCTTCACAATGCAAAACCTAGAGGGGTTAGCAGTCTGTACCTGCATACCAGTGGCCTGCTTCAGTGGTCACATTTAGCAAGACTGTTTACTTGAAACCATGCTTTATAACATACATGGAAGTGTGATCGGGGTGTTCATTAGGTTCATAATGAACCTGATAGCTGATAAGACTGACCAGTCTTTAGCTTAAACTCTGTTTCAATCTAAGCTGTCAGTTCATCTTTACTGCTACTTCTATCCTCTGTCTGAAACGTAGCATCTATAAGCATGTCTAACTGGCAGTCACAGAAAGAGCAGAGCTACAACTGAGCTTAAAACTGACTGATTTGAATAGCTTTAGATGTTTATCTGTGCTCAGCAGACGGTAATTCTACATTGTGGCTGCAGGGTAGCTGTACACAGCACACAAGGTAGAAGAGGGGTAAGACATATTTTCATTAACACTGAGAAGTTAAACACAAATTTTGGTGGGTTAACTGTTTTCTTTTTGGACTATATGATTTGTATCACTGAAGGTCTTAATCTGATGTTCATATTCTTCCTTATTTTGACTGTTTTGATCCTAGAAGAACAATAGTACATCAGACATACTGTCAATCTGGTTCAGAAGAATTATAAATAGTGGGGAAAGATTCAGTGTACAAAAGAATGCACTAGCTAGTCTTAATACTGCATTATACAAAGTTCACTTGTTATGAAGTAAATAGAGAAAAAATGCTACCACCCAGATTTTGTAGCTTTCCACAAAGTTCTAATAAGAACAGTGATATACAGGACAATAACTTACTATTCGTCATAGTAATTTGTTAAAGTGCTATGAACTTAAGACATTTTGGGCAGGGCACAAAGAATGGAAAATCTTAGCTAAATGAAATAATGACCTCCTTTCATATAGCTTACTGTGTGAACACTTCTGTAACAACTCCAGAAACTTGTAGTGAATTTAACCAGTCAGGAGACCAGGCATGTGTGATGGGATGTGCAGTCATGAAAGAATCGGTAGAGTGCTAGAAGCATAATGAGCTGTGGAGGTTTCAGGCTTCTAGAAGCAAGTTTAAAAAGGAGAGACTCATTCAATTGACAGCTGGCAGGGAGGGAGACAGCAGAGCTTGTACTTGCTGTGCAAATGTAAACTTCTTACTACAGACTTCCCACGGGAAGGAGGCCCTAATGTGGAAGGACTGCTGCCTTTGCCTGATTTAATCCAGATTTTTCCAAATAGAAGTGATCTGAAAATACCTGTTTATTTCAGGCTCTATAGGGCACCAAGGCAGTAAGAACTGCTGAGAATGTTGTCCAGAAAAGCAAAAAAAAGTCTCATTCTAAGGGTCCAGAATGCACAGTCTACTAATGAATGGAGCTTTACATAGCATTTCTGCACAGTTTTAGGTGAAATTTAATTACATTAAAGGAGAGCAAATCGCTGACCCAATTACATAGCCTGTCTGTCTATGGCTGAAAACAAGGACTGGATGCAATCTCTGTACAGCTTTCTGCTGTGTGGTGCATGCATATCCTTTCTTTTCAGTTTGAATTTCAGGTATGCCAGAATGACTGGAATAATCACAACTGGCAAAAGGGCTAGATCACCTGAAGACCTGATTTCAGGGTTAGTAAACTGGCCCAGATACAAGCACAATAATTCTGTAAGCAGCAAGAGAACTTAAGACTGGTTTCCTCTGAACGTGTACCTGCAGACTGACTTCAAGCTTATTATAGGAAGGTCATAACATTAGTTTATTCCTTCTTAGACATCAAATAATCTACAAGATTCAGTAATTTTCTCTATCTTTGGGAAAAATCTCTGCACAGCTTGTCTAATTTTCTGTAACTAAGAAGAATTTACATCTTTCCCTAGATAGCAGATCTTCTAACATCTTATTCTAGGTTTACGTTTCTTTTCAGCTTTTCTCTCAATGAAGGCAATAAAAGTCTCTCTTCTCTGACCAGCTGCCTGTTTTCACGGTAGGAATTTGAAGTCTTTGAAGATACGACTGTATATTAAAACTGGTTGCAACTGATGAATGGTTTTAAAAGCTTTTCTGGGGGAAGAAAGGTGTAGGCAGTGTGTGCTGGCACAAGCCTTTCTTTCCTGGAATTCTAGGCTTCTGCATAGGAAGCCTATCTAAGGTTGACACGTAAAAACTGTCCAGCATACATTGCAAAACACTGACACTTGTATTTCTATAATTCTTGGCTATAGCAACAGAAACGAATCATCACTTCTGACATCTTAATTCTGTTACTTGGTTTAATATATCTAAAGGGACTTAACTTAGCAGAGTGCAGATGTTCATAACTCAGAAATGGGCCTCTTGAAGATGATCTCAAACTGAACAACTAAGCTAACTTTTACATTTCTTAAACTCTCTGGGGACCCATTTCAAGTGTGGGTCAAGTCCCACAAGACAGCAAAGGTCTCCTGGAAGTTGTTCAGTTCTTTCTGAACTCACTATCTTGAAGAAGGGTTAGATGGAACCACTTTCTCATGCAAAGTAAACTAAGAAGCTTTGCCAGAACATCAGTGTGAGATACAAAGGGGACACAGTGCTCATGTAAATAAGCACATATAAAGTAATTCCTGTGCAGTTAGGTTTGCTGTTTCCCCTTTACAGCTGTTTTGGCTCCACAGATATGCTAGTTATGCCAACCTAAGCCTATCTGCTCCAAATCTTGCTTTTGTGCACCTAATGGTTTCAGGCTCCCTTTGCAGTACTTCTCCTGCATTCCTTGAAAACTGCAACTTCAACGTTTCTGTTTTTCTTTAGCTTTTGGGTGTCTGGAGGACTTCAGTCATTCCTTCAAACACGCACATGTTTCTGACAAGCCTAAAATCAAGTGTAAGGATTTGGGGATCACTCATATGTACAAATGACTTCAAGCAATTAAAAGCTGTCTTTTCCTCCTGCAGTTAACAAAAATAGTTGCCTAGACTGAAAATGTATAGTACCCATGAGCTCTACTGTTTAAAAATATGAAGCTCTCAGCATGATGTAATACTGTGCTTGTTTCTAAACTCAGGTGTTGATTTCCATGTCAAAAGCTATAGCTGAGTCCTGTAAAAGCCAGGAATTGTCCCATCCTTTAGTTCTTTAAACTACTAAGCATTACATTTTGCCAAGGGTATGGGGAGTTGCAATACACTGTGAACATTTTCTTCTAAAGGCAATTGAATATTACCAGTTACTTCACATACCACACATAATCATTTCAACGGCAATCTGAGGCATTTTAATCCCTGAATCACTATACTTTGACAAATGTTTTAAAATCTTTACAGCTCTCAGACTTACCATATTTTATAGAATTCTTAAACTAAGATATGCATACAAGTAGCAGTATGCAAGCAGCTTTCAAGTGGTATAAGATTTGGCATAACACCAGAGGTGTTTTTGCCAGTGGCAGTACCAGCTGCTATTGTGGTTGGTGATGGTGTCTGGCAAAAAAATACTTGGGAACTCCTTCCCCTCAAGCCTTTCTCCCGTCATGGATGACTCTTTGGATAGTATTTTGAGTCAGTGGTTCCCTTAAACATTACAAGGGGCTTAAAGGCCTTGCTAAAATGTATCCTTCATTTTACAAGGACAAGTGTTTTTCAAAAGCATTAGGCTTTTACCAGTTTATCACAGTTTATCAACTCCAACATCATTTCTAATAATTCTATGTGTAAATCCCACTATCACTTTAAATTCCTCTTGTAAACAGAGAAACCATGGAATTAGATTAGTAACTTCCTGCTCTTCTACGATGTGCCCTGTTGAGACTTTTGGTAATATATTAAGCTACACAGTGAGATCTTCCAGTCAATTTCTTTTGCAATAATAAGTAAAAAAAAAAAACCAACCAAAAACCCCAAACCCAAAACCTTAACTAAAACCAGTGGTGTAGCAAAGTGATCCCTAAATATGTTACCCACGTTTGTTCTAAGATGTCTGCTTCACGTAAACATCCCTCTGCTATTTCCCCTCTCAAATTAAAACCACTGTAAAAAGAATAGTATGCCATCTCTTCCTCCTGCCCAACTTTATCTCCAGTTTTCAGAATAGGCTTGAAAAACAAGAACGGCAAAAAGCTGCCTCTGTTGTTCTGCACACTAAACTGCTCTGAAAATTCCAGCAAGTAGCTTTTGATCTGTTAGGAACTACCAGTACGATTGAAAACAATGAGATCAAATTTATTCACAACTTCTCTAAACATTCAAAACATCACAAATCTATATGAGCCTCTTTAGAATTAGCCATACACTTCACAGTGACAGATAAAAAATAAGTCTGCTTACAAACATCCTCTATGGGTGTATATATGCTGCTACTAAATTATGAAAAATATCTTGAAACTGCACAAGTTTTTACAGGTTTCATTAAAATATTTTAAACCCCGTAACATATTAATTTGAAATTCTGCTAAAATAATGCTTTTTTAAAAAACCTCAGGTTTGGATAACCGACTAAAGATTACAGCAACTCTAGCAAAAAGCCAGCTTTAAGTAAAATTTCTCTTAAACAACAGTAGGACTTAAACTTGGAAGTCGTGTACTACCTTTTCAGCCTTGCATTAACACAAAACTTTATTGATTGCCTACCTCTATTTTAGTTCTATAATCTGCCATCCCTGAATGCTTCTGACTTGATTAAGTCTGTGGAATATTGTAATTAGCATGAAAGTGCAGTTTTGTGAACAGCTTGAAAAAGTTACTGAGGTGCTGAGGCGTTGCCATTTCAGCAGTGATTTTTTTTTTTTGAAGTAATTAATGCCAGTCAGCCAAAGACTAAATAAATATGCATGTAGCTGAAAAGTCCAGGTAAACACTGAATTTGTATATATTTTCTGCTGGTCTGAACCTGCCTGTTCCAGACTGGTCACACCATTTCAGGAGCAAGACCAGCCAACAGGACAACCAGGTTGTCAGGCACAGTTTGTGCTGTTGCAATCCTGAAGAGATATTATCAAGAACCTGCAACCTTGTTTTTGCTAGCTCTACCAGCATTAACAAGGGAGTGACACACTCTCTGATGTTACCTGCAAACTTGGAGAGGGGAAACTGGTATTTGCTGCTCTAATTCACCAGCAGTGCAACCTGTTCTTTCTTTCTTGGTGTATTGCTGCTATATCTATTTCAGCTTTAATTTTACATTCAAAAATACTTTTTCTGAGAACCATAAATCTTAGCATACATATGCAATGTTTTGATATTACAAATGCTTTTATGATGCAGATGAGCAAGTCCTCAATAAGTTAAAATTTACTTTACCTACCAAATCTGGTTTCCATTTCCAGGTCAAACGAAGGGAGTAAAGCATCGAGTACAGGGCTGTTACCACTGAGGAGGTCCAAGATTGTCTAACCTCACGGCTTCTGGGAATGCTATCAAGGGTGAACTGGAAGAAACCATGATAAGCTGAATTGTTATTTTTTTAAAGAATGTTGTTGCCTCTTCTATAGAGTTATTAGATCTGTCTATGCCAACTTTTTTTTTTTTTTTTTTCAAATCTAGCTTGGAAATGTTTGGGTATGAAAACTTTTCTTAGATGCCTTATTCAGTGTCGTGCTTAGCACTCCTGGCAATGAAGTAAAATGAAATACTAGAACTGTATATCTATTTTTTAAATCTCTTCTCACGTTACTTTAAAACATTCCTAACTTAATAAACAATTCAGCTAGAGCAGCTTCACCCGCAGTATGTTAACATAGTGCTCCACCTCGTGGTCACTGAGATACAAGTCTGGGTCTGATTAGATACAACCCATACCCAGTGATTCTCTTTTGTCTCTTGCCTGGTTAAATTCTTCGTGGATTTATACTGCAGAAAAAGTAACAACTTTTCTCAATTAATGTCCGGTGCATACTACTAAAAATGTAACAGCAAATATCACTATCCTTTAAACAAGTACTCAATGAGTATTCGAAAGATATGCAAAATGCATATTCAAAATGTAAAATATTTGCATGAAGAAACAGGAAAGAACATCTTACCATTAAATAAAAAATAAGCGTAAGAAATAATTTTCTTTGTTCTTTCCCTAGGAGAAAGTGGAGCTTATTCACTGTGTGTAAAAGGTATCAAATTGATAAAACACATGTGTTTTGTCTCAGAACACTGTAAGCAGTTAACAGTAGCTAGGTTTCCTGTACTCTGCAGATGACTTTTACTTTGACGCAGAGGAACTACACCTAAGAACTATTGCTACATCAGAAGGCAGTCCTGATGCCAATGAGATTTTTGACTGTTTATTTGTATAGTCTGTATATTTGACTAGAAGACAAATATAATAGCTGCAGTGCACTGTTCATTGATGTTGACATATTGTTTAGATTGCCTCATGGGACCACAGATCACTACCAATCTGGAAGAACTCATATTGGGAGTGAGAGACCCTAAATATCATTATAAATACCGAACATTGCCCAGTTACTTAAAATACACCATTGCTAATTGTCATAGCTTAGCCCCGGTGATGTGTGCCCAGGAAAGATGATGTTGTCAATAGCTAGCTGTACAGTAAATAAAAATTACAAATCAGTCTTGAATAAGGTAGAAAGAATAAAAAACCCCCAATGCTTGCAAATGTAAAATATTAAGTTAATTTTCTTGACTGAAATTACCCTGTTTCATTGTGATAAGGTTCTTTAATTGCTGTGATACTGGAAGGCATTAACAGATGTTATGAACTGGTTGTTTTATGTTTTATTTGTAGGTGTTGAAACTGTGATTGCATTAGTCTGACGAGAATATGGAAAAAAACATGCCCTCTGCTCCCCATTCAACAGGATTCTGGTTATCACTGCCTGTTTCTTAAAGCTTTGGAAGAGTTCAGGTGATAAAAAGAAATGCCGTAAGTGGAGTTTAGACCCTTGCATAGTATTTGGTCCTGCAAGAAATACGTGTATGATAAAGTAGTTTTAGGCAGATCAGGTTTCAGTGGAACTATTCAGATGCTCCCTTCACTGTAAGAATGGTGTTAAACAGTATTTCCCCAAAAATTGTATGTGATTTTCTTCATCATTAAAAAACCAATTTCAGCAAAAATTTGCAGGGACCCCAAACAGTATTAAAGTAGAAATTTACTTGTAGAATTCAAGTAAAGATCACACCGATTTTATCTATAATCTTCAAAAAACATGCTTGAAACTCTGCACATCAGTGGCTATGTCATATGTTAGGACTTCAGCCCATATGTTAACTCTTAAATACTAGGCTGCAAAACAAAACTGGATTTTGTTGTTGCTCTTTTTTGTTTGTTTAAAAGCCACTGCCAGATACTTCTGCAATCCCAGCCTTTCATCTGATGGAGTACTGTTAGTATTCCAAAGGTACCTCCTGCATCTTTTACTGGAAAACTGCAGAGTACATGTCTGATACCAGAAACAAATTGCTCCCCTATATTCTATGGTGTCATATTGTTGCATTTATTTTTCCTTACATCTTTAGTGGAGTCAGAAACCTTTTTGTTATTTTCCAAACTGGCAAGTCTATAATGGTTGACTGGGTACTGCAATTTTAAAACCAGTGACATAGTCCTTTACCTAGTTAATGCTGTGATGTAGTCCTTTACCTAGTTAATGCTGTTGTTTTGCAAGCATGCCAGGAAGAGCTGGTGGAAAACTGCCACTACTGTGAACTACTATAATATGCTCAACTGAATGTACTGCAATGCTTGCAAAGAAACTGGGTTTACATAGTCTTTTTTATACTGAGCAACAAGGTTTCTTAGCATGGTATCTCTCATGAAACATAAAATGGAAAAGAACATGTGGTCAGATGAGCACTGTGTAGCGGTTAGTTTATCCGGTTGCTGATCTTGGACATGACAAATGGGGGTATAAGATCCAGTGAAGAATTCCTGTTCTTCAGTCAACAAATATAAGTTGTCTTTCTGCTACTAGAGTAGGTTGGCAGGAGCTGAAGCAGGTTCTCTATGCTGAGCACAGAAGGTTCCCTGAGTAACAGCTCTGGGGGCATCCATGTAGAATAGCCGTTGTTACAGGCTGGGGGCAACAAAGAACAAAAAGACAAGTAATAGCAGGACCAGAGACTTTTCGTAGGAGGCATTTTGGATTTCCCCCCCCCCACAAGACTCAGTGGGTAGACGTGCAGCATTTTGCTTCTTGTAAGCAAGATGCTCATTCTGGCTTCCTTACCTTCTCCCTGAATACTGTAGCTTTTAGAACTGGGCTAGACCACAGATCAAAAAGAGAAATATTTGGGGGGGGGGTGTGTGGTTACATTATAATTTGTTAAATGAGTACACTGATTTCACCTTAGGTCACTATTGCAATGTCTTCTGTCCAGTCCTTAGTTCTGGAAAAATTTACTTTCCTGATAAGAAGAGAAAGGGAATGACCATAGGATGAAGCATTCAGACTTTTTCCTTTAATTTATTCAAAGCTGTAAGAAGCTACTAACACATGATTTTTAAACGCTTGATGATCTCCAGCATCCACAGTGCCAAAACATGTACTACTTGAAACCACACTGAAAGTTAACAAATATACGTTACAGGCATGTGACATTTACTTTCCAAAATTTATCTTCCATTTTCACTCTAAGTATTTTTGCTCAGTGAAAAAAGAATGGTCAAAGGAAAATGTTATCCAGACAGCAAACTTGGATGCAGCAAAAAGTGTTCCTCTGACTTTCAGTGTTGAAGGAAAATATAACTACATGATCTGTTAGCAGTTGGAGGGGATATGGAAGGGAAGCTGCTTAGCAAAACTAAGTGAACTAGTGGAAAACGGCATAATCTTTTAATACTCAAAATATGTATTTTTAAGAAATTTAATAATCTAGGCTTGGACATTTTTCAGAGAAGCGAGTATGACTGTGTGAATGACTAATTAAAAAACAAGATTTCTCTGAACAGGAAATACCTCCAGACACTTTAGTAAACTTTCATCCTTGGTGCACAATGAGAGAAGAGATAGCACGCTCAACTTTAAACTAAGTCATCCCCACTTGACTCAGCAGCTTGTGGTAGGCAAGGAACCTTCATCTTCCATGGTGAAAGTGGGGTAAGCAAACTTTAAAATGTCATTCCTAAGTGAGCCTGTTGCTCACCTCAGCAGCAGCTGCTTTACATTAAAAGGGTTTGTTCTGAAAATCATTGGTACAGAGTCCTACAATCTTTTGTCCCAGTAGCACTGCTGAAGACAATAGAAATATCAGAAGTGCACCATATGAAATCAATAGCACGTAAATAATTATTGTGTTATACTACTTGCTCAAAAGGACTAAGGTTTTTGTAGTTAGAACATTCATTTCCATTGTACTTATTCCAGTTTCTGAAACATAATATAACCTTTCTACTGATTTCACTGGACATCAGATAACACTTTAAGTCACCAGAGTCATACCACTGTCTGTTAATCATACAGCAGACTAGCTCAAAGCAAGCAAACATCTGATAAAAAGATAAACAAGGTATTTTCATGATTTTTTTCCCCCCATGATTTTTAGGAGTTCAGCATTTGCTCCGGTCATCAACCAGAAAACTATCTGATATTAAGAAGTATTGCATACTTTCTAAACATGTGTAACTAATGCTTAATTTTAAAATCCAACCAAAACACAGTCTAGAACACAAAAAAAAGTACAATTTCAATTAAGGTTTTCTTAGATAAAACATTTTTACATGTAATTTCTTTAAAAAAACCCCATGGCACCAAGACAAATGCCAAAATAAAAGGAAAAAACCCACGATACTTCTGCCCCAGTATTTTTATAGCTAAAAATAACACTTTGATGGCTAACTAGTTTACAAAATCAAGAGAGATTTATTTTCAGCACGCATGCTTTTCTTGAGCAAGACATAGTCTTCTTTGTACAGTCACTTTCACTACCATTATGTTCCCTCATTGCTTTAAATGGATTGAAAGGAGGTAGAGACCATTTTAAGAGAAAGTAAGGAAAGCAGTAGTGAAAACCGGTAGCAACAATGGAATTTGCTATTTTTAGGTATATTTACTCTGCATTTTCAGTGTCTTTCTAGCACAGCATTAATCAACAGTGTTTATTTAGTTCACTTCTAGAACCATAAAACAAATACGGACAGAACAGCACCTTTAGCTGAACTTTAGTGCAAGTGACTATCAACACCTAGAAAATCAAAAGCAACTGCTGATCTTAAAAATACCCTTTTAAAGAATCATTTCCAAATTGTCTTGAATTAGAATGTCATGTTAACATAATTTTATCTTACAAGAGCATATTTAACAAGTTACCTGAGGATTGGGGAATGTTTCAGCCCTTTTTTGTTCAAAAGAACGTATTTTAGCTTCGCTCATCTTATCTGAGTTTGCAAAAATATAATGTCTAGGAGAGTATGACTCTGACAAACAGCTAAGTAACCTCAGGATTTCTGTTGTGTGCCCACCTGTAAAAACAAAATAAACTGCAGTTAGTACATGAAAGATTTTGTAACTTTCAATTTCTTCAGCTGAATCACTCACTTTTCCTTTTAAAACTTACTAGTACTACTATCACCAGTGACACACTTCTGAGAGTGGAGGATTGAGTTAAAGGATGGTTGAGACTGTTTAAGTAACATGAAGACAGTTCAGCTCTCACTGAGGCCATATTGATGGAAGTTCTTCAGTTAAATAGGACTGAACCAGGATCAAACAGAAGTACATTTCTGTTTAACATCCTGTACATGATGCAAAAAATGACTGGGCAAAGAGTTATACTGTAGTCCATGTTCAAAAGCCATACTATGGTGCAACGGTCAAAATGAAGCTGGACGGCATGCAGCTTAGAGCTGTGCCACAGGAGTGTAACTCCCACTGACCCTACCCAACGTTCAGTCCTACAACCTGCAAGAGCAGGGACTGCACTATCCCTGCTAGTAATACTGAAATTAAGCAGGCAGGAAGTTCACTCTGCAGCTAGCCAGTGTAAAAGCTGAGTGCTGACAGAAGAAACAGTCCAGCTCCAGCCAAGTGCTTTAACCGCTGCCCTTGGACAGGGATTGACAACCTTCTAACTGCAAGGTCACTTTGTTCAGGTAGCTAAATTGGCTCCAAACTGGAGAGAAGGGGAGGGTGTACTTAATGGGTTTTTTGGGAGTGGGTTTGGGTTTTTTTTGTCAGTTTTGTTTCCTGAACAGGATTACCTGAAATGGTGGAAGAGGGGAGAGGGAAGATTGTGTGTGTAGGTAAAGTGGAGCCGACTCACCTTTTAACTGTTGGGCTGGATTGGCTCAACATCAAACTGCACCCCTAAGTATGTGCATAAGCATTTACTAGATGTGTTACTTTCCACTCTGCTGGAAGTTGAGGACCAACATAGTAAACAGTGTATTCCTACTACCTCCTGCTGTCCAGCATCATTAGCCTCCTAAGAGACATTTGCTATACAAATCAAGCACTCTTAGCTGGCAAACCGACAAGCAGAGAGAGCAACGCTGCGGCATTAGACACGAGTTTGCCACCTTTCCACAGAATTTCGTGCACTACTTTTCAAATGCATTTGGAGGGATTTTCTCGTGAGTGATGGTTTCTTGAAGGTTTCACAGATTTTAATGCAATCATCTGAGTATTCACAGAAGAGCAGGAGATTCCTACTTCAAGAAAGTCTTGAAGAATAGGCTTGAATGTTATATGAATCTTAACTGACTTATGAATTATTTCATGCAGTAAGCATATGTTCAGTGAATGTATTTTTGTAATATGTACAAACTGGATTCCAAAGGACTGAAGGAAAACAAGCACATTTTCAGCCCTGGCAGAAGTAAAGAAGACCTGAAAAATTATAAAACTGCCAGTCAAACTCTGATCGCAGAAAGCTCCTGGGATTATCACTCAATTAACCAGTGCACAAAACCCACAGGGATACTGAGGTGATGAAATCAAAGCCTGCCTGGATTTGTCAACTGCAAATTTTCAAGGTAGTCTAATTCTGGGGGGCAAATTAATCACCCTGCAGCTGTGGGGAGGTAACAAGGAGTAGCAGATGTGTGTGTGTCCCCTTAGCGTGGGGTGACACACTCGGACAACGGTGCTGCCTCGGTCAGACTCACGTGAGGCTCTCGTAAGTAAACCACAGAAACGTGGTTTGGGTAAAATCACTGCAAAACACCCCACACGTAAGGGGGATCTGTGGAACGCCTTGCCCTGAATCGCCGCCAAGCCTCTTCTGTCAGAAGTTCCAGCAGCTGCACTGGGCTGTCCTGCACCAGTTTCAGTCAACGTATTTGTTAATGATTTCGGTCAAACGCATGTGCCGCCCGAAGCAAAGGTTCAGAAATCAAACCGTCAGTCACAAACACGGACGAAAATGCCCCAAATAATAATGAAGCTTAAGAATTACTCAAATCAAGAGCTAAAAAA
>JAVJGI010000032.1:15955768-15971264 GCA_035590275.1 Ibycter americanus | reverse complement strand
TACGTACCCTACAATAAGGCATGAAATGAAGACTATTGATATTTCACTGCCTCTCGCGTTTCTTGTTTACATTCATTCTAACAGTTTAGCTTTTAATTTCAGTAAAGAGTGTGGAGCAACAGATCAGCGCTCTTTTCATCTCTGTCAGCATCCGTTCTTTGTTGGGGAGATGGTGATGATTCAGCCATTGGACTAATGTCAGATGGGATGTGTGTTTGCTAGAAAGAGCAAGATATTACATTTTAGGATTAGGGAAGAGTGGAGTTTGTTCATCCTTGTCCTCAAATTATCTGCCAGGGAGCAGGGCACTCCTCTTGGCCTGTGAATCAGGATGAGTGAACTCTAGAACTTTTTGGAGTGGTTTGACAGCATGGCTTTATGGGGTGACCTGTCAAGCATATGAAACACGACGGCTGTGCACTTGTACCTCAAACACAATAGATCAAACGCATTGCAATTCTGCATCTGTCTGCATGTTTTTTCTGGCTGGATTTTTTCCCCCTTGTTTATTCTGAACAAGTTGGACTTTTTGTGTCCCTACCAGCCTTGGAACCTGAACATTTCTGTCTCAATTTTAACAGAAACTTGTGCCAGTTGTGGGTTCCAGTGGTTATTGCATATTTACAAGCGAAAAATACACTTTCTAGCTTCCCTTTGCCATCTTAGGATCTGAAGTAAAGTGAATCTTTTTGATTCATGTCTCACAGTTTTACAGATTGTTTGGGTTTTCTTTGCATCAGTGCAGCATGTAATTTTGCACTTGTTTTAAGCAGAGACTATTAAAAACAGTGTTAGTGTGGTAAGATCTTCCACCCACATGAGTAACCTCGCAAAAAATACCTCACTGCTTAATCAGTGTTGACATTTGGAAACAACAAGGTTTTAATTAATAGTTATATTGATGATGTATGAATGTCAAAAATTCATTTTTCTTTCCACTTAATTAGCTACATAAAAACAGTAATTAGGGACAATAGAGATAGAAGTCTAAATTATAAAAGAAAGAGGAAGAAAACACCAAAGTCCTTTTCAGAAAATAAACCACTATGTTAAAACAAGACAGTAAGTTCTATAGGACAATTTAAATAAATTTTGTCTGTGGTGATCTTTCCCCTTTTGTACCTTCATCAGTGAAAATAATATCATTGATGCAGAATGTATCCCAGGTTGCCACGGGGGGTGTAGCTAGCAATTGTTTTATGTAAGAATCTTTTTTCCCAAGGCTTTTTTAGATCTTCCCTTTTGCTCTTATTCTTCCTACTGTAAGAAGTGTTAAAGAACTGCTTTCTATTAGGCATTTAATTCAGGGAAAGAATCCTAGAATCTCAGCAGCAGAGAGTGACATTAAGAACTTCAACTTATTTTTTCCTTTTCATGTTATTTCTTCTGTATGTATGTACTTCCCCTTCTTATATAGAATTTTTCTGTAAAGCTGTTTGGTGAAATTAGTGAGAAACTGACCTAAAACCACTGAAGTTGGAAGGGTGGGTTTTTTTGCTAGGCAGGTCTTTTAAGAACAAGAGGAGAAAGAAGAGTGATGTCTACCGATTCTTTGGACTGTAAAACTGAGGATCTGACAGTTCCTTGGACACAAAGCAAAGATCCTGACTTTCAATAAGTCTAAAAAGCTAACCAGTGAGTTTGCCTCGTAAACTCCTAGAACAAGTGTTGGAAGTCTTCTTACTCATTGGGAATCCTGCTTGAATAAAGAATATAGCTTTTAAGCAGTATCCACAGCAGATTGCAAGGCTTGAGGGAAGAGTCAGAGGTTGGTAAGACTAGTTAAAAAAAACTACTTAAAGATTGAAGCAACAGATTGCAACCTAGATGCCATAAAGTTTTGCAGGTTTTTTTTTTTTCCCGTTATGAAAATTGAGTAGAGCCCATGAAGATCCCATTTGCCGTGTAACACTGCTAATTATGTCTTTTCTCAGTAGGACATTTCTGTATTTGTGTGTTTTCATGATGGCAACTTGCCACTCACTTAATACAGACAATGTTCTGGATCAGGGAGGCTTTAGTCGAAGAACTGTTAAGAGTAACAGAGCAAGCAGGTTGCTCTGTACTAATTCAGCTGTGCTGCTTGCTTGATGCTTGATTCCCATCTGTCAAGAGCCTTGAGAATACTTTGTCTCAGCATCAAACATACGTGTGAAAGTTAGTATGAAAAAGCAGTAACTGTCCCAAAGTTTAGCACAGCATGGTAACATTAGCTAAAAAACGCGAAGTATAGGGCTTCTGTGAGGAAGGCAATGGCTAGTGCTGGATACTGTTCTCCAGTCTGTAAAATTAGTAATACTGCAAGTGAACATATAACCTGTTTGTCTGGGAGGAAGCAGTGCATTTGCCCTGAAAAGTCATTTGACAGAAAGTGATGCAAATGCAGTAATTACAAGGGCTGTCTCTGGTACATCTGCTACTAATGCAGGAAGTTAGCTTTGAACTTATTTACTGAAGGAGAAATAAGCCATGCTCATTCTAAATAATTGATCACTCTTCAAAAGAAAACTCTGAAACTCCTGAATGGGGGAAAAACAGAATTCTATACAATAGTACAGTATTTTTTCCATTTACCATTTGTGAAACAATGTTCCAAAGAAAAACCTGCTGCTATTCTTTTTACATGTGAATATTCTCTGCGGAAGCTTACTAGTACATCTGGTGCATGTCTCCTTTGAAAGTTACACTGGTGAGTACTAAATTGAACTGGGGAAGCCTCATTCTCTTTGTGTTTCAGTTTCTTTTGTCTCCAGTGGGAAAGGCTGCAATGGGAGTGTAAACAGAAGTATTTTTTTCCCTGAAATGAAATGTAGGCAGCTTTAGCTATCTGGTGGCCATTCACTTTCTGAGATTCCACTTCAAGTGATTTAACTTTAACTGTTAAACAATAGAGTCTTTCCATGCAGCTGAAATACACCTTATATTCATGTTTTCTTCTCTGGCATTTTGAATAATTGCGTTTCTTTTCTTCTAATTATGAATTCTAAAAGTAGACCTTTGAACAAGAGTGATAGTAGTGTTGTTTTCTTGAATAAGGTCTTTTTGCCTTGTTTTGGCTTAGAATGCAGCTCTACAAACAGTTGCATCAGCAGATCGGAGGGGTAAATAGCAAAATGGTGGAAGGAGTTGGGTGAGGAAAAGAGCAGGAACCTCTTAGTCAGGCTTTGCTACTGGAAAAATTGTAACATGGAACCATTTATCATGTTAAACCTCGGTCATGTATGAAATGTGTCTAAATGTTAGTCTTAGTTTCTGCATGATTATTTCCTATGAGAAGTGATTTGAAAACCAAGGTATGTTATATAAGTAAACTTGATTTTTCTACAGAAAAAAAATATTTCTTTTTATGTACTTACGGCGTTTTTAGAAACAAAGAGCAGTGAAATTACGCTTTTTGATTAGAGAAAACCTGAAGACTTCTGACTGGGTTTCTAGTGATTCTTTAATGTTAGAAATGGAAGCTGCATGTGGAAGACTCTAGAACAGTAACAACATTATGAGTGTTGTAAGAAGTTCTGCTGTTGGGAAGGAAAGGGATTTTTAATTAAATCAGTGGACCAGACCATTGGGGATCAACTGGGGACAAGATGAAGCGGGCAACTGATAAATATATAAACTACTGGCTGATCTCACTTGATGGCAGAATTAGGATGTTACCAGAGCCAGACTGTGGCAAAATTTGTCCCTTTTAGCAGCAGTTACTTTCAATTACTTTGGGCTAAGTGCAGTTTACTTTCTTGTGAGTCATTACAATTATGGGAATGTAATCTTAGAAGTCCTGATTTGTATTTGTAATCAATAACATCTGTAATATTTATGTTAACATTACTGTTAGTGGTGTGTTTCGTGGTATAACAGCACTTCTCATATATATTTAAAATGACTCCCATTTGTTTAGATGCAGAGTGTTTGCAAACACTTAAACACTGTTTGTCCTAAATAGCCAAAAAGATAGAACCAAATTCCCCAAATAATGAGACTTATTCTCTATTGAAAATGAATTATTTCTCCCATGCATGTTTGCCATTCTTTACACTTTAATTTCCAGTGGTGTGCTGCGGGGTCTAACTCTGCCGTCAGTGACAAACAGCAAAGTGGTTGTGAGTTTACACAAACTCAATAAATAAGGTATCCTTCCCTGCCACTATTTAAAGATTTCCCGCTTCCTGGCAATGATAAGGTCTTTGTATGTAGTCTTTGGAAGTGGGGGAGGAGGTTGTTTTTAGAAATTTGTCAGGGTCTAAATATGGTGTTAGAATTTACAGTCAAAGTAGCAATTTGTAGGGAAAAATGTTTTTCTCTAACGGGCATGAGCCACACTGCTAGCAGATGTTTCTTTAACCTACTACATCTGACAGTATAGCTAGAGAGCTGGTGCGTGTAGCTTTGATGACACAAGGTTTGGTGACACTTTGGGTGCATTCTGAATGTAATTTTTATGAAGCAAGAACATTTGTAGTAGACGGCACCAAAATTACATATTGCAACTTCCTGTAATTACTGGGTAGCATGTTCAGGGAGCAGTCCTTGTAACATAATGTAAACTAATGTTCTTCTGTTTATTCAAAAAGCCAGGAGAAAGAGACTACTGTTTCACATCTTAAAAGTACAGAGCGTCCTGGAGGTCACTGGGTGCCTCTGGCCTCTCAGCCTGTAAAAACAAGGCCTTTTTTAAAAATACTGCTAAAAATAGATTTGGAGTCTGATATTACCATCCTGGAAATATATCTTAAAATCTGTTTATAATGTTAAATGAAGTTTGCAGGGTACTTGGAGGTTAGAATGTAGCATTCTCTACATACTCCCTGCAGCTTTTTGACTGGGGTTTTCCTGAGCTTTCCATGGATCTGTAAGGAGGATGAGGAGAAGTGCACATTTTTTTTAGCCTTTCCTGAATTCCTGCTGTCAGAAAACTGGCTATTACTTGTGCAGGGAGCTAGCCTGGTCTCATTTACCAGCCTGTATCAGTGCATACCTCTTCCTCTCTCAGACTGAAAATCAGGTAGGTGGAGACGGGGGTTGCTGCTGCCATCACAGGTCATCTGGATTTCAATACTTGGCCCTCAGTGTTCCTAGGCTTGAGAAAAAGGCCCCTCACCCTTCCACGCTCTCTCCATCCTCTCCTTACGAGCATACAGAATGCGTCAGAACTGATACCCTCCACTGTAAAGAAAGTGAGGACAGTTTTGTGAGCTGTTTAGGTTTCCAAAGGCCTAGCATTGAATTAATGACATGCTGGCGTTGGAAGAACTGATAATACTAAAAGAGAAGAGATGATGTGTTCTGGTTTTGCTTTACACTGTCTTTAATTTTCTTTTCCTCCCATTTTCCTTGTGTCTTTTCTTTATACAGTTCTATTTTAAAATGTCATTTATTGACTATTGTTTTGGAGATGGTGCCAGGTTTGGGGATTTGCCCAAATCCTGTTGAAGTCAATTGAATGTCATGACTCCACTAGCTCTCAGTGGAGATAAATTGAATTCTTTGTAGGGTTTGCAAGGGCTGGATAAGTTATCTCAGCATTTTAATTTCTGTACATTTGTATATAATTCTTGCAAGACAATATTAACATTTTGAAATCTGAAATTCCTTCTATTGCTTCTACCTTTTTAAAGACATGTAAGATGTCAAGCACAGTAAACCGTGTTAACAGAAAGCTGTTATAGTTAAAAGTCCAGCTATAGCCAATATAACTCGCCTTCTGCACCACATTTTAACATTCTTTAGTTATGTGATAACATAAAATTTAAAAACAGATACCTCCTCAAATTTTTTTCATCAACCACAGGTGATGTGTAGCACTGTTCTATCAATGCTTGTACATAGTAGTACAAGAAGAGAATGTCCTTGCCTATATTACAGGTTAAATAAATGTTAGGAAATTACACACCATTTGCATTAGTTATTGTGAGTTTAATGCATTGTTAGGGTGTCAAGAGAGTTGTTTGATTCTGGTTGTTGTGAATTAAACAGTGATAATTGGACAGTTGCTTAGAGTTATGGTATTAATTATTTTGCTGACTGATTATTAATATATTACTGAAAATAAAATATTATGCATGTGGAAACACTTATATGAGTTTTCATGGCAGCTTCTGATTTACTAACACTGACCTAAGACAAATAAACAATAGAAATAATTTCCAAATAGGGATCTTACAAGTGGTTTCATATTCTTTTTGGAATACTTCGAAGACAAACTATGTTGTCTTTTTGATTGTACCTTTGTGTTTGAGGACTGGTACAACTGTATTTACAAGCAGTTCTTAAGTAGATAATAGTCAAGCCAAGAGCTTGTATAAGCCTTGATTATTATTATTATTTAAAAAAAAAAAAGTGAGAAACTGTAATGTAAACTTCAGTCACCTTTAAAGAGTACTGTACACACAAAGAAAAAAAAAAGTTTGTTCAAAGTGAAACTGAAGAGTTACTGCCCTGGAGTTGTTACCTTCTCCGTTTGTGGTGTATTTTTGTAGTTAGGAACCAGATCATGAGAAGCCTTGATTCCTGTAACTTCCACAGTGGTGATGGGGGTGTGTGAAGTACTTTGTTCTTGTTTAGATTATTTTTTGTTGTTACAACATGCAGGAATTCTTTGGCATGGGCAGTGTGCAAAAGTCAAATGAAAAGACTGTCCTTGTTTTAAGGAGATTTACTGAAATATGTATTTTTTTAAAGAAAGATTAATTGCACAAGATGCAGAGCATTACTTGCTCCAGCACCTGGCTTCATGTATTTTTCGCTAAGATAAATTGACATATAAGAGTTTGTTCAGTGCCCAGATGGCTGGTATACATGAGCATCAAATTTGCAGAATTCTGAGCATCATGGACTTGCTGCATGGTATGTCTGGCACAGCCAGTGAGTCAGAGATGTCCAGTCTAACAGTGAGTGCATATGCACAGGGTACAGTATGTCCCGTACTGCAGAACATGACGTTGGACTAGAACATCTTGGTCTGTGTGTGTGCAGGTACTGTTGCCCAAGATGTCTTGAATCTGGAAGTTCTCACTTTCAGTGGTGAGATTCCTGTTTCCAATGAGGCATAATCTCCACACAGAAAAAGAGGACATCGCCAGAGGAACTCCAGATGTGTAATATCCATTACTCAGCAAATCGAATGAACAGGTGCTGAAATGTTGGCTCTTGAAGCAGTCCCAGTAGCATTGTTACAGCAAAATGTGTGTGTTTACAACAAAATAAAAGTAAATGTGCAACACTGGAAAAGAAAAAACTCACAACTGAGATGTTGTAATTAGTGTATATTACAATGCAGTTTTTCTGCAATTTATTCAGTTAGACAATATGTTTGGTGCAATTCACAAAGGCTTTTCAAACCTACTTATAATGTTGGCATGATATATTTTTATGGTGGAACTCTTTCACCTTAGCATTTTTTTCATATATATCACATATACAATTAGGATTATTTTTGTATTTTCCTTATTTTTATATTCAGTATTTTCCTAACATTTGCAGATATTTGAGTAAGCCAATCAGAATGAGTGTTGCTTGTCAGCAAGACGGTGTTGAACAGTGTCATTGGAAGTGGAAACCTAAAAAAATTCACCACTTGATCTGAAAGGCAAGGTGTATTTTCTGTGTTTTAGTGCTGATGTACTTAGATGTACTATTTCTTCTCTTTTTGTATCTTTCTTACCAGGACTGCTGTATTAAATCTTAGGTTTGGAAGTTACAGTAAGGAGCACAATCTCCTTCACATGGCTGGGAGTGCACAGAGAGACAGAAATCTGTCTGTATGAAATAACATGCAGATCCAGGCTTTAGAGAGGGGGGAAAACACTAGACCTGCTGATATCAATGGAGACTAAGAATTAAACTCTAGGTAAGAATCTATAATAGTGCCAATACAAAATTTGCAAAGAATGACAATATTGACAAGTAGCACTGCTAAAAGCAGGGTCTTTGCTAGAAGACAGTGTCAGCAGTGAAAGAAGAATGAATAGCACATTCTGGGGCTCCTAAACTGACAAAATTAGGACATAAAGTGTATTTCCTTTTGAAGCAATGTATTATAGCACTTGAATATCTATGCCAAAATATGAAATGAAAAAGATTTAATATTTAAGAGAAATCAATTTAAAAATCATGTTCTCTGAAAAATATGAAATTACTACAAGTATTACTGAGTACTGTATTTGAGAAATATGAGAAAAACAACTGCTTGTTTTCTTATTCAGGGCTTCTCTGATGGATTTCAACAGCATTTAGGTGTATATAATGGGAGCGTGCACCAGGTTTCATTGTTTCCTGTGCCACTAAGTAATATTCCTTCCTTGTTTCCTCAAGGCTTTTACAGATCAACAGAGGATGGAAAAATCACTAAAAATGATAGACAAATTTTTGCAAAATCTTAAAATAGAAAGACACTCAGGGGGACCTATGTTGTCTGAAGAAACTACTTAACCTTTTCAGGCTAATGTATCTGCCATTAAAATATCTTAATAAACCATTCTTTCTCCACTGTGGTGCGTGCTGAAAGAAGCATAGTTAAATGCTGTGCAGCTGCTATGGCATGTGCCAAAGTTTAGACTGATCTAAGCGAGGCTTAGACGCTATCTTTAGCATACAGATGAGTGATACTATCCCAGACATGCGCTCTGTCCTTTTACCTGATGTGCTGCTCCTCAAAATCTGATGCTATCATGTAAAACAAAATACCTAGTATCACCAAGAACTGTGTTCTCTGCTTGAATTGTGCTGATTTTAATTGACAGTCTGAACATTTAAAAAAAGCATTGCTTTCTGACCCTTTGCATGTTGAATTGCTGGGAAATAATTTGTTTTTAGCACTGCTTGGCACCAATTTAATGCTTTTCAATTGTATGCCATTACAAAGTACATCTTTCATTTTCTGCTGTCCTGACATCGTCAAATTCTAGTCACTACCTGGTTCTCTGGTGCTCTTGTGGCTAAGAGCCCAGACTCCTATAAGGCAAAAGGAAATATGTGCATGTGAAGAGAAGAATCCGGTATTGTTTCAAGCTTCTTCCAGCTGTTTCTGGTGTGCTCCATTTCTGAGATCAGGGAACCGAAAAGTCATGTTAATCTCAGAGCTCTCTGGTTTAAGCCTTTGGGAATGGAATGCTTTCTAGACCCTTAGTTTGCTGATCCCAAAGATGCACCCAGGTACAGCTTTGTTTACTAAAGAGCCAAGGACACATTTAACAAAGCTGCAATACTGCCTCTGTTACAATCCTTTGTGCAGGCACATCAGAGGAAAGAAAATGCTTGGAGGAATGTGAAGTGGACAATGAAGGAAGCGAGGGGAGGATGACTGTGGGGAGGAAGAAAATGAAGTGACAGAAAAGGAAAAGGTGATAAGAAAATAGAGGATAAAATGGGAGAGGGCAAAAAAGAGGAGACCGAATGACCTGGTAAAGAAAAAAAGGAGGTGGAGTTCTGTGGATCATAATCAGCGCATCTGTCTTAATGTGGTTTGATGTTTTGTCCTAATGCTGACATGGTGCATTAGTGTAGCGCTTCGTAATGCAGCATAATAAACTCACAATGCGCTGTTTTACAGGTCCTCAATAGCTTCTGGACGATTATAATCAGGACAACAATACCAATAGAGAGGGTAATGCTGCAGGTGAGGTGTAACTGGGTGAAAGAGACAGCATGTGATGAGAGATAAATGGAGAAGACAGAAAAACTAGAAGAAAACTGAAGAAGGGAGGCTGAGATACAGGAAGAGGTTAGTGACCAGACAGCTTTCCAGAAACAAGCCCTCGTTCCATTACTGAGAGTAAGTACTACTGGCAGAAATGCTGTTTTAAATGGGGAGGTGGCAGGAGTTAGGGAAGCTAAACTAACTGACCTAAGATGAAAAAGGGAGGGTGTGTTTAAAGGAAGTAAACTAAAGCAGGGGAAAGTGAACGTATTGTTTAATACACTGCTACCTAAAAATGTGACAGGATCTGTTACAGTGACCTGTGCCGGAAAGGTAAGACTTGCATTCTGCAGCACTCAATCTCAGCAGGTATAACACAATATGTATCAATACACAAAATGTGTCTGCTGTTTGGAAAATGAAGGTAACGCTTTTCCTTCAGGGAAGCATACAGCTCAGCAACTGTTAACTGGGTACATGTAGGGTGTTTAAAAAAAAAACCAAAGCATGTAGATTCACTCTTTTTTCTATGAATTTTTCTTGGGGGAGGGAGGATTTTTTTAGAAATGGAATCTTTTTTTTCCTGTTCTGTTTTCCTGCTATTTTTCAGCATTTTTAGCTAAAACCAAATTTGGATTTTTTTTTCCAGTCTCCTCTTTTCAGTCTTGGGCTTCCTGAATTAAATGCTGTGATATTAGCTGCCTACAGTTACTGTGATTGGACTCCATGGGTGGCCTGAGTAATTTTCAGACAATGGAGCTGGTTCTTTTCTCACTCACACCAGTGTAACTCATTGGCTTCAGTGGAGTTACTCTTGATTCACAGTGTTGTGAAAGGAGAATTGTGCTTGCTCTTTCATATATTCTTTCATCTCCGTGATATTTTTGCTTACATGTATAATTGATTTTCTGGGAATATCTCCTGCTGCTGACAGGTAGACCTAGGAACTTCCTAAGACTGAAATAAATTTAAGCATTTTTTAGGTCACTGAGTTCAATCCACTGCTGCTGCAACACCATGTTATATAATTTTTTTCATATACTAATCAGGTTTTAGCATTCATTAAGAGTCTATTTTTACTACAATTGGTAAATTCAGACAGAAAGGTTAGTTACATTCTGTGTAAGTTCAAAACCACAACCGAAATAATTTTCAAATGCTCTAAAAATATTTTCCTTTCTCACATATGCCTCACTTTTCAGTGCAGCAACCACAATAAAGGCTTCATTCTCAGCAGAAGTAGGCTCATCTCTGAGAAAGCACGGTTCTGAAATCACAGGTGTGCTTGGGAAAGGGTACTGTCTAATTTTCTATTTATGGTCCCATCCCTCTCACAGATTTTAGTGGTAGTTACAAGCAGTCACCTGACAACAAATTTTTACCGTACCTGAAGTGCCACCCTGAAAGTAATTACAGGAGGAGAAGGGTATGGAACAGGTGTGTACAACTTGGCTGAGGATGGATTACTGCAGACTTCAACTTACTTACATTGGGCTACCTTCCTCTTTACCACCCTGTCTTAGCAGACCCTGTCCATTTCAGCAGAATTTGTTCCTTGTTTATGGAGTTCCTGGGCCTAATTGGCACAAAGCTGAAAATCATGAATATATCCAAGAAGCTTAATTGTAATTAAAGCACAGATGAAAAGCAGAGCCCAATTTTTCTCTTACGTAGTGTAAATAAGATGATTCAGCTGAAGCCAACAGAATTATGCTGTTACCTGTGAATGCTACTGTGATACCTCCATGTCCTATCCTCCCTATGGTCTTTCAACATATGTGCCCTCTGTCAACATGGAATATAATTTTATTTTTTGCCCTGTGTTCCTTAATCTCTGTTCTACACATCGCCTTAGCAAGCCCATTGCCCATACTTCCCTACCCTGCTGAAGCTTGGCTTCAGAAGTGGCATTTGTTACTGGGGGAGTTCTTGACAGTTACCATACAGCGGTGGCAGCTTTGGTTTGCAGCTGCTGGATAATGGTGGCTGCGTATCATAAGGGAGTGAGGAAGAGACGTATTAGTTGTGAAAGCCAGACTGTGGTCACTGCATAGCAACCAGCTGGCTGTGATGCTACTCTGGTGACTGTTTATCCTGCCCTTTGCTACTGTATTTCTGATGCAGAAATAGGTGCACAAGTTGCATCATCTAAGTATAGTAAGCCTCATACTTTCAGGAAATGCTCAAAGTAATTGGTAAGTTCATGCAATTTGTAGGAGTGGTAGAGTGTCTTGGTTTTGTTGGAATTGCTTTGCACATGCAATACAGGCCTAGTGTGTTTGCTCTGAGGATCTCTTTGGGATTGCTGCACATGGGACACCTAAGGCGAGGCTGCAGCGCATATGCAGTAACATCCAACCTGATGAGATTATTAGATACCAACAATCCTAGACACACAGGCAGTTCTCAGAATCTTCCTGGAGAACATTTCTGGTTGGAAAAGAGCACAGACAACCAATCTAAGGCAACCTGGACTTCTGGCAGCCACATCTAATCATGTCTACAGGCCTCCCTTCTACTGCAATACCTTCATACCTGTCACGTTAGAAAGGGGGGGTTCCTTGAACCCTTTGTATTTGATCAGCCTGTCAGTTTCCCAAGAAAGACAGGACCCTTGTGTCCGACCAGTCTGTCCACTACCTGCGTTTTTGACAGCCCACCGTATTGGAGGGTGATTTGACTAACCTATTCAGGGACCCCCGCTGACAGTGTCACTGAGTCAAATCCCTTATATCAACTACTCAGATCTCTGGAGACTTACACAAAATGAACTTCAGCTGAAGATTTTTATTATACAAAATGCAAGTTTGTGACAGGATAAGGTTCAAACATTGCTGTGATAATACGCTGACTGCAGAACAAGCTTAAAACAATACACCTAATAACAGCTAGCATGAGTTCATCATAGAATAGAGTTCCTACCCAGTAGGTGTCCCTATGGAGAAGACAGGCCCATCGACTGATCCTAGGAGTTAAGATTGAGTCTTCCCTAATTTCTCCCCTTCCTAACTTACTTTTATACCTTTTCTTTACATTTAGGTGGAGCTTGGGTGACTCTAGTCATACATATTTTTGTTACTGATAGGTGTAAAATTCTCTCGCTTTACCTTTAAAGGTACAGTCAAATAAAAATATAAAATGCATACTCAGTGAAGGGTGGTCATGCCTTGGAGATGGGTAACTTTGGGACGGAGGTGTGTGTGGTATTACAATGAGATTATAATCAGCAAGGTTTGTCTGAGGAAAGTAATTTTGCCACAATTGTTGGCTCAGCAGTGGACATCTCATATATTCTTAATTTGACAACTGGTGTGCAGCTTACCAGCTGTGTGGTACCATCGAGTTCCCATTCCCGCAGGGAGTACAACAGAGCCTGGCCGCGGTGTCTCCACTCTGCGCCACCCTCCATTACCCCTGTCAGGACGTGATAAGATGGCAGGGTGTGTTGCTTAGGGAGCCATGGTAAAGTAGATTCCGTGCATGCCAACCATCCTGAAAGTGGTAGCTATATTTTACCCCAAAAAGCTTTCTGTAATACTATGCTTCTGTTAGGTCCCAGTTTTCTCTGATTTCCTCCAAAGTAATTTTCCCACAATACCCCCATAGCCAGTTCTCTTTTATCTGCAAATTCTCTTTATCAGAAGTCTGAGAGATATCCTGCTGTGCGCTCACACGGAGAGCAATCGCTAGCCAGGAATCCTTACTGCATCACCATTCTCAGCTGTACAGTCAACCAGCACATGTTGTTGGGCTGTTGAAAGATGGCATTGCCTCTGGTTATGATCTACTGTGTGCTCGACAAAGTGCTGATCTTGGGCCAAGGAGAGAGTGGTGAGGCAGGTCAAACTAGTTTCTTTCACCCACGCAGCACACTGGGCTGAAGGAATTGTTTGGTAGGCTGTGTGCTACACAGGCTCTCTGACAGAGGTTTGGGCAGGGTCTGGTTTGTCTTCTAGATGCTTCCTAACCTGTGAGTGTATGATGGTGATGGGTTGTTTTGAGGCTTAGAGCTCTGACAGGTGGTCTTTGGCAGAGTTATCTGTTCAGTTTAAGATATTACCACTCTCAGCCGTCTGCTTTACCCTGCTGCTAGGTATTGCCACACTCTTACGGTGGAGACTCCAGGTCACAGGCTGGCATATTAAAAAACTACAGACTTTCATTGTTGTGCTCTGGTAGAATGGTCATGACGTCAGGCAGTTGGGAGAAATGAAATAACATCTTAAAACACAGCAGCTAAGTCTGGTGAAGCTTGTTGTTCAGAGCTTTTGGTTGTTAACCATGAGTGAAAAGAGTCCTTGCCTGCATCTGCAGGCCTGAGAACAGCCATTCCTGCCTTCACTGCAGAGCCTCTGTCACCCCAGAGGTCCACTGCTTCTCCATGGGGAAGACTGTTGTCATAGTTACAACTTACAAGGGCAAGTGGTATGTACAAAGAAACTTTGAAGTCAGTGATGCTGGATTAAGCAGAAAGTGAGTACTGTTCTTTGGAAGGTGAATTATTGAAGAAAAAATCCTTTCAGAATGTTTGTAGTTTATGTTATCTTGGAAGTGCTTTATGATCCCACCATTCAGTTCTTAGGTTTTAGTGGCTGTTCTGTTTCACTAAAAACTGTAGACATAATAAAAATCTTCCTGTATATGAGGAATAAAATGACATTAGAGTAAAAGATGAGGTTTTTATCCCAATTTTACTAAGATACTCTGTTGGTATGATACTGCTGTCTTCATTTGTCTACCAGTTTGTTTCTGGAATGGAAGAAGATTGAAAGCAGGCATGGGATCTCTTCCTTCACTCAGCTGAGACCGCTTTGTGGAATTTTGTTAACAAAAATCAGTTTAAAAGCTGGTCAACCATAAGACACAAGTCGATAGTCCAAACTTCAGTAGTTCTGATGTTCACACTTATCCCGCAGTTGATTTATGTTCAGCAATGGATTAAGCCAAGATGGCTTGAAACAGTTACAGATGCTGGCGGCGTGCCCTGCTCACCTCCCACAGGTTACCATTTCTACAGCAGGAATGGCTCAACGCCTCATTAATCAGTACCCGAGTTTCTGTGTTTCGCAGATCGGCACATTAAAGCAAGCCAGCATCAGTTTCTGGTCAGGCTTAGGCCACAGCATTCCTGCCGTGGGAGACATCTTGCAAGAGAGATCAGTGTACGTAGTTGAGGGAAGATGATTTGCCAGCTGCAGCTTAATCTAGTGAGACATAGATGTGAATACCTTCAACATTGTGTTGTTTGAGAGAGGAGAATTTTTAAATTATTGATCTGAAGGATCACGAATCCTTAACGGAAATGGAAAGCTGAGGTGGTTTAGGATGCGTATGGGAGCAGAACATGGCAAGAGGAACAAGAGTCCTGACCATTACGCTTCCCAGTTGGTAAAAAAATAAGGCCATTCATCATCATACTTAATTTTGTCAACATAATTTTGCTTCTCTTTGATTTTTCAACATTATCCAACTGTTCGAAAATGTAAAATGAAAAAAAAACCGATGTGATTTTGGTCAAATTCAATTTATAAAAAGAGCAAGTGTCAGCAATAGCTGTTGTCCGTGCGATGAGCGCATTACCTGTGACCCTAGGGTGCTGCGCAGCGCTGTCGGGGGGCTGCGCAGCGCTGTCGGGGGGCTCAGGAATGGATTCCGAGGGCGCGGACAGCCCCACCAGCATTTCTGCGGGAACAGGCTGCGGGCAATGGGGCTGTGTCCATGGAAGGCACCGTGACCAAGGCGCTGTGGGAAGGCGGGATGCAGCGCCCAGCGGGGGGTTTCCTCCCCCAGCACAGGAGCTGTTCTCGGCCCTGTACGTTCAGCAGGACCCGGGGACCCGGGGGCCCGGAGCCCCTCCGGGGG
>JAVJGI010000032.1:15938285-15951251 GCA_035590275.1 Ibycter americanus | reverse complement strand
AGCACCCCACCCATTCCCCCCCCCCCCCCGAAGTTCAGGTTTCTTTCCATCTGCAATGCAGATGAAATTCAAAAAATCTAAGGCATGTTCCCTCATTCTGTAATGCATGTGAACTAAAGGTGGACACAAGTATATTATATAATTGTATCAGTTTTTGCTGACTGTTAGGTTGTTGTAGTAACATCAAATTATGCTGGCGTCTAAGTCTTCATTTTATTTTTGGATATTTTCTTCAGTAAAAATAATATAAATATTGTAAATGAAGCCATTTGGCTTTTTTCCCCTTTTCTGTTCAACTTAATGCAAATTGACTTTTTATAACTTTGTAACCTTTGCCAGTCCTGGAATGTAAAACAGTTCATGACACCATCAAACCAGAGATGCATGTCAGAAGTTTGTGGCTTCTGGGAAAATGTCGTTCAGTCTTGCAAAATACTGGCGACTCAGGAGAAATGACTGAAGCATTTAGAGACTGACATTTATGTTTGGAATGGTTTAGCTGTTTATTTAGGCCTGGTGAGATAGCTAAATGTCCAGCATCTGAAAAGTGCATTAGCTGTGATGATGGGAAGCTTTTCAGTGTGCTCTGAAACTGTGTGAAGTTTAGAAAAAAATCTCAAATACAATAGCCTACTTGCTATCCCAAAGAGAATCCCTCAACTGTGAATGAAGTGCAAACTGAGAACTGCTGTCTCTGTAAAGTATACAAACATAATGCTGCAGGGAGGCTATTGCTTCCTGAGGCTGACCTGAAAATCTCTCTACTACGCTTATCTGATTTCATTGTTGCTTTTCAAAATCCTGTCAGCAGCAGTCAGTCTGGTAAGAAAGAAATGAGTTTTAACTTTGGAGCTTCTTGGGACAGGAGTAGAGGCTTCTGAGGTGGCAGGTGCACTGGTCAGTAGTCCTCCCTGCCCTTTCTGTGTGATAAAATACATGCGACTTTAGGCAGTGAAAATGTATAGTATCCAAATGTTAAAAAAAAAAAACCAACAAACCCAACCCAAAATATAACTTTCATGTATAAAAGTTTGGGGATACTTTTATACTATTAAGGCTTAAGTAGAAATGTTGAACAGGATGAAACTTCTAGTGAATAATATTTCTGTTGATAAGTTAGCTGTCAAAACCACTTTCTGTGGCTGCTTAAAATAGTTAAATGGAGAATGGACTGAAATTACCTTCTGCTTCTCTTCACAGGCTGATGAACAATGGCATCCTTCAGCAACCTGACTATTGGCGTCGCTGTTGCCAGTTTTACTGTATTTCAGCTGCTGTTCCATGTTCTAAGTTCTTGGGTATCAACACGAATAACACCTGGTTTTAACAATCTCAGCCAAAAAAGGAAGATCGAGTGGAATTCCAGGTAGACTGTTCAAAACAAACCACAGTTAATGACCTACCTGAAATTGTCAACAAATGAACCACCTGCGTGTGTATGTGTAAAGCTGCAGAAAACATTGTTAGTTAAACATCTGTAAAGGTTAGAGGGACGGCTCTAGGCACTTGACAAACTCTGAATGTCAAATGCTGAAATGTGAAAGTCAGTAAAAAGAAAATGGTGACTGGTGAGTGGTAATAAGCTGAGGTGGATTAATTTTAAATGGCTCCTCTGTGACACTTCTAGTAGAGAGAAGAGGTACAAAATTCCCTTCCCCCAAACATACATGAAAATCAAAACTATTGCAACTTATTCTATGATCTAAATGCTAGTTTATCTCTGGTTATGCTTTTTGGTGCAAAGTAAATTGCTCGCTCTTCTCCTGGTTGTACTACACTACAACCTATTTTACATAAGTTATGGTTTTCTAAGAAATTTGATGAATCTTTGGTGTAGTATTGGAGTGAGACAGGGTTAGACTGGTACATCTGTGTGTTGGTGGGGAAGGAGACTGCAGGAAGCGGAGGGGGAAGCTGTGACAGACACAAGGTACGCATTCAAGATGGAGTTGTGGCAACTCCATCTAAAAACCTTCCTCATTCCCTTGTGTTTCTGCAGTTCTGTCACTCGGACAGATTGACCTGTATTATACTTGTCTCCTCAGACAGCACTGTTAGAAACTTGTTCAACCCTGTGAACCTTTCCTGGGTGCTTTCCTTTCTTTTAAGCTATAAAAGAAGTATAGAGTAGTAATTGAAAACAGGAGGATCACTGAGGTTTTATTTGCAATATACTCTGAAAAGGGTACATATAGTACGCAAGCTTCTCCAGTTGAAATGAATTGATACAGTATAACTTTATGCTTGAGTAGCCTATTACAACTTTAAAATACTTTTCAGGTGTTTCTCAAATTTGAAGCTCAAAAATGTGTACTGTATGGCTGTCACTGTACTCAAAATGCATTACTCATATCATTGTTCCTCAGTGCTGTTTAAAAGCAGTATCAGGTGGATACTTTTAAAGTTGTTTCCATTGTTCTAGGCAGCATTAGCAACTCAAATAGTCTTGCTCTGCCGTTTGGCAAATGTCCACCTGCAGTGTTCTTAAAGACACCATCTTAATTTCAGTTTGATCTTTGAATCATTACCTATCTACTGGAACAACTGTAGGATGCCAGTTCATGATATCAGTGCAGGTTAGGTTTATCTCTGTTACAATTGACCATAGAGGCTGACAGGGAAACTAAACTAAACTGTTAATCATGTTGGAGCTGAACTTTTGTCTCTAAGCTGCATCAGGTGACCCTTGAATTGCATAATAGGTTTTCTGAGAACTTATCCCATGCCTGGTAGCACTATGCTAAGTTGTAGTGCTTTTCATAATAACCTATGAATTGTTTTACACATCATAAATGCGCTGGCAATAAGCTGCTCTCTAATTTCTGGGCTACTTTGTGGTAAGGTGTTTAACTACTGAAGTTAGTACAGCACCCCAAGCCATGTAATTTTTTTAATTCTTTCCATATGTTTTTTCTTGAGGCTGATGATAGGATGTAGATGTTAGTACACAAATCAGTCATGGTGCAGTGCTATATCCAGTTCTGGAGTTAGAAGGCATGAAACACAAAGCATTGTTCATCAACAGCTTGTTGATGTTACACCTGAGGAGGGCATGAAGTGAAAGAAAGGCTAACTGTGCTTGCATTTCTAGAAAAGCTTGCCTGTTAACTCTGCTAACCAAGCACAGTGTTTTGTCAAACTGCCTCATCACTCCAGTGTTTCACCAAAATGAAGAGACACCCCAGGGAGTATCTTGTATGTTCAGAGAATGCAGATGGATGTATGTACTCTGCAGACAGCTGTGCAGGTAGAGAAAGTTGCTATCTCCTGGTGAAATGAGTTGGGTTAACCTAAATGATTGAGAAGTAGATGGTTGTTATTTTGTCCTATATTGAACTGGTGTAGGGAGTGCTCGCACAAATGGTTCTGTTGGCAGTCCTGAAGGAAACTGGCACAGAGGATGGTTATGCATTTTTATCAGCTCAGCTGGCTCTGGAAGAGGGCATCTGCCTGAAATGAGCTGTAGCATTGAAAATATATTGTTGCAGTTTGGAGGGTTTTGTAATCAAGCATTTGAGCTGCAGCTGTGGACTATGTTTTCCATACTGTCAATTTGTTCATTCTGATCTTCCAAGAATTAAGAACCAATAAAGTAATTGCTCCTGGAATCTTAAGTATGCAGATGCTGAAGTTGAGTTAAAAACTGTACGTCGACACAGATGTAGCATAAGTCCTTAATTTGTTGTGCAGAAATTCCTGTCACCTCTTCTATAACACGTTTGTACTGCTATTAAGCAGTTGTGAAAAAAAATATATATTCAGTGATAAAGGAACAAGTATGCAACATATCAGTGCAACTTCTTTCTTTCGCAGTTTAATGAGGAGTTAAAGGATGCAAGCTTTGTCAGTAATTTCAAGGAAATGTACAGAGCTTGATAGCTTGACCTAGATTCCATATTAAAATGGAGTGTTGCACTATTTCCCTTCTTCTGTCCTCTCGTCTATGGAGAAACTTCAAAGTCCAGACTTAAGGAGGAAATCTGCTTTTTTTTTTCTTGCTTTTTTTCCCCTTCTTCAAGTGCTGTGCTTGCGTATAGCTTGTATTCTAAACACTCAGGTTTGGATAAACAGTCACTCCTGAGACGAATTACAACTGTAAATTAATGAGCTATATTCTAGGACAAATTTTACTTCTTTCAGCATTATCCTCTCCTAAAGTTCAAAAATCCTAAGTATTTCTCAAACAGTAATATTATATGCCATGCTTTGTTTTTAAAAGGAAGCAAAGTTCCTAGCTCTCTGTTAATTCTGTGTTGCAAGAGTAGATGTTTTAATTAAACTATTAATTACCGTTAAAATTCTGATAACTAGATTTTTCTTTCTTTGTTTAAAAAAAAAAGGGAAGAAAAAAAGCAGCTGTGTTGTAATAGTTAGTAAATGTTCTCATCCAGCTTGTTACATTTGACTATTCATCTTATATTAATCTGCTATTGAAAAAACTGGTGAAAACAGCATGCTGGCGCTCTTTAAACAAATTGTAAATAGAGACTTCTTTTATTAAAAGTTACAGAATCTAATGCCCATAGACAATAATGTAACTTCTGGAAACAGACTGGGGATTATAACCAACTCTTTCTTTGCACAGTCTTCCACAAGACTGAAGATGTTTTCTTCAAATCTTGTGTGGTAGAGTTTAGACTCCTGAGAGTGACTTACGCACATTTAAAATATTAATAACTATCAAATACATGTATTCAATATGTACAAAGCCTGATAACTAACAGCATCTATATATTTGTGTCATATTTGTAATGCTGTGAATACGGTGCAAAGGTGTTTCCTGTCACACAGTATTGAACTTAAACTTCTCATCTTTCAAATAGTGTCGATGATTCGGTAGAGCTGTCTCGGCACATACATTTTTTTTCTTCCTAGTCAGGCTTGAAGAGTGGGAAAGCAGACGGTAGCTACACAGTATCAGATGCAGTTTACAGTAGCGCTAAACCCATGGCTAGAGGAACAAGGCTACCCGTTTTGGAGCCACGCCCATTGCATTGTGCGACCTTCCAAGATACACATGTGAACTGGAAAGGGCAGGCATGGCCCTCGCCTGGGTGCTGGCAGAAACCCTGCCAGGGCCTCTGTAAATAGGTAATTCTCATCAAGGGCTTGTTAGCATTCAGCGTTTATCTGCAGTGTGCGTGCAGCCTGTATACTCGAGACGGGTGTTTTTGGGGGTGGGAAAAAAAAAGTGTTTAGTACCCAAGTATGGATAAGGCAGCTCTGATTACTGTGATTTTATGTAAGGCAAGAGGAGGATAAAATAAAGCTGCGAACTGCTAGTTCATATGAACCCATAGCTGTTACACATCAGACACTCAGCTACAAACTTTTGTTATACAAGTTTTCTCTTTGAAAGCCAGAATCTACTTCAAGTTCTCTAGAAATTCTTTCTGAAGCTTTTCTTGATAGGATTTCTCATTCAATGCCCTTCTTTCTGAAACCTGGCCTTGGCAGATTTATTATGAGTCGTCTATTAATTTGGTGCCTGAAAGGAGAAACTTGCTGCTGCAGGACTCATGGGCCAATCTGAATATGAAATGCATACAGATTTCCCAGCAAATGGGACAATACAGTATTTGTTAGAGAACTGGATGCCATATTGTCTTTAAGAATTCATTAATACATGGGATAATCAGAGGAAAATGTAGATCTCAGTTACATTAAGACCCTGCTTTCTATTTAACATACCCCACCCCCCACTCCAACCTAATAGATTCCTTCTTTTTGCCTTTTTTTCCCACCTGTCGTTGTGTAAGTGCTTGGATGTAGTATAGAGGAGAGTTGGTTGTCTTTCACAGAGGCATCTGGATGCAGTTGAGAATGTCTTTGGAAACGTCTTACCTTAAGCGCAGTATAGAAAGTTGTGAATGGCAGTACCGCCTTGTGATTGTGATCTCTTTTTCAGGACAGTGTCCACATTCCACGCCTTGGTGGTTGGTGGGTTTTGCCTATATATTTTGATGTATGATGACGCTGTTAATGCTGACCGGCTCTGGTAAGGCATGTTATGTATATGTTGTGTTTACATAATAACATAATTGAGAAGGAAAACAATAGTCCTGCAGTGTCTTAATTACTGAAATAATTGTTTCATTTCCCATTAAAACATGCAGTTGTGATGTGTCGATTTTTACGTCTGTACTATTTGATAATACCACATTTTTTTGTCAGTATTAATGTCTTAGTGCATTTTGTCTCTGTGAAGGGGAATAGGTGAAATATAAGCAATTGATTTGAAATAGCATACTAAATTACTAAAGCATAGAACCAAGAGTGTAACTGTAAGTTGTCATGACTGCTATTTATATAATAATTTTAAAGTGAAATTGAAATGCTGTTGCATGTCTGGAGTGGGTGGGTGGGGGGAAACCTGGAGGGGCCTATTATATGTATAAAATACATGTGTCTAAATTGATAAAATTACAAAGTTTATATTTCTGCCTCCCATAAAACTTCTATCAATCTTTGTTTTAAAAAAAGTATGAAAGTTTCAAGTGCTGTCTTCACAAAAATAGGAATATTTAATAAATGGACTTCTAATATTTTCTCTAGCTAACAAAATGTTCTATATTAGGCTAACCTTGATTTCTAGTTGTATTGTTTTGTTTCACACTTTTTTGATGGAGGAGGAACAAGATGGCTCCATTTTAGTGGAGTTAATTATAGATTGCTATTGGTGTTTTGACATTTCACTCGTTAACTTCTAGAACTCTTTCCCTATAGAAGGAAGAGGCCATATTTTTCCTGAAGACTAACTACTTTAAGTTTCATTTCATATTTCTGCCATAGACTGTTGTTTTTAACCTTGTCAAAGGACTACACTGTGAGTTAGTTTAAACTTAAATAAATTTAGCATCTGATGCTTGTTTGGTTCTTTTCATATTGTAAATTAATGATAATGTAGTGTGTACTAGATAGGATTAGGTGCTTGAAATGCTCTGCCGCTGACTTGTTATGTGGCTTTAATAAATGTAGCACTAATTCATAACACAAGTTTAGGCAAGATTGGCCTCTTATGTATGTAGTGATATATGATTAAATTCTTGGCTGTTTTGGATTTTTTCATTGCGTTCTAGTATCTTTAGAGAGACCAAATACAGTCTGAAAGTCTTATGAGGTCTGGTAACCGTGTGAAAAGCTGCACATTATTATAACTCTCTCAGCGTATGTTGTGGTAAACTTTATCAGATAGAAGCTTTTACCCTGGTTTGTTTGATTAGACCTTGTTCTAAAACAGTACAAAAGAAGTCATGTGGAAATAAAAGCCTCTTGGTGATAATAAATAAATAGAGTCTTGACACTTACTAAACTTTCCTGGTATAATTCCAAGAAAATATCAAATTGAGTAGAAATTGAACCACTTTTTGTTCTTAGTAAGTTTGAGAAAAGTTATATTAGATGTTTTTTGTATACTGCATTGAAAATTTAATCTTGCTTATGGAGCCTTAGCATCCTAGATGATGTAAAAACGTTAAATCTTAAAAAACAAAAGATATCTGCCTTTGGGGGATTTTTTTTTTCTGTATTTCTAGTATTGCTTCTGAATAGTTTCTTCTGTTTGGATATGTTTACGATGATTGCTATCAGTGGTTTTATTTACATTTGGTAGAGTAAGGAAAACTATATATATTTAAATATCTAGTGGAAGTATATCTGTTCTATGTGTTTTAAATGAAAGCTTCAGGTTCATTTCATGGCAGTATTTCTGTAAATTGTTTCTTGGTCAAAATTATCTTAGTCATTTCAGGAATTTGTCAATTAAAAGTGCACAGAACACACTCTAGATGTGGAAATCAGTATTTTTAGTTATTAAACTAATAGTTTTTAAAATGTGTGAAGTATCACTTAGTGTATTTAAAGCAGTTGCAATGATTTGAATTCATGTTCATGCAAGTGATTAAGTGCAAAGGAGGACCAAACATCATAATGCCCATGGCTTTACAACTACTTGCATGCAGCATGTGAGTAAAATAAAACTTTGTGTTAGACTTTCTTCTGCCAGTGAAGCAGAATTGTAGGGTGATTTCCTCAGAATTTACAGAGGTACATTTTCTTCTAAGGCTGACTTTTACATTACTCTTAAAAATGAGATGGCTAGCATTAGTCTATGCATTCCCCCACATGTCATATTGGTTCATGGTACACAGTAATTAAAGCCTTAGCTGACCATGTGGAGCTTTAACCATATTTTTCCCCCCCAGTCTGTTTTATGGCTTAGCTGTACATTGAGTCTTAAGTTGCTTATCATTTTTACATTGATTTGTAGCTGAATCCACATAGTCTTGATTTTAATTGAATAAGACTGAAGAGGAAAAAAACAAATTATTCAGGAAGTGCCAGATTGCAAGGCTGCTCAGTCTGGAAATCTAATACCCTCTTGAAATGCAGGCGTAAGCTGTGGGGCTTGGTCATTTACAGATATGAGCCTTATGTGTATATACATATATATGTATACACACACAGAGAGATGTATATGTATATGAACTATATACAGAGACAAGCCTTTCTGTAGGAATCTCTTATTAGCAATACAAGAAACATCTGTGAATCTAGTTTCAGTAGTTTGTAAGTAAATGTCCAAGAATCCTTCATGCAGCTTCCTTGCACTGTTCTTGCTCAGGTAGCCTGAAAACATTACACGGATGCTCCAGTTTTAGACTGCTGGGAAGGTTTTGATACATTCTTTACCTCTAGCTATTGCAATTGTCTTTGTGTAGGCATTGACTTTGACATACCCAACCAGTTCTTTTCTGTGGGATTTAAAAATATACCTATACCTATTAAGGAAAATCACAAGTTCTGAGCCTCTGTGTATGTCAGCCTAACTTCTGGCTTCACACGAAGCTCAAATGCATGGTGATGACATGTCCTGAGAGGGATCAGGACTCCTCCTAAGGGTTTGGGTTCAGTGGAGAGAGGATATGGTATTACTGTCAGGTAATGCCTGAAACTAGATACAACAGATGCTAACGGAGGATAATAAAGACTGGAGCATTGATAAGTTACAGGGAGGCATCAGCACTGTGTATGTATACTTTTTTTGATGGTCTAGGACTTCTCATAATGCTTTGCCTTTTTTTCTATACGTAAAACAGACTAGCTAACATAGATGATGTAGAAATTGTTTTTGAGATGGTGAGAATAACATGTGGAGGTGGTAGAGATCAGATAAGGAGAGGAAGAAGATGTGAATAAGTAAATTAAGCTGTAGCTTCACAGAAGAACAGGCTTTTTCATATGACTTTGTATCTGCAAAGAAGTTTGAAGAGAGTTGGTCATGTGGACTTTTATAGCTGCCTGTGTATGTTCATGTGCAATTCATTTGCCAACATACCTCCTTAGCAATCACAAGAGAGATAGCTCTTCCCTCTTGCTTATTCCAGTTACTCCCTGTTTGTTACTCCTGGCTATTGCTTGCATCAAAACTGGGCTGCAAACATCAGGGTTCATAAGCTCCATTGCACTTCCTGTTCAAGGAGATAGATCTGGAGATGTAGAAGATATTAGACTAAATTCTAGGTTTTGCATTAGTTGAGATTAATTTGGGATTCTAACATGGACTCTTCTTGAAGGGATGTGACAGATGAGCAGTGCAGCCATATATGTTGTTACAGTGTTGGCTTAGAAAGTCTAGAGAAGGTTTGTTTTGTTGCAAGGTGGCTGTTCTCATGGAAAGAACAAAGGGAATTGAGTCATTCCTTGTCTCATCTAGTTAATTCATGTTTACCTATATCAAGGAACCGATTTCATATACTCAGTCCTTTGCATCTTCTCTGGAGAAGACTAGGAAGATTCTTGAGCGTAGGCTCAATCGTGGTGCTGAAGTGTGTTGGGAGCCCTCCCAACAACAACAAGTTCAGTTGTGATGTTGCTGCTGCTGCATATATATATATATATTTACATATATAAAGCGCCTATCACCATATTGATAAACTGGGAGCTCTAATGGAGGGCTGTAACTCTTTTAAAGAGTTTCTGCTAAAGTTGTGAGAATACATCTGTCTGTGCTCTGCGTCTAGTTGTGAGTTTTAGAAGAGCTACCCCTAAAGAAGTGCTCAGCCCACAACCTACGTAGCTCATGAAACCAGGTTTTGAAGCCAGGGAAGAATGTTCTTGTCTCAGGTTGTAGTTGAGAGCTTCTATGGCCAACCTTAAGAGATGGAGTGAGCTTCAGGCTCTCCTGGTAATGCTTTTCCTCACCTAATGGCAGAATTCTGGTTTTGTGAGTCCTATTTTCCTGTAAGCTACCCTCTGACTCAGAGAAGCAGTTAGTTTTAGACACTAAGAAAGCCTTAAAATCTAGTGAGCAGATTTTAATAATACAGGAAATCTCTCTCACTGCTTCCTTCCAATAGGATTAAGAAGTAATAGCTAAGTAATAGCATTTTACTGCTTTCTAGCTGAGGTGGACTTTGTATTGGAGGTGGCTGTAAGCACAGTTATGTTCCTCTTTTCTTGAAAGTTTTACAACAAAGTTTGCTGTCACAGCTTGTGCACGTTTTATAAATCTGTAGATCTGTCACTCGAAGCTCAATTCTTACTTACACAAAACACATCTAGATTAGATGCACAACTTAGTTAAAAAAAAAAGTTATGATCTTTATGCTGAGGAAAAGAGATTTGCTTACGAAACTCCTCAAAGTAGGAATGCAGAGAGGACAGTGGAGGAAAGAACAAACGTTACTTGCTTTAACATGGATGCTGCCCTTTCTTGAGCTGTCTTCACAAGTTTGGATTTGTTGAACATCCTAGAGGAACTGAAGTTGTGTGTGTGCTAAGAGCTTTGCCTGCTGAATGTTTAGCACCAAAAGGGAAGGGACAGAAGGTGTGAAACTACTCTGAAAAGCATTTCTTCTCGAAGGCTCCTTGGCTCCAAAGAACTGGCAGATAATTCCATTCATGTCGTCTTCTACTCTGTTTATCCCTATAAGCATCCATCCTCTTATGAATATGAAAAGCACCAGCTGAGCAAGATATTTTTGTCATCCTTAACAAAGTTTTAACGCTGGCAGAAGAACAAAAATGGAGACACAAGAGTGTCAGTTAAAGTGCTAAAGAGCCACTGCCTGGGCTGTTCTCTCTTGTCCTCTGTTTCCAGAGAAGCCAGCTCAGGGTACTTGCTGGGTTTCAGTGCTGGTCTCTAGCAATAGCAAGGCTCTTGGGGGCAGTCTCTACCCCAAGGCAGAGGGTAGTCCTGGTTAGGGTTGTTAGTCTTATATCTGGGTAGAAAAGTAATCCATTTTCATGACTAGGACCTTTTTAAACCAAATCTTACAAGGTCTTACTGATGGACCAAGAATAAGGTGACCTGATGGACATTATGCGTTTGATATGTGTATGTCCTTTGCAAATTACCATGTTATAAAGGCTGTAACTGTGTATTTTTGGTATGTTTACAGGGGTGACCCTTCAATTGTGAAACTGAATATTGCTATTACCACAGGCTACCTCATTTCTGGTAATTATGCAACATGTATACAACGCACACGCAACCTGTATTATATTGTACTATATTATAATAACCTGTAATATATTGAGTCATTATGCCTATATGTTTATATTGAGCCACTATGCTGGAGATATGATATGTGTACACAATACAGTTTCTCTTGTGGCTTTTAAAATTGCTAATGGAGTTGTGGGTTGTGGTGAAATCACAGGATCTTGCCAGTGAATATGAAAGATGGAATGATATCTCCCCAAGCGCTGAGGAAATGCCACCGTGTGGCTTTATGATGGTTTGGTACACAACCACCAACTCCAGCTCAGTTTTGTTCTTCAGCCAGTTGAGAAGGTGTTAAAGCAGTGCCCTTCACTCCCTTCAGAATGTCTACAGCTTGTAGCTCTTTTATCATGTTTCTTCTTGTGACTTCAGAATGCTGGCAGAAGAATTTTAGTAACCCTCAATACAAGCTGAGGCAAATGATGCCATAGGATCCTGCCTGTCCACCTTTTAGTCTCACTTTAACCCAAAATTTAGTCATGTGTGAACAGGGAAATTTTAATTGTTTTCTTGGTATGGCATTTACCCCTATATATGTTTTGTGTTCATAATTATTTACTGTCAACTAAAATTAGCATGGGAATTTTGCTACAAAATGCTTTGGACCTTTCTTTTGAGGTGTGTGTGGATAATACTGACTTATCAAAGCAAAAACCTGTTGTGACTTGGACTATTTTCAGGGAAAACTTCTCATGGTAGGATGGAGTCTCTGGTCAGAGACTGGGCTGTGGACTTGATTATGTCTCAGACTAGATTTCTCACCCCAGTGGAACTGATAATGGGGTGATCAGCACACTCAGTTAAACTGTGGATTAGCTTAAGTCTCTGTTTTTTCTGTAAGAACTTCAGCTCCCGTGTTTAAATTCATTGGTATCTATTTTTGAATAATTATGCATTAGACTTTCATTATGAATTAATGAATGCCTGTGAACAGAGACCTGAACCTGGCCACTCATTCTCTCTTACTTCTTTATATAGTTGATGTTTTAATTATTGATAGGAAGTGGCATGGCTATATCAGATGATACAGAGTCTTGCCTGAGGATAGCTAATATAAAAGACATCAAGGTACTCACTGGAGATACAAAAGGCACAGAGGAAAGTCTTTGATTTGGAACCTTGGTCACTAATATTCCAGTCCAAAGTACTCATTTGGAGAAAGTAGGGACAGAAATTGCTGGTTCCACTACAGAAAAGAAAATCTTCTGAAATCTCAGACCATCATGGGAGAAGAAGGAACTTTTCTGTCAAAGCTTTCCTGGTAACATTAACTCAGGTCCACTATATCACTTCTGTGGTAATTGGAAAATTCTGATTAAATAAAGCAAACATGCTACTCATTCCAAGTGCTCATTACAAAATATTTTTGGTAAATGGTTCCATTTGCTAATGTAACTACTTTTTGATGCAGAAGTTCCCCATAATAGATCCCTGCATTTATTGCATGTATTTGTATATTG
>JAVJGI010000032.1:15925189-15937720 GCA_035590275.1 Ibycter americanus | reverse complement strand
TTTCTAAATGGTTTTATCAGTCATTTGCAGTAAGTGCATGCCTTTTCAATGTTACAATCCTTCAACAAAAATGTGTATATATTTGAATCATCATTATTTTCTAAATGGTTTTATCAGTCATTTGCAGTAAGTGCATGCCTTTTCAATGTTACAATCCTTCAACAAAAATGTGTAACTTATTGAAGTACTGAAATTAAAACTTCTCAGTTTTTGCTGTAGGGAGACTTTGACAGAGGGGCTTTTCACATGGTTATAGAAAAGGGTTTCAAATAAAATGACAAGTCTGAATATTTAGTTGGAAAGTTAGAAGGAAATGGTTTCAAGTGGTTATGTTCTGCTTGTATTTGCAGAGGCCATAGGTCAGTGATCCCTAACTCTGGTGAATGTACTACAAACAGCTGGGTGTGTTTTTTCTGGGATTTTTTTCCCCCCTTTTTTTCCTCCCCCCAAATCTGTTGTGATAAAAACTGATCCTCTGAGACTTCTTGTTTAAGGTTACTTTGGTGGGGAAACAATGGATGATTAACTGTATATGTCTACAAATATCTGTGGCATATGTACATTGAAGGGAAAAGGGGAAGAGAAGGATACTGTTGAGGATAAAGACTTGGTTACTCTTTGCTGCTGCTGGAATTTCTCAGAGATGCCCATGTGACTTGGTACAAATCCCGTTGACCTCCAGAATAATGCTCCTGAATTTCTTCTGAAAAGCTCATTCAATAAATAAATAAATTTTATAAAATACAATTTAGTTCATTTACCACGTTTCTTTCCCTGCCTACTGTGTGAATCCCAGGCTTACAATATTAAAAGTGTCGAGATGCCAGATTACTGTCAGATTTCCCATGTAATGTTTTAAAGGGGATGAAATACACTGACAAGTAAATGCTCTGTTTCGGGTTGAAGATAATTAGATCTACTAATATTATCACGAATGAAAGTGAATTAGAGCTGAAAACAACAGAAATGAAAATACCACTGCCAAGGCTAATCCCTGATGCAGAAAATTCATTAGTTTTTTCTGGAGTAGATAGAAAGCATAGTGTTAGTGTGAACTTTTTAAAAGCAGTTATTATTTGGATATGTCTCTGTGTTACTGTCATTCTCTTATCTTCAGAGAAAGTTATTCCTAAGTATCTTATTTCAAAAATTGCTCTTGAAGATAGGAGAGAATTTGATTAAGAACACAAATTTTCTGTTTGGTACAGTGCGAACTGACATGAAATGCCTGAAGTAGTGGGCATTAGCACGCTCCATGGGGGAACCAAGGAATCGTGACACACGCTCCACAGGTTTTTCAGGAGACCTACCAAAATTTTTTAAAAAATCTTTTTATCTCTACATCTGCAAACTGCTGCTTACCCAGCCATTGTGTAATGGGATACTATTTCCAGCACAACCAAATGACAAAGCAGAGAATATGCTGTACTTTGTCACTTGGAGGAAAGTGCTCAGTTTACACATACCAGTGCAAATGTACCACACCATTACCTGGATGCTGGCAAGGAGAAGATGTGCTCTTCTTCCAACGCACAGGGCACGGCAGGGACTGCAGCAGAGCTGGTGGAAAGGCCTTTGCCTGTAGCATGGAGTAGAGAAGGGCTCTGTGTGATCTTTCTGCTGCCAACTAAGAGCTGGGGTTCATCTTCACTTTGGCAAATTGTGTTCCTAAAACAACACAGCGACATTTTTCTTTAGCTTACAGTGTTTCTGTTTGGTTTGTTTAGACATTGAGAAATCCCAAAAGTAAAGTAAGGAACTACTGATTCAAAATACCTGAAGGACAACTGCAGCTTTTGTAGTAAACTCCATTGTGAAATTGTAAGGAAGCTGGCCACAGCTGGCAAACTCATTATCAGTTTTAATAAAGAAGTTGAGATGTATCACTCTGTGTATACTTGAAGACTTTAATCAAGATTTCACATCTACATTGTTGATTTTTGTATCTCTATTTTGTTTTGCTAACCAGAGCAAAGGTCTGTTGGCTTATTTTGGAAACTTCCGTCTGCTTGCAGAATTTTCCACTCCTTTTGTCAATCAGCGGTAAGTGGTTAGGGAATTTTTGCATAGTTATTTTAAATCTGAATCTGTATTATTATTTCTGTCACTTAAGAAGGGTTTCTTTGTTGTTGAATGTCTGCTGAAAGGGAATTTATATATATTGAACTAAGGATTACTATGCAGATACAGGTTTTGCTATGAAAAGTTTTTTCTGCTATAGTTGCAACAGTATAACTAATGTATTCATACCTGAGTTCCTTTTTAGAGTAGACTTGCCTTCATAAGAAATGCCAGATTTTTATGAAACTACTGAACACACAGTTCACAAATAATATTGGTGTTTAGCCTTTGTATGTTTGTTTAATTATTATAATAAAGCCATAATTTTCAATAGGGGTTTTTCTTTTAGTATTATGGGCCAGGAAAAGAAGCAAGATAGTATTGTCATCAGAGTACTAGAATGGAATTGCATTGCCCTAAATCATTTGAAATTTATTTTGCAATACTGCATATAGATCAATATTAATACATGCATATGAATACACAGAATATTATAAATGTATATTCTTTATTTACGTTCAAAAATAGTTCTGTAAATTATTTTAACACTTAAATTAGCAAAATAGTAAAGCACCTAAATGGAATGGTTGATCTTCACACTTGTGATCAGAGAAGAAAGTGGCAGAAGGCTCTTGTGCAGAGCTCAGTGAGAGTCAAAGCCTGACATGGCTTCTGGTTATAGTGTTGCTACTAGAACTGCTGGTGTGAGTATCAGAAAAGGACCATGGTAACGCCACGTACAGCAGGTAGGGGAAAGCAGTCAATGGAGTTTCCCGGTGCTCTGGGGGGGGTGGCCTCTCTCCTTACGCTGTAGCCACCATGACCCAGCTGGGACAGGGATTTGACCCAGGAGGACTTCACCTCAGAAGAGGGGCTTTGGTATAGGGCAGTGCTACAGTTCTCTCCTCTTCCTCTGTTTTTTTACAATGTAGGGTCAGATCTTTCAGTGTATCAGATGCCTGTTCCTTAACCGTACTTTTTGGGGTGTGTTTTTACTTTACTGATCCTACATGTGTGGCATCCATTTTCTTTTCCAGGTGCCTGGTAAAGAAAGGATAAGGTTTGTAAGGCAAATTGGAACTGTAATCCTCCTGCAAACAGGGTATCTGAGTATTACCTGTCACTGCATTATAACTGTAAACTCTGAAATATCTTATGAGACTTGACCATTCCTCAGGTCTCTAAGAATAAAAAAGATTGTGCTGAGATCCCTTTAGATCATTAGCTTGGTAAATTCATCTTACAGGAGGATAGGGTGGGATGATGGAGCTCCGCAGAGGTTGCTTTCATTTGCCAAAGCACAGTTGAGTAGGAGATTATAGTCTAATGTAGCCCATGCTTCATGTGCACAGAGAAACTGAGGAGTAAATAAACACTTCTTTAAACTTATTTTAGTAATACAAGGAAGAGGAGAGTAAGAAAATGGAAAAGGTGGTATTATATTTTAGGTTTCTATATTGAAATTCATGTCCTGGTGGATGGCTGTTCTCCCAACTGACGTCTACCAAGATAGGATTTCATCCTGGGTTTAAGTGGTACCTATACTGATGCTTACCTTTTGGACTGGCGTTTGGAAGTATCGTGGTACATCTGGCTATTAAAAGTAATATACGTTATCCTTTTAAAATGCCTATGGTGAGATCACGTGTCTTTGAATACCAACATTTACTGCTTTCTCAGAGAAATGGAAATCACTGTAGGAGATAAAGTCCCTTGCACTAAGGCATGTCATCTCATTAGTGCATGAATATTTGGGGTTTTTTTTGGTTTTTGGGTTGAGGTTTTTTCCCATTAAATTTGAAGAGAACCAGACCCTGAAGACAGTAAGTAGTGGATAATGATAATGACTTACATTATGTTTCTTGTTGCATTCTTAGTATTGCCAAAAGAGCTATTATTAAAATATAAAAAGATATTCTAATCTCAGAACTGTCTATGTATTTCCTGTCTGTGTTGTTAGGGGTGTCTAATTGGAGGTTGTCTCCATGCCAAGTATCTAGACCTTTTAATGTTAGTATCAGCATTTATGTAATTAATTATGAACTGTGGTGGGTAAAATTGTAATGATAACTGTGATGTACTGACTTATTTTTTTTAATTGCTGGAAGAGGGAAGTTGCTAAGCAGGTGTCCAGTTACCTATATTGGCACATCGCAGTATATTTTAAAACCTTTTTTGAGACTACTTTTGGAATCTGCATTGTATATGTCAGTGAAAGTGTAGACTCTTGAGTGTTAGTCTGACCAAATACACCAGGTCTCTCTCTTTATCGTCCCAGTAAGTGTTTCTGTGGTGAGGTATCCTGCTTCCAGGCTGAACTGCCACCTTGAGAGCCAGGATTTTAATTGCCTCAGTTGCACGTTTAATGAATTCCTGGAGTTTTTCAGTTAGAGCTGGATGTCTGGCAAATCTTTTTAGTATATCTATAATTACCTAAGTTGTAATCTGTAGGTAATTAAATTAAAAAATACTTCGAAAACCAGTTTTAGAGCTGTTGTTTTGTTAAATAGTTTTACCCCCATATCTTCTCGGAATTAAACTGATTATTCCACTTCCCCTCCCTATCCCCCATCATGAATATAGTAATTTTAGTAATTTTCCTCTGGTCCTGTCTTTAACCTGCCATTGTTGCACAAATTTTCCTTGCTTTTATTCTGGTTTAAGTGTAAATGATAAAGAATTGGAGGAGTTTGTTGTTCCTTTTTCTAGGAATTCAACCTGCAGAATCTGTGTTCTAGGCAATAGATGTTATTCCTGTCTATTCGGGAATTAACATGCAAGATTTTTTTTTTAAAGATCACTTATGACCCAGTAGTAGGAGAGGCTGGGGAGTTAGATTTAACTTTTTCATTAAGTAACATACCTAGCTGTGACATGATCCAGTGCCGTTTACAATGTCAGATTCTGAAGTTCTGGTTTTGGGCTGAACAGAAGCAGTGAGAAAATCCTGAATCTGAGAAACTGGAAATTAAAGCTCTATCTAGATTACCATATCCAAATGCAATGCTAGAATTGCTTTCAGGGAAACAAACAGAATTTTAGTTGCCTATTGGTGCAAAATATAGTAACAAGTAATAAATCTGTATTTATAGTTTTAAAAGAGATTTTGAGTTATAGTGTATTACACAATAGTCACTGAAATGCACAGTGGCTGTCAACCAGTTTACAATTCAAATCAAGATTTTCTACACATTGTTCTGCAATGTACTGGTTATCACACACTGCTTAAGAGGGGAAAATAAAATGCAGCCAAGCAGAGGAATTTGTAACTAAGCCAAGACACAGCACAATAATTTAGAAATGATAAGGGTAGAAGGAATTAATAAAGTAAATCATTAATTAGAAAAAACATGAAATAAAATCCTTTTTTAATGACATGGCTTCAAGTCTGCCTGGTATCTGTGAACAATTCTTTTGCAGGTGGTTTTTTGAAGTACTGGGATATCCCAAATCTTCAAAGGTCAACATCATCAATGGTGTGCTGATGACAGTTGTGTTCTTCGTGGTGAGGATTGCCGTCATGCCTATATATTACAGCCATGTACTTTCTTCATTTGGAACAGAGGCTTTCCAGAGATTAGGATTTGCAGCCCAGAGCGCCTGGATTATCGCAAGTGTTGTCTTGGATGTTATGAATGTGATGTGGATGGTCAAAATTGCGAAAGGATGCTACAAAGTCATTTGTCTTATCGGACAGGAGGAAGCCAAAACTCATAGAAATGGAAAATCTGACTAGAAATCATATGCATAAAATGAAGTTTCTGCTATGAAAATAATTTGGGTTCACTGAAACAGTGCACATTTCTGCCATGGAATGCTCCTTTTAAGGAAATGAGGTATTACCTCTGTACTGACCTTACTCTTTCCCTAGCCACACTGCCTGCACACACAGGGCCATGCTTTACGGATCCTGTCCAGTGAGGAGTAAAAGCAAAAGCTCACACAAATGAGTTCCACGTGTCTGTTCTAAGCAGTTACAAGCTACTGAAATTAGAAAAGAGCAGACTGGTTACTTGCTTGTCCACCAGTGTGTTCAAAGTGTTTCACTCAGGTTTCTCAGATTAATGTGTTTTGTAAATCCCGTGAATACTGACATCTCTCTTTTTTTTTTTTAGAAAACAACAACAAAAAAATCCCCAAACTCCTGATACAGTGCAATTTTCCTGGCACGTTTCTATGTTTTCTTCTAGGAATAACAATCAAGATTTCATTCTTGACAACTTTTTAATTTTTGCAAGAAAAGCTAAAAAATTAGCTTCGATTCTGTGAAGTCTTTTACTGCTTTTTGTTCTGCCTTACGTGAATGCAAACCAGTTGGGGAAATTTATGAAATAATTTTATCTAAAATGCTGTATTATAAGACTACAGAATATCTTAAAAATTTTGAAGATTCTCTGATTTTGATGGGAAGGATTCACTTTTGCTGTGTTAGGTTACATGCAATAGTGCATCTAAGTTGCCCATGGAATTGTTTTCATAAGTTAATATGGTAAATGATGTGTGGAAACTGCATAATTCTTACTGGAGTGCTTTCTCCTTTGCTGCTACTACCTTTGAGAGGTGCTGTAACTCTCCTCAGAGTATTTTTAACCATTGGCTATTTGGATATGAAGTTGAATTGTAAGGAGATAATTCTTCTGTATATGTAATGTGTAACTTTCAGTAATACTTTTTTTTTCTTTTGTGACAGAAGTGACCCATTTGATATGAAACATTGAGGTTTTTTTGTCACATTTCCCTTGTTAATCACATCAGAAATCTGAGTTGTTGACTGAAAACATTCTCAAATTAACTGTGCCAAACTTCTGTAAAGCTGTACAGTAATTCCGTAGAATGACAGTTCACTTCTGTAGACACAACATTTTATTTTTTTTTAAACCATGTTATTTCTCAATAGGTACTCTGTTCCCTCTTCTGCAAACTTCAAGGTTTGGAGGGCATCAGGAAGGGATCTTACCACCTAGGAATAGTCTTGAATCTAATTTATAATACAATTTGAGGAAATCCTGGGTTTTGTTTTATTTTTAAATGATTTTGAGAGCGGTATTTTTGTGTAGTTTGGTTTTGTTTTGCTTATTTTAAACCATATCTGAATTGGGACTGATTATCTTTTGTTCTTTTCCTTGGTGTGGGTTTTGTTGTTTTGGTGGTTTTGGGGTTTGTGTTGTTTGTTTGGTTGGTTTTTTTTAATGTTACTTGTTATTTGTTATACCTTCTGGTAAGGTGTGCTAAAAGTATCCATTTTCGCTCAGTACTTTAGTGCACATCCCAATTATTGTAGCAGACTAAGCAATTTATTTTTAAACAAAAAGATGAAATATTTACCCTGTGTAGGCTGACTAGTTTTGCTCTTGCCCTGTTTCCTCTAACAAAGCTGGGTGTTGTGGTTTAACCCCGGCCGGTGGCTGAGCACCATGTAGCTGCTGAGAGGGACACGGGGTGACATGAGCTCTCCCCGCTGCAGTCGGAGGTGTGAGTGTCCCAGTACTGTGCTCTCAGGTGAGGGATGCAGCGTTCCTGTTTTCCAGGAATCGGATGTCTGTAAGACCCCAAGAGGACTGCTTAGGCTGAAATGCCTTTTAACCAAGGCAGCTGTGATGAGTTTAGTTCCCCAGTTAAAATGATGCCAGGGAGTATTGTTTGGGCTAGTGTGATACGCACTTTTATAAGCCTAGTTCTATTGTTTAACTGGGCAGGCTTTTTTCCAAAACAGTTTCTGAATCCTGCCTTGTTAAGGGAGATCAAGGATTGTTAATACTTCTGTTTTTTGGAATCTGTGCTTACTAATACCTCACAAGCCTACAGACAAAAGATCTGTTTATGCCTTGGGAAAGCTGGCGATCTGCTCAGCTGTATGATCTGAGCGAGCGCAGTACCTTACTGGGTACCAGTAAATCCATAGCCCGAGCGTTGATCCTGTGACCTGCTTTGCTGAAAGAAACAGACTCCCTTTTATACTAATTTGCAGAACCTGGTATCTTTTAAAATAGTGATTTCAGTGTATCTCACGCAAAATCTAGGCTGCGTACGAAGGCTCTGTGTTCTGTCACCTTTACGATTTAAAGGTGTACATGAAATGCTTTTTAAGTCACTAGATCAGGGAATCATTTTGTAATAGCTTGTTCATTTCCAAAATAAATTTTAAATTGAGTAAATTCAAACATTTTGGAGAATATGTTTGAAAGTAGAGGTCTGATTTTGTTATTCAGGAAGTAGGAGGGAAAAAAATTGAAGATGATTGGGAGCAACTCTTAAAGGGATAACTCACGAAAACTTTTGGAAATTCATCCCTTCTTAGCATTAATCTTTAATTTCAGGATTTTAAATCTTTTGTTTTCAATGGAGAACATTAACTAAAATGGTCCATTTCTTTCACTTCTAGATAGAGTTGTGTCTGATAGGGTGGGGGGGAAAAGAGTAAGTCAAGCTATAATAAAATTATGTTAAAACTACATTAAAAAAAAAAAAACAAAAACAAAACCAAACCCCTACCCAAACCCCTGCACAATACACTTTGCGCAACAAGGCAACAATCCAGAATGGAAGGGCAGTGTGATGGTTATTTTAAAACATGTAAGATTTTTGGATTGCTATACAAAACCAGAGTAATTAAAACAATGTTTTGCAATGCATTAGGTTTAAATTTTTTAATTTGTTTTTTTAATATATTACTTATGTACTATGTGTCGGAAGACAACTTTCTGATGAAAAAAATCATTAACACTTGTGTATTCAGCAAGAAGTGTAGTAAACAGGCTGCAAAGTTGTAATGTACTGAATACATTAGTGTAGGGCACTTTTTACCTGCCATTAAAGGCTTATAATACAGCAAATTAGATAACTGCAGCACCCATTTTTCAATTGCACTTTATTATTTTAAAACTGTGGTGAAACATTGATGAAATTTAATGTTGCAAGCTTGCATCTTTGCTTTTTTACTTAAAAAAGTAAATGCATGATAAGTAGCATTGTAATAAATGCTACCTTTAGAATGTAATATTCTCTTATTAGTGGCTTAAAACTTCTATTTTTAACAGATGCATTGTCCAGTGTAAAAGCAGACTCTTGGTATGTCACCAGGTGTCTTTGGCATGGACATATTAATTGGAAGGAGTTAATCCTGTAAAAATTGCTCAGATATCTTAGTTTTCTTTTCTTTTACATGCTTCGGTACCAGGTGACATAAAATTATCACAATGATCATGGGAGAGTCTGTCTGTATTGGTAAGGCTATATGTAGGAATGCAAGTTTCCCTTTTTTACGGCTTAACTTCTTCATCAAAAGATGAGTAAATACCACTTTCAGAACTACTACAGGGGAATGGCATGTCAGGTTTTGCTTTTATAATTGATTTGTAGATACGGTACTTGCAGAGAGGAAATATACTTCAAATACTCATTTTTCGGTGAGTGTATCAGTGGATTTCAGTGAAGTCGAGAGCCTTACACTACAGAGATGCTTTATGGGTTGTCTGTGTGCATTCTTCAGTGGAAAGAATTACATCTCTGAAGCCTACTCTACCTCTATAAATACATGCTATCTTGAGTGAGCTCAATTTAATAACTTAATTGCTTAAAAAATAGAATCTATTGAATAATGAAAAATATCCTATGCACAGGAAAATGAGGGGAGCTGATTTTATATACAAATTCTTAACAATGCCAAATTTTGTATTAAAATTTCTTAAATTAATCAGTGTCTGGAAGAGAATTACTTCCATCTTTACTTAGAAAATTACGGGAGAAGATTACTCATACTGCAGAACTAACATTAACCTAAGAGTAAAAGCTTACACAAATGAGCAAATGCATTCAATCAGGTGGAGGAGAGGTGGAGGAGACTGTGAACACAAGAATAGAGATCCAGATGTCTTCCTACTGCTCTGGTTGAGACAACAGCAGACTGATACATAGCAGAAAGGTTTGGGTATTTCTATATCTCTGTTCACAGTGGAAAATGAATCTATTTAAAATTTTCAAGCTGTATAAAATGGGTTATCGGTTGTTGTTTGCTGTATGAAGAGGACTTTTTCTCTTGGACTTGTGTTTTTAAGTACATGGACATACTTGCTTTCCATATAAGAAAATTTAATAGAGATGTTTGTAAAATTGTTTTGTGATGCTTCTGCTGAATCATTCAGAGGAAAATAAAGGGCTGCTTGATAATTACTCCAGCTTAGGATCTGGTGCGGTGTTGACTGTCAATAAAGCAAATAGAAAGGGACTAGAATTTTCAGACTAAAAACTCCCTGGAAGTGTTCCAGGCCAGGCTGGATGGGGCTTTGAGCAACCTGGTCTAGTGGAAGGTGTCCCTGCCCGTGGCAGGGGGGTAGAACTAGATGATCTTTAAGGTCCCTTCTAAGCTGAACCATTCTATGATAATACTTTGAAAAGTATGGGCAACCCTCTTGCATATTTTTAATAGCCTACTGTACAACCTCATTATCTGGCTACAGGGAAGGATTTGTTCCTGGTGGACTTTCTTTACCTGTGGAATATATTTGACAGCTGGAAAAAGAACAGTACTTCATTGCTGAGATCCTGACAGCAGTCAAATGGAAATAGTGATCAGTATTTATGAACTTTAACATTCATCCAAACCCAGGTAGAATCTCTTTGATGGACAGGCGAAGGTCTTAGGATTTTCTGAATGCAACTTGAAAGTTCTTTTTATGGTAGAGAAGGTGAAAGATATGTGGGATCTTGGGATGTTTAGAGATCTGGGATTAAGCATCAGATCATACTTTTAGGTGATTAACACTTGGTAAGGTTTCTTACGTGTTACAAATCTCTACTAGCTACCTCCTTTGACATTCTTGCTCTATTTATAATAACCAAGCACTTTATAGCTCAGTAAAGAATGGAAGGTAGCTATGAAGAATAAATTGTATTGTTTGGTATAACAAATATTTTGGCAAAATTTCTTCTGAAATCAGTTTCATTGTGTGATGTCCTGCACTGAAAGGGCATCTGATTATAACCATGTACATAAATTTTTTTATCTAGGTGTAATGTAAAGGAAATGTCTTTAAAAGAGTGAATTATGAAGAGTTCAGCATGACTTGGTATCAACCATATAATGATTCAGTGTGCTATTTATAACTTCCCACTTACTGAAATTGAAAATATAAAAGCAAATAAAATATACTGTAGTGTATCTTTATTTTTAATCTATGTGTGGGATGTCAAACATTGTACTTGTCTTGTGGACAGGACATGCTTTTATGAGCCTATAAATATTTAAGTATATCAGAATCTGCACCCAAGTGGAAGATGTTGCATGTAAATTGTCTTCTAAGTTTTTAGATTTTGGTATTTAAAAATCTGCTAGGTTTGAAAGCAACATTTACATATTAATACTAAGCTGTAATACAGACCATAACATTTTGAATGCAATGTGGGATATTTTGGATATTTTGTTTATTTTAACCCTCTTTGAGTTTCACAAGAGAAATCCATGATAGGGGGAAAGGAGGAAAAGGGCTAATCATGAGCTTGGCTGTATAATTTGCACACTTCATATGCACACATCCAAATATCCTGGATTTGGTTCTAGCATGCATATACCAAACAGTATTTTCTTTAATATTGACAGATACCTATATATATGTAGAATAATTTAACATGTAAGCACAGCTAACTTGATATAAAACCAAATTACAAAATCTGTTGGGAACAAATGAGTTACAAGTTAGGCATAAGTAACAGAGCCTGTAATTCAAAAATGTTTATATAATCTTCTGTCTAAGAAGAAACTTGATAAATATATCTAACTTATGTGCAGAGCAAGGTTGAAAACTGTAAATTCTGCTAGACTGATTTCTGGTACATCTTGACAATCTGGTTTGCAGTAAATACTAATGCTGTCACAAAATGTCAGGATCATGTTATTAAGTTCAAATAGTAATGTGGCCTGATTGTAGTAGCAATCCTTATCATGGCACAAAAACTTAAAAATGCAATATAACAATTCTGCAGATCAGTGATAAAAGTAATCGGTTATAGTAAAGTGAATGATTTAAGTATTATAGGTTTAAACTTTTTATTATAAAAAATTTCTGAATTATTTGTTTGCATTTCAGTGGTATTGTGAAGCATTTCTATATTTTGTTTGAACAGTTTAGGAGCTTGCATAAAATGATACTGGCTGATTTTTTTTTTTTCCCCTTTGATATATGCAATAATGTCAAGAAGCAATAAATTGCATGTTGTATGCAAGGTATTGGTACTTCATAATAAAGAAAAGGAACACAGTTTCTTACTTTGTGAATTTTTTCTTTCTTAATATGGTATTAGCTTATGCACCTGTAATGAATGCATCATGAAAGAACAGTTTTCTTTGGGTTCAGTTCAGAAACAACTGGCTTATATGGTATCTTGAAGTTCTGTGCCGTATCTTTTTTTTATTTAGAAAAAGAGGGGGAGGGAGTATGAGGTCTGAGCCACACTGTCGTTCAGGTGGCTGGGCTT
>JAVJGI010000032.1:15907975-15920912 GCA_035590275.1 Ibycter americanus | reverse complement strand
GTGCCGGTGTCCCGGGGCCCCGCGCCTCCCGTCCCACGCCAGCCCGTGCGCTGCCTGCCGCGGCGTCCCGTGTAGGCTGGATGTTTATTACATAGACCGTTTTTTATAAATTTAATTTTTTAAGCTGTGATGCACCAGCCTAACCTGTACTCGTGTTCACCTTAGTAAATAACTAGTGTAGTTTTGTATTACGGATTTTTTTGCTTTTTTTTTTTTTTTTAAATTAGAAACTTGACGTAAAAATCGCAGCCGTGCAGTAGCCATGGGTTTGTCGGCGTCCTCGCCGGCTTCTGCGGGCCAGCCGCTGGGCGCATCCCAGCACCGTCAGACGGCATCCCCACCATCAGAGTGCCCTATGCACCAGGAAAAGATGAGCGGTGATTATTCTTGAAACTTAAGTGAAATAAACTGTATGTGGAAAACTGGTGGAAAAATATTGGGGGTGGGTGGGAAAGTGATCCTGCAAATAAAAACTCCAGGTTTTCCTTTAGCACAAATAGCTCTCAAGTAACTGTTCGTGAAAAAGAGTCAGTTGTTCTCCAGAACAGCATGCAAGCTGCTTGTCTGCGGAGGCAGTAGGTGCTTGCTGTGGGACCTGTGGGTCGCTCCGATCGTCATGGTTCACAGGGGCCCTGCAGGTCCGTTCCCACTGAGTCATACATCCACAAAGGGTCAGGGAGCTGCAGGGGCCCCTGCGAAGATGGTAGCTGGGAGCAGGTGGTTGTCGCTAGAGAACATGCATCTGGAAAAGGGCGACTTGAAGGGTGGGATAAAAGGAATGTCTGGAGAGAGAGGACATCAGCACTTCCACTGACACAATCAACGTGTGTTGGATTAATATTGCTGTGGAAATGTTAAGTACAAACAGTTTGGTATAGGGGCCAGCATGGGGTGGGGAATGAGTGTTCAATGACTACATAAGAAGCTTAGATCTTACGAGGGTGCCGGGTCCTGAAATGCAAGAAACCTAACAGTTAAAATTTGTAAAGCTCAGAAGAAGCAGCGAAATTCAGTTTGTATGTACATGAGTATTCAATGAACTGTTTTCCATTTCCTGTCATATCTCAGAGTTTTCATTTTGTAGCAAAATAGATGCTTTTTTTTCCTGTATTTCAGGTTGTCCAATGCACATGAAGACTCCTGATCATAGAACTGAGAACACAGATGATGTTCCTGCACATCAAGAAAGAGCATATGAATTTGTGGCATGTCCGGTGAAGTCTGGTGCATCTCAAATGAAAGATGACATAGATCCTAGCAATATGGTAACTTTTGCTTATTTCAAATGTTTTCTTCAGTCTTGTTTCTTCTGAAAAATTATCCTCAAAATGTATATAGTGGTACTGTCTAAGGTGGAAACTGTGGCAAATAACTGTATTTTTTAATTTTTAGCACTGCGTTTTCTCATTTTATATGCAATTATTTTTATAAAAACAAGTTACGTCTTATTTAATAATTTTCTTCAGATCTACACCTTTTTGATAAAAGGTGGTTTTCCAGTTTGTAAGTATCTTTTGCTGCCTGTTTCTATCTGTTAGTTACCTGTGTGGGTTTTATGTTACAATAGTGGGTTTTAGGTTCTGTGTAATAGCAATATGGGTAAGTTCTGACTGAGGTCTCTCCAAGATTTCCTCTGATTTACAAGAAGCGCTGCTCTTTTTAAAAGTTGAAGTTTAGGGAAAAGGGTTCCTGTAGTCTTCAGGTGACAAACTTGTGCAAAGAGTTCTGTGAAAGAGAAAGATAATTTTGGTGGACTTAAATAAAGGCTGAACTTCCTGATCTTTGTAGCAGCTGATTGATTATACTTTTGATTTTTCTTGAACACCGTAATGTAAAACAAAAGTCATACTCTGGTTTGTTGTTGATTCTCCTTGTTTTCTAGATGCCACCTCCTAATCAGCAGCCATCTCCAGATCAACCATTTCCATTGTCAACTGTTAGAGAAGAATCTTCCATTCCTAGAGCACATTCTGATAAGAAATGGGTCTATCCTTCAGAGCAAATGTTCTGGAATGCTATGCTAAGAAAAGGGTAAATACACTGTGAATTATCAAGATGGAGTCCATGAATCTGAAATCCATGAAGTAATACAATTAGTTATAACTAGCTGTTTTTAAAATTACAATTTTTATATCAACAGCTTTGTTCTAAAGGGTGAGCTGGTCTCAAAGGCCCATGTCTCCTCTGGTGATCAGCAAGATGGTAGGGAATGTCAGACAACTGCCGCTAGCTCAGAAAATTTTCTTAAAACTCAGTGCATAGGCATAGACAAACTTTGCATGATTGCCGGCTTTCAAACTCAGTTGGCTTCATGCTAATCCTATAAACTGACAGTGAAAGTTCTGTGATTGTGAGAACAACTAACTTGACTTTACAAAATTGCTAAAAATGTGAAAATTGTTTGACAAGTAGATGTTTCCAATCTTCACAAAAATTCAGTGTAGGCAAGATCTAAGTGAATGTTAAATGTCCCCTGTGGCCTAAAAAACCTTCTGGGCTGCTGTTTCCTCATCCTTTTGTAATGATTTGTTTGTCATTCTCAAACAGATCAACTTTAAAGACGGTTACTATTAAAGCAATGGTAATTCTTTGTTTACGCGTCAGTATTTTTCTTAAGGTAATATGTCATAAGCAGCCTATATTGAACACACAAGTTTTGATCCTGTAAACACATAAGTGTGTTCAACAGTATGTCTGTTGAAAAGGAAGCATGTCATAGTGCAGGGTCAGAGAGATGAAGGGCACTTGTAAGTGTATGCAGAATGTATTGAATACAGGACTTCTGTGCATTAGGAATGCAAGTGGGATTTTTCCTGAGCATTTTTATGAATACCATGGATGTGCTGATGTTTGCACACTGATAGCTTTCTGATCCAGTTAAGCTGTTAATTTAGCTGACTAGAATTTGTGGATCTCTGTGATGGTGACTTTGATAGCTACACTTTTACACAGAAAATGAAGTGGTTCTCAAGATGCTTAAGCAGATGAGCCAGAAGTTTCCATACTTGCTTTGTGTCTCTGCATAAAACCTTTAATCTCTTGATTCAAAAGCCCATCAGATAAACTGAGGAAAGTGGAGTAGTTAATGCTGTAATGCTTGTAAACCGTTTTCAAATTCTTATTTTTTAGGTGGAGGTGGAAAGATGATGACATAACAAGTGAAGACATGACCAACATTATTAAGATTCACAATCAAAATAACGAGCAAGCTTGGAAGGAGATTTTGAAGTGGGAAGCTCTTCATGCTGGGTATGTACACATGAAATGAAAAGCAAATCCTTCGGTTTAGCTCTTGCTTTTGTAATTCTTTGAAGGTAGAATGTCTCTTCAGTTTTCACAGAAATCTTCTGGTGCTGATACACCTCAAAAGTTATGGTCTTGTAAAGAGCCTGCATTTTCACTAATACGGAAGAAGATTATCTAGAAGAGCTTAACTAGAACTGAATAATTGTTAAATTGATAAAACTGATGAACATTTTGGTGGTGTGTGTATAATGTGGATTCGGAGAAATTAACTTCTTACTGTATCGATTTGGGAATTATTTAATTGAAATCTTTATGTTACGAAAAATATATGAGATGTAAACTTAGATTAAAAGTGACTGGTGTAAAACAAACTCACTTTTTAGGTCAGTATAGTCTGTGCTCCTAGAAGAGACAGACTAGTTACTTACTCTGCACGTAGAAATTTTTCTCTGAAATTCCGTGATCTTTGTTACACAGTAGTTTGGATTGCAGTTTTCTGTTCTTTAAGCTATTAAGTCTGTGGATTAGATTTGCTGAGAACTGCTCAGGTGAGAAGTTACAAAGTGATGTGGAGCATATCAAAGCTACTTTTACCGTACCAGCAGTAAGTGCTGTCAGAAACTGGGGGACTTTTCAAACCTTAAAAAAAAAAAGAAAGCTGGAAGCTGGTTTAGATCACTTATAATTATTTTTTTACTGTTGCTCTTTCTCATAGTTGTTTTTTCTGTTACTAAACCAAATTACCATAGTGGTTAAAACGCTTGAAATAAGACTGTTTTAAAAGGTAAAACCTGTTTCCTTTTTTAACTGTGTGCACAGGGAATGTCCATGTGGACCATCACTGATGCGGTTTGGAGGCAAAGCAAAGGAGTATTCACCGAGGGCCAGAATACGTTCATGGATGGGGTATGTGGGCAGGAGAGAAGGCCTTCCAGTGAGGTGGCAGGGTAGGGACATGTGTCTAAAAACATGGTGTAGGGTTAATTTTAAGATGTTTCAGAACTGGAATTGCAAGTTACCAGAAGTAGAAATTACCAGAAGTAAGACAGAAGTAGTAGTGGGGATCTTATGTCAGTACCTGGAGAAATAAATCTTCTTAAATAGGACTTCCACTCGCTCTCCCAGGTTCATAATAACCATTGAAATATCTGTGTGGTCTGTTACCTGTCTTTCCAGATACGAACTTCCCTTTGACAGACATGATTGGATTGTTGACCGGTGTGGAAAAGAAGTGCGATATGTTATTGATTACTATGATGGTGGAGCAGTAGATAAGAACTACCAGTTCACCATCCTGGATGTTCGCCCTGCATTTGACTCTCTCTCAGCTGTATGGGACAGAATGAAGGTAGCTTGGTGGCGGTGGACTTCATAACTACTCCTGTGGTGTGTAGTTGAAAAGTAAACCACTTTCCTCCTAGACAAAGGATAAGTGAATTCTGGGACTTGAAACAGAAGTTCACTGCAACTGTCATTATTTTCATCATCGCCACTATTCTTTGGGGATGGGAAGGGAGAATGGGGAAATCCATTGTTAAGTACACTGATGCATTATGGTGTTTTGAAATAATAAAATTATAGTAGCAAAAACATGTATCTTAATTTTCTTAAGAGCTGGGAAATATTTTCTTACTTAGTCGCAGATTCTGCATAAGCTTTCCTTTACATTTCGTGACTCCAGTGCTGCATCAAATACATTAGGTTTCTGATTCTGACTGGAGCTTTGAGTATTACTTAAGTAGTGAAAACTGGAAATTTCATAAACAATTTCACATACAAATAAGAGCATTTGGACACTTAGATGATGATTAAAGAGTAGAAGATCTAGACTGTTTCAAATTGCATGTTTTATTAACTATATAAAGCCATGTAATTGTTTTCAAGTGGGCACTTTACCTGTTCAAATACATGCTTCCTCAGAAAACTTCAGTCAAGTTTATTCTGTTAAAGGAAGTATAGTATAGTATGAGTATTTTTAAAGGTGTGTTAGGTTGGAAAGGAGAATATACTCATGCCTTAATCTGCAATTTATCTTTGAACAGAAGAACACCTGTTAGAAACAAAATGAGTGTGAGTGACTTTTGAAACAACATTTCTAAAAGGAGATTAAATTGATATTTAATAGCTATTTATTTGAGTAGTTAAAAGGTTTGTTTTCTGAGGTTAGAAAACTATTCTTTTAATATTCTCATGTCTTCAGTGTGTGTCTCATAATGCATTCAGGACAGAACTAAGCCTTATTTAAAGAAACTGTCATGCAGTGCATCTGTAGTTTGCATCTTCGCTTCATCAACTGTACCATAGTGAGGTTTTTTATATAATACGGAACTGCACAATGCTGTATGACTACACGGTCATGCATGTTTCTGCATAGTGATTATAGTGAGACATATTACAGATATTTATATAACTTGGCTAAAAGGGTATCAAAATGGCCAAGAAATAAGGCTGACTGAGTGTTTTCTAAGTGATACATGTTAATGGTGTGTGGCTTAAAGATTTGATTAATGTTTGCTTAATAAGGGAAAATCAACTTTTTTCTGTTGGTTTTTTTTTTAAGTCTTCCACGGTAATAGCTTTAAATTTGCATGGCTTGGTAAATCTCAGGTGCCACATACCCCTAAATTTAAATTATTCCTCCCTTTCAGCATATATATTACTTTTGAGACTGAGTCCTTCCTGCAAAACACTTGAGAACAGAAGGAGTAAGAGTATCACAGTGTAGTTTCTCAGATGGGGGGAGAAGCTTCCTTCAGGAAACTTCACAACCTGAACGGGGAACCAGCTGTACATTCACTTTTTGAAAGCTGTGATTTTTAACTGACATTGGAAGCTTTTTCTTTTTTCCTGAGGGGAAAGCCCCTCAGTGTTTCAGTACCCAGAAGTCCTGAATCCTAAGAGAAAACTACGCTCTAACTCTATCCACTTTCCTCATTCCTTTTTCACCTTTTTAGTGATCTATATATGTATTTACATATATATATATATATAAAAAAATGAAAAATAGTTTGGGGCAACCCCCCCGTCCCCGTCCCCTTCCTTCTGAGTAGGCAATGTATATATGAGATACATGAGAAGAGAGTGAGCTTGTATGAAGCATATCTGATAATGAAGGAGCTGCTCCTCTCTGTTCTAACAGTAAAGACTGAGGCTTACTGCTTTTTGGGCTGGGTTTTTTTGTTTGTTTGTTACATACATTTGGTAACTTGATATATGCAGATTCTGCATTTTTCACAACTAAATATGGAAAAGGTACGCCAACGTAGGGAGTGCTTCAGAAGCTTCAAAAGAACGAGTTTGCTTTACTGATTCTGGAGTCATGATGTTGAGTGCATTGTGGAAATTGTAATTGCTGCTAAATCTGGTGAAAGGTGTCACATGCCACTTGATGCGTTTACCGTCTTCCGTTATGTTCCATCTCACATAGATTCAAAATGTTCTTTTCTGTGCTACTGTTAATGAAACGTACTACTTTGTCATCAAACTACAAGAAGAATCAAATAAATGTACTTTTCTTAACTATGGTATTTGGTGATCATATTTTTAGCTGTACAAATTATTAAGATGAGCTTTTGCATGTGTCATGAGATTATAGTCTGTTACAACTAATCATCTCTGAATAGATGTTACTCATTTATTTAGGTGAATACAGAACCAAAAACCAAGGACTAAATTCAAATGTTTGCCAACCAAACCAACAGCTCTCACGAGTAAAAGCATATAGCAACAGATACATTAATTTTCTACAGACTGAGAAGTCTGGCTAACTTCTTAGGAGTGGAATGCAAGTAATTTTTTGTTTCTTTAATCCTTGAAGTATAAATGAAATTAATTCATTTTTACAAGCAGTAAGACTTAAGGAAGTAAGCATGGAGTTTTCTCTTTTAGGTTTGGGTTACTTTATGCATGATGCTAGCAGTTCACTATTTCTCAGAAGGTGGGTGTCAGAGTAATTAGAAGTGTAATGTAAACTTGAAAAACAGTGATTTAAATTGATATCTTATTACCCTTCAGGAAGACATTTTAACTGTAAAACTATTGTTTAGGCTTAATTAAAGGTAATGTGTGTGTGTGTATATGCATAAATAAATACATCTATATCCTTTCTTTGTAAGTATGGAAAGGTATGGAGAGTTCACGAAGCTCGAAAAAGTGAAGAAGTATCCTGATCAGGCCCTTTCAGGGAATTCTGCAGCAGCACCATGTTCCCAATCCCAGTCAGGCTGAAGCAGAAGTTTGGAACCCAGCATCTCAAAGCAGGTTAACCTTGTGTACGTGCAAAAGGGAAAATGTGGACACTGTCACTACAGCAGGGCCACTTTTTAAATCAGTTGTGTATTTAGATCTCTAAAGTTCACCTGTGTTCAGCTTTACAGTGTCAAAGCCCTGCTTGACCTATTGTGTTTGACTCTTGCAGTTAAAACAAGGTAGGAGAGAGCTCCTGTTCTGCAGCTGAAGATGCATCCTTCAAGGATATTGCAGTGCTCAGAAACTGCAGTTTCTGTGACAGATTGATAGAAAGGAACTCCGACATAACACTCCAACTGTAATCAGGTCTTGGGTCATACATAGTCAAGAGTGGTGCTGATCTTTTTTTTCTTGGAGCAGGAGCCCCTTCTGCATTTGAATACCTGGGTTTTGGCCTCTTGCTGTCGTGTCACTTCAGGCAGCCAGTGACTGCCCTGCAGTTAGGGTGCCTGGCACTGTGCTGCCAGTCTAGAGGGGCACCAAACCTGTGGTTGCTGTGCCTACAACACCCTCCCTACTCAGTAACGTTGGCGCAGCTCTCTGCTCTTCCACAGTGTGTCCTGTTAGTATCTGGCCAACATGAGTGCCCTGTAATTAGAGAGTGTCCTGGTTTTGGCGAAGTAGCGCTTACTCTTAATCAAGGACTCTGCATGTTCCCCATGCTCTGCCAGTGAACAGGTGCACAAGAAATTGGGAGGGGACGCAGCCAGGACAGCTGACCTGAACTAGCCAAAGGGATATTCCATACCACAGAACATCATGCTCAGTACATGAATTGGGAGCTGGCCGGGGCCTGCCAATTGCTGCTGGGGGACTGGCTGGGCATTGGGTCACCAAGTGGTGAGCAATTGCATTGTGCATCACTTGCTTTTTTTCCCTTTCGGATTTTATTCCTCACTCCCTCTTTCATTCTTATTACAAGTGTTGTTACTATATTTTATTTTACTTATTAGTTTTATCTGAACCCGTGAGTTTTACCTTTTTCCCAAATCTCCTCCCCATCCTACCCTGAGGTGAGGAGTGAGTAAGCAGCTGCATGGTACTTAGTTGCCAGCTGGGGTTAAACCACGACAAGGAGTAATTCACAGGCTTGTCCTTTCAGGATGCCTGGATTTCCTGGCTATGTTGGGTCATCCTATAAATTTTTGCCTTTGCATTGTACTGGTAGGCAGTTTGGAAAGGGGAACGGTAACTTTTGTTACCCTTTATTTATTTATTTATTTCCCTCTCCCCTAGAAGCAACTTTCCTCCTCCCTTTCATATGCCAGTGGTCCTAGCTTCAATCTTTTGAAGAATTTTTCAACTAAGCCCTAGAATTTCTGCCCTAATTTGCTATAGAAGGAAGAGACTGTGTTGCTGGTAAGAAGGCATTTGTGTCCATTGGTGATTAATGCTATTTTTAACTGCCAAATCAAAGTGTTCTGGGTTACCATTTTTGAATTATGAGTGAAAGAGGTATGCTAGTTTAGTGTGAAATGGGACAACAATACTGTCTGATGTTTACATAATGTGTTTATTATCAGGACTTCGATGTGCTCTCTGAATAATTATTTAAAGTCTAAAATGTGATAGTGAATATTGTTCTGCCTCCAAAAGGTGTGAGAGTGGCAAAGGATCTCTTGGTGCTCTGAAGATGATCATAAATAGTCTGTCATCTTATGCACTCCCATTTTGCTCATTCAACTCTTGTGTCAAAGTTCAAAAGATGGAGGCACGGATACTAAGGTTGCTGTATCTCAGCAGCTAAAAATGAAGGAAACTGATAAATTAAGGAGAACTGCCTAATTTTTGGACTCGTACTAGTTGTGTTTTTTATAGAAATGTCCCTTCCAAAAATACCACTACTATCTGTCCCCAACATTTACTAAATTAAATGATACTTTAATCCTTTGTCTCCCTTTGCTTACACCTGGAGGAAAATCCATGTGGTAAGGTTCCACAAGCAGATGTATTTGATGTGGAAGCTGAACTTATTTTGAGGATAGAATATACTACTCATAATGCTAGCTGAGTTTACGTCTTCAGTATCACACCCTTCACTACCCACAAGTATCATTACATATGTTCTATTTCAAAATACACCGCATTTGCTAGTTTTCTACAAATTTTTAGTGGGCAACTTCATGCATTTCTACTGTCACTGAAAGAAAAGGTGTTCTATTTATTGTTCTATCTTTGCACAAGGTAAATTGCAGGCAAAAATCTATATGCAGTGAATCAAGTAGGTATTGATTCTCTCAGCAATGTTAGCAGTAATAGGAACCTATGGTCATACTAGAGATGTCATTTTGTAAAAAGCATCCTTTTTAGTTTGCCTTAAGTAGTTAATCACTTTTCCGTGCATCTCCTTCAGGAAAAAAAATGGTTTGCCAAACTCCTAGAGAAAGAATCTTAAAATTATTTTATGAATGTGACAGTTGCATTTATTTGGTCTTACTGCTTGTACATCAAATTGTATGGAAACTTGTGGGCAGAGTACCAGTCTTGACTCCAAACCTGAATGTGTGGCCTTGAGCATGTGTGAAATGATGCATTATTTACTAGTGAACCACTAATTCTGATGGCAGCTACTCACAAGACATGTCTGCATATTTGCAGCATGGGTACATATTTTTATGACTGGAGTCTGAATGAATCGAATTTTCAAAGGATAATGTAAATGTATTGGAAGTATTGGGATTGTTATTAGGCCTCATTAAAAAAAATTTAAAAAACAGATGGTTTCCTTTGCTGACATTCAGTTTGGACCATGGCCTCTCTTATAAAATAGAAACCATCACATTTGTTTTCAACATACTATGGCAAAACAACTCTGTTAAAGACTAAGTCATGATTTTGTTTTTTCTTAATGTTTTGCCAATTTTGTGGTAACTACAGAAGGTTTTAGCTATTCTTCTAACATGCTGCTGCTCTTGCCTCCAGCTCCTGAAGACTGTGACCTCATAAACCTCCTGTCTATAGAGATAGCTAATGCTTTAATTGATCATTAGTAGACTTTCAAAATGAGTTTCCATCTGCCAAAAGATTAAGTGTCTTAGGGAATTGACTTAGAGCAGTTTGATGCATGGAGGATAAATGCAAGTGCCTTTAAAAAGCACTGCTAGACCACAAATCCTTGAAAAACTTGCTTCTGAAATACTTACAAGGAAAAGTAATAGAAAAGATTTTTCCCCTGATTTGTTTTTTTCTCAAATTAGAGAAGGCTTTTTGTTATATATCAATGAGAATTCATTAGCTCATTTTCAAAAACCAAAGAGCAAAACCTCATGAAAATGCTGAATTTAACCTTGGAACAAACCATGAAAATTTTGGCAGCTTTAATTTGCAACGTGAATTTTTTGTTAAATGAATTTATTCCAGCTTTAAAAAACACATGCTTTGGGCCAAAAAAAATTGAAAACTTTTCTGCTAGCTGTACTTGAGAATACTAAGGAAAAACATCTCCATGTTTTATCACAAATTTTCACAATTACAGAGGTTGCTTCTCTTTCTGTTTTCTTTCAACTTTTGCCTTCTAGCTTATTTGGAGTGATTTTTACAGGGTTTTATGTTGCTTTCTCTCTGCTGTTTTTGTACAAGCCACTTTTGGGAAAACTTCTACCATTGCAATAGCACTTACAGTATTTACTACAGAAATAATGGCTTCTTTCTTAAGTATCTGAAAAGTCAGTGCTATTTAACTCAGATAAGAACAGTTCTAACGTAAGAATACCACTCTGGCTGCATTAGAGCTGTCAACATTCTTGTAGCAGAAAATATAGGGACTGCAGCTATCCTATGGCAGTGCCGAAAGATGGACGTGATGTGTGCTGCATAGGTTAGCCATCACACTTCCCTGTGGTTATGGGTTCCTTGGTAGCATTTGTCTTGTGACCCCAAAATGGGCAACTGCAGTGATTTTTAGACTCTTCCTAGGGGTCCTTTAATGCCTTCTTGAATACATGCTTTTAGGACTGCTTACAGTTGTGGTAGCTGGGTCGGCAGGGTGGCTGGCACGGAAATGACAGTAAAGGTATGTGGATGGATGTTCCTAACTGACATTTTTTTATAAATGTCTGCTCCCCCTCTCTTATTTGCACCTCACGTTAGGGCAGAACGGGTCTAAACGCAGAGTTTTATGTGTAATCTCTAGTGGTTGTTGACGCAATACCTAATTGATTGGGGCTGTAATTATAGCGAGTGGAAAGCAAAGGATACTACTTTTGCAAGTAACACTGGGAAGATTCATCTTACCTATGGAGGAAAGGTTGCATTCTGTTTGCCTTGTCAGACAAAGTGGAAAATACTGGTATTGTCAGTGGCATATCTATTTATGACAGGATGCTGGAACTGGTTTAATAGGCTGACTCTAAAAAGCAAGATTTTTTTGAACTTTATTTGCCACATGTTGATGGGAAAGCATCCATTTAGAGAAATGAATATGGCTAATGTTATTCTATCAAACACTGCAATGTTTGAAGAAATCATAAAAAAAAAAGGGGGAAAATAAGATCTTGACTTCCACTTTAATAATAATGGAATATGAAGGCCAGATTGTAACTGTGGAAGTTCATTTCAAATTTAAATATTTAGCATTTTCACTAGTCTGCGAATACAAGAAAATTTATTACATTAAGATGGAATTTAGATCTTTGACATGAAGCTGATATTTTCATAGTGTGAAAAATATCAAGCTGACATTATACTGTCTCATTTGATGACTTCCAAATGTCAGAGTGCAGTAACTTATTCATAGGGACCTCAGTGTCTTGTGATAGTGTCAATTTAAAAGACATTTACATCGACTTTTTTTTTTATTTAAACATGTAAAATGGAATATGCAAAGTGGATGAGGAGAAGGGGAAAGACCAGGGGCAAGAAAGTTCTTAATAATAGGATGAGGCACTTTTAAGGCTAATTTCTGCTGAAGCCGCCTGACAGCGGCATGGATGGCGTCCCCGGCAGTGCTGACAGCGCCTGTCTTCCCACCCTTCACAGCATTTCCTTCATTCCCGGCTCCGCACACTCATGTTTCTTGTTATTTCAACAGAACTTGGGGGATTAAAAATAGCGCAACGCACTTTCCTGAAAAAGTAACCTGCCCATCCCTTGCTTTTAAAGGGGTTTTGCAGTAATGGGAGACACTGAGTGTTTCTTCTGAGGTGACTGTACCTGGGCGTTAGTGCTGCCGTGGCTGCAGAACACCTCGGATGGCTGCTGACGGGACTAGGAACCCACAACGGTTGAATGCAAGAAGCATGAACTTATATTCTAGTAAAACTTTCTCTGGGAGTGTGTGGCCGCGCTGTTGGCTGCCCACAGCCCGAGGGCCACCAGGCCTCCCTCCCGCGGGCCAGGGGCCGCCACGCAAAGCTGTGCCACTGGCACCAGAGTGCGGGCCGCGCCGGGCCCCGCCGCCGCAGCGGGCCGCCATTTTGTTGGGCGCCGAGGGAGGCAGGCCCCT
>JAVJGI010000032.1:15894411-15907459 GCA_035590275.1 Ibycter americanus | reverse complement strand
CCCCAGCCCATCCCCCTCCTCACCCTCGATCCGTAGCCCCCCCCCCCCCCCGTCTGCGCGGGGGCCGGGGCCCGGCGGGCCCTGCCTCTGCACAGTTAGCGACCTTCCTAATGCCGGGGGCTCGCAGCGTGCGCAGAAACCCGCAGCAGGCGGGGGGCGGGCAGGCTGCCGTTTAGGGCAGTAAGCAGTTGCCTCTCACGTGTAACGAGCGGGTGTTTATCGCGTAGTATTTAGTCGGGGTGCAGCCGTTGCCGTGCGTGAGAGGCCTTGGGTCCCCTCTGGCATTTTCTGGGGGTCAGGTAACAGCCTGGGCCTTGCGACGTGCTGAAGGGTCTCCAGCTTCAGCCGTAGGTGTCTGGCTGTCGGTTTTGTGGGGTGCCGAGGCTGATGTGGCGCGTTGGCAGCGGGCAGGTGTGTGGTGTGTGCTGCCGTCGGCTGCTGGGTGCTGTCGGCTGGGAACGTGGTCAGCGCAGGCACCTGTACGCCGCGTTCTCTGCACGAGCCGTGGGGGCCGCTGATCGGAACATGATGTTAAGAGCTGACTTTGACTTTGACTCGTCGGTGCCGTCACGGTGCTGTGAAGATGCCCCTTCAGCAAGGGAGAATAAATCTCAGTAGTTCCACTGTACAACAGCAGTTACTCTCGGGCTTAAAGAAAGCATCAGGTGGGATACGCGAGTGTTGCGTGTCTGTTCAGATCCAGAGCGTAAGCAAATTTCACTTAGCGCCTACCCCAGATGTGACAGCTCTGTGTATTTGTTGGAGATACATACACACACACAGACAGAATACATGTATATTCCGTTTCACTTTCTGCTCCCTGGTGTCCTGGGAGCCCTTGCAGTGTGCTGCCCAGCTCCCCGGCAGACTGAGGGACAGCACAGGCAGCTTCCCGCTGGTTGGACTGCAGTAAAGTCCTGGGGAATGCTGTTAAAAATGGATCGAGTGGTCTGTGTATGTAGTCAGCCCGAAAGAACTGGGATTCATAAGGAAACGCTTTTGTACTGTCAGGGTGACCGAGCAGTGGAACAGGTTGCCCAGAGACGTTGTGGAGTATCCATCCTCTGAGATACTCAGAAGCCATCTGGCCGTTGCCCTGGGCAGCCTGCTGTAGGTGGCCCAGCTTGAGTCTGGACAAGATGACCTCCAGAGGTGCCTGCCAACCTCAACCATTCAGTGATCCATAAAAATAACTTCGTGCTGCTTTGGTGTGAAATTACATGTGGCTGCTCTTGCATGACTTGCTTTAAAAAGTTACTAAGAAATTAATTGAATAAACCTCAAACTTCTATTTGAAAATAATTGTTGAAATAGATTTGCACAGAACAGCAAGTGGTTATTTGGAAAGAGGACTTTGTGTGTAGACAGCCTCAAGAGGGATGAAGACAGTGTCTGCATGGAGCACAGTTAACTGGGGTAATCTATAACCAGAATTGTTTTGTGTCTAGATCTGCACGACACACCCTTTGCTCCAGTATAGGCATGTAATTCTGCTGTTTTATTTTTGTATTGGTATTTAGAGTTGTATTTTAAAAATACAATTGATGAAATGTTTCGACTGAGTTTTATTAAAGTGAAAAAGTTTAGGAATGTTATTTAGCTATAATTTGAAAATACTCTATTCAGGCTTAGCAGACATTTATTTAAAAAAAATATGAACGTATCTGAACATTGCATGTGCACGTCCATTTCTCCAAATTTGTTAGAGAAATATACGCGCATCCTTCTCTGTGCTTCATACATAGAAAAATGATTTTGTGTTTATAAGTTACCAGGATGTAAAAGGCTTAGAAACCTTTAGAAACCTTCCTGGAACATAAAGTGAAGTACCACAAGTGCACAATGGGAACAGGTATTATATACTTATGTTGATGTTATGTGACCTTGCAGAGCCTTTAGCCAGGCTGTGTTCATGATACATTAGGATCATGTATATCTGGTTGATTTCCATTGTTTTCTGCTGGAATTAAAAAGGTTATTTACAACAATGATTACTGGTAGTTTTCATACTTGGGAATTTACTTCTCTTTTACGTTGCAGCTACAGAATCCTTTAGTTTGCAAACAATTAACTTTTGCTGTATTCATTAGCTTATGTTTGCTTTATCTCTTCAAAACATATACATTGTCATTGACAAAGAGTGCACAGAAGTAACTTCCAGTAAGACTGTTACGTTATGCTATCTCTAATAATGTTAAGAGTAATTTGTGTGTAGATCCACAGGGTCAAAAAGGAGGCCACTGGGGATTTATGGTTTTGAGGAATGTGAGAAAATGCTTTTGCAGATCTCTTGGTATGCTAAAAACTTTGGCTTTCTGGAATTTAACAATGAAGTATTCAGAATGTAAAGTATGTTTTTATCAAAACCAATGTGTTGATGAATTTAAATAAACTAATTACAGCATATCTTTTCTACCTTACGTATCTATTTACAAAGATTAGCATTACAGATAAAAATCTATAATTTACTTGTTAATCTGTTCTCTTCTGGTTTGCTCACCAAGCTTGCTATAAAAATATATTTATATATTCTAAGCTTGTACTTTAGTAGGTGCCATTTTCTGAATTTAAAAATAGACTGCATGTGTTGCATAAAATGCCTTTGGGCAGGAGAGGAGGGGGATATCTGTCTGGTTGACATGGAACATAAGAAAAAATCTGAAGTATGCTAGAGCTAAATATACTGATAAGCATGCAGCTATGGGGGGAAATGAGTTAAAATGTATTGAGTTTAGTCTTATTAGCACATTAAATGCCAGCAGAATGGTCATACCCAACCTTTTATTTCAGAAATAATCACCATTTTGCTGTGAAGACAACTCAGATCTTGTAGCGTGTGCAAACAAAGGAAATATTTCTTTAGAGCCTCGTTATGCAGGGCGACGGTGGTTTGCTCTTTGTTCTGCCAGCTGTCTGCAGCACTGGTGCAGAAAATGGACGCTGGAATGTTTAAATAAACTTTAGATGCTGTAGCCTCACAAACATTTTGAACTGGTTCTCCTTTTTAAAAGTAAGTCTCAAGCAGATGTAAATGAGCACGGCTGGGCTTTTTGTGATGGCTCAGGGTGATACACCTTGGGATGTGAGGCTGCACCGCTTCCTTCGGATTAGTTCATCATCACAGGGAAAGGTGTGAGATTGTTGCAGGCTTAAGAATATGATCACTGCAGCAGGAGGCCCTTGCCGAAGGGGCGAGGTTGGCCTGTCTGTTTATCCCTCAGTTACTTCTGAGTTGGTGAGATCTGTTATGACAAGCTAGTGAAAAAATCCTAGGAGGATTATCAGAAAGGTAACATGTTCTTCTGTCACTGTAATTAAACTGGCAATAGAGTAGTATTCTTCAGCTCATTTATAGGCTGTGCAATTTCTTGGCAACATAGTTTAAAATGAAGTGATTCACGGGCAGGAATATAATAATGTTAATACCGCTCAGCCAAATGCAGTTGGCTTTCAGCTGGCTGCGTACCTGGTGGGGCTGCCCTGTGTGTGGGGCGGCTGGAAGGAGGTGGTTCATCAGGCACTGTCTATGTGTGGTGTGATGCTCAGGTGTGTGCAGAGACCCTCCGTGATGGCCAAGAGGGTGCTGGGGGTCTCAGGAGGTGTAGTGCAGGCTTTTCTTCTTGTACGTACGGTTATGCATACCGAGCCTAGTGTAATGGCACAGGAGCTATTGTGGCTGGTGCCCTGTAAGGAACATTTGTCAGGACAGCAGAAGAGAAGGATGCTGTGATGATGAGTTTCTTCCAAGGCTGGTGTATTTCTGAGGAATAAACTTGCCTTAAAGATAGTCTGGAACCTTTCATAGGGTCTTAGAAGACTGGAGACCAACTCCTGTTGGCAGGGAAGAAGGTTTTGACACGTAGTACCTTTAGGTGTGTGTTTGGTTGGGTGTAATTTCATTTAATTCACTGGATTTGCATCCACTGCTTTCAGCACTTGATTTGACTAGGGGTGTTTTGAAGATGTTTGGAGACTTCTTTACAGTAATGCTATAGTTTGATTATTGGGTTTGGAGGGTTTGCTAATTTTATTTTGTAACTGCTCTGACCTAGAGACTTCTTCATATGACCCAGGAAGGAGGTTTGAAAACAAGCCTTTGGCTAAGCTCTCTAAAGTGCTTCTGTCTGTCCAAGTCACTTTTAGGTTCTTTCACTTATTTAGTAGGGTTCAAATATAAAATCATAGAGAGCACTGAGGTTGGTTAGCGACATGAGCGATACTAATCAAACGTAATTCAACTGACTGTCATGTAAAGGAAGGTAAGATAAGGTAGGGGGAGAAGAAGGCAAGTCACTTCAAAAGAGCTCCTCTGAAACTCAGCTCTGCTCTAATCTACCTTTCAAATCTGGCTTCTCCTGCCCTCATAGAATGAATCAACCTGACATTTTAGCAGTTTTTTAACGAAAACGGGTGAAATGTTTAGAGTGCATCAAAGGGGTGAAGCAGAGAACATCTGAAGAAGATCATCTTTTATCTGATGCCCTCTTTCTTCATGGCAGAGGAGCAAAAGTACATTAGGTCTTTGTCCCTGCATTTCACTTTATGAAGTTTTGTATTGTTTTTCTGTGAAAGATGTTTCAGTCAAGAAGGTTTTATTGCAGGAATAACTTTCATATTCAGCATCTTTGATTATGTGATTTATCAGGAGGATGTGGTCTTTTCCCCTTCCTGCTACATAATGTATGCATCCTTTTCACTACAAAAAGAATTCTGTTCTAAAGTGGACCAACAACAGGTCTTGAGTAGATATGCAAATTATATACACATACACTTATATAAGTATATACATGTATAAATATATGTATGTAGTATCTCGGGTCAGATGTGCAACAGAACTGTTTTCATTATGTCAGTCCAACTGCTGTAAATGTGAAGTTGGCAGAAAAGAATTAAGCATGTTTTCTCTGAAAGCTGCAGGGGACAAAGAATCTGACTTTCTTCTTTCCAAGTCTCTCTTCAGTGTGGAACTGCTTTTGAATGGTTGTCTTAAAAAATACTCAGTACAAGTCTATTTGCCTTGTGCTGGTATTGATGTTAGAAGTCTTACACGTTTCTCTGGGAGCAAAGGTAGGGCAGTGCTGAGTCCATCCAGAAGAGTCTCTATTTTTGGTTGTCCCTGCTGCTGCTGTTGAGCTGTAGAAGCTGGCTTAGGTGTTTCTGAGAGAGACAGTTCTTTATTACTGGCTTGCCTAGACTTCGAAAGAGCCAAAAGGTGTGAATACTTCTTAGAATGTGTTGATAACTTTCCTTCTAGTATGATATGGAAGTGTTTCATTTCAGGATTCCCTGCAAGTATAGCTGCGCCATTGGTTGCAACCCCCTACCCTGCAAAAAATCCCACACCCCTTATTTTATACAGAATGGCAGTCATTTGAGTTGAATTGTTAAAGAAAATAACATGACTTAATAATATATATGTATTTCAACTTTGAGCAAACTATTAATGTTTATTTTTTGATACTTTCCAGAGACGCATGGAATCACGTTTAGAATTCAAATCGGCGTGAAAGAACTGCTGGATACAGATGTACTGTTAAAGCTGTTATTTCATTTACCAGTCAATTATCCATCAACTCCACCAGATATTTCTGTTAACTCAGACCAGCTTACAAGAGCCCAATGTATGGACGTGAAAGATAAATTACTTGAACAAGCAAAGAAGCATCTTTCTGAACCCATGGTACATGATCTGATTCTATGGATACAGCAGCATCTTAAAGATGTCATTAAGCAATCAGCAACAGTTTGCAATGAAAAAACTACTTTGTCAAAAGGAACGAGTACAGAGGATCATATCTGGATGCTCCTTTTGCATTTAGATCACATGAGAGCAAAGGCAAAATACGTCAAAACTGTGGAAAAATGGGCTTCAGATCTAAGGCTGACTGGAAGACTGATGTTCATGGGCAAGATAATATTGATTCTTCTTCAGGGCGACAGGAGCAACATTAAGGTGCAGGAACAATGAATGTTGACTAGTTCTATTGATTTACCACTGAAACGTATGTGTCTGAATATTCTGTGTGTGTTTTTCTAAGATTAACAATTTTGGAAGCAGATTGATCATTACAAGAGTAGGAAGGCCCAACAACTTTATTCTGTATTTAAGAAAAACAAGGTATTCTGTGAGAAGGAAACCAGTTATACCTGTAGATCTGTAGCCTGTATTGCTTTGCTTCCCACTGTGATTATACTCCTGTATTCCATGCGTTTCCTGACTGTAATATGCCTAAGTTGTTTCCTGTATTTCCCAAATACCCTAGAAAACAGAAAATTTGTGACGAGAAATTAATAACAGATGTATTGCGAGCTCATTACTGTCTCTTTCCTTGACTTAGACCACATGGTGCTCCTGATGCACACCTGGGCTTTGAACATGTCCGTACTTAGGAACTTCTGCTGCATTAGGCAGGTTTTTGTGGTGATATTGGAGGAGAATGTTTTGGCTTTTCAAACGCGTGTTCTCTAGATCAGTTAAGACTGCACTTAACTTCAAACTGATGAATAGAAATAGTCTTGTGCTTTTTGGGATGGGCACTTTCAAAGTTTGATTCCTATGTTCTGAAAAAAATCTGTAAGTTTCATATAGATTTTTGCATTTTACTAAACTTTGAAGATACTAGGTGACATTTAATATTTTGTTCTTTTTTGTCATTTAGGAGTACTTGATTCTTCAGAAAACTTCTAAGGTAGATGTGGACTCAAGCGGAAAGAAATGCAAAGAGAAAATGATTAGTATACTGTGTGAGACAAAAGTACAGTCACAGCATAAAAGGTATAATTTAGTACTGTTGTGGATAGAAAAGTTACAGAATTGATAATTACATTCTGACAAATCTAGGCATATTCATGAGTTTCCCTTTTATAATGTAGGTTTCAGGCGTTTGAAGTCAAAGAATATTCAACACTGGATGAGCTACAAAAGGAATTTGAAACGGCAGGACTTACAACTCTTTTCTCTGAGTTTGTCCCTCCTCTCTTAAAGTAAAATTAAAAGAAAATCCCGGACCTTTGACCAAAGCAGCAGTTGATTGCAGATGCCGGTGGAAGATAAAAGGACTAATTTGGCAAACAACGTTAAAGCTTTTCTCCAAAAAATGCCAGAAGTAGCCATCTTCTTGCAAGAAGGAGAAGGGAATTCATCGATTAAGAATTGATAACTTTTTGATATTTATGTATTGGTCACTTTTTCCAAGGAATGTGGAGTTAATTGTGATTATTGCATGGCAAGCATGAGGGATTGGGAAGAAATCATGTTAAAATAATAGGCTTCTAGTTAGACTCTGTTTTGCAATCCCTGTGTTTTAATGTTTTGGTTTTTCTCTCTCATGGTAGTGTTTTTTCATAATGGCCTGCTAGAAAGCATGATTAATTTTGCTTTGAAAGCTTATGTGAAGATATTTCTATAAAAAGCATAGCAAACAGATTTGAATATGTGAGGACAGCATATACTTAATATCCCTTAGGAGTTCATCTGCTAACTTTTCCTTCTCCGTTTATTTGAGTATAAATGCTAGACTGTTGATTTAAAACGCTCATGTCACTTGAGGCCTGAAAAAACATAGAAATGTCTTTTTGAATGTTAGTTTTTATTCTAAAATGTATAAAAACACCCAAGTGGAGAGTTTAATTTATTAAAAAACTAAGGTAAAGCCAATAGTAATATTTTCTTTGATAGTTTACAGATTCCTTTTTGCACTTTATCTGGTTTTACTGCCTGTGCATCTTCAGATACCTTGATTCTATTAAACTGTCAGAGCAGTATGCATACAGACTTCAGTCTTCTTTCTCAAGACTTACATCAAGTCTTCTGTCATTTGAGAAGCTGGTAAGCTGTAACTTCCTATTAAAATTTCTCTACCTTTAACATTTTTTTTTTTTGGATGGGTCAGTGGCCTTGGCCAGCTTACGAATTTTTTTACCAGTAGCCTGTGTTTTACTTCAGCATAATGTTACAAATTATGTATGTAGTTTTTACAGATTAAGTTGTGCAAGTTCTGTTTGCCTAGGGAGAATTGGATACTTATTTCTTAGAATTAGTAGTGTCCTTTGGTTTCTATTTTACTTGATACCATTCTGTAGCAAGACTAGGTAAGTTGCATGGTAGTAAAAATTTTGAAGTCATGAGTTTTTCAGTAACTAGCAATGCCATTTCAATTGGTTTTAGCACGTAGCTAAACATGGGCTTTACTGCTCTCTGAAACTCACTCCCAGAAGCTGAATGTCTCATGTATTCTTTGTTAACTGAACAGATTTGATCAATTCAGTGTAAATTAATTTGTCTCCATTGTACTGTGGGAAGACTGGTACAATTTGGTTAGCTCTTGTAGTGTGGCTTGGCAAATCATTACCTAAGACATTTTGATTTCCAGTTTCATACCCAGACCATAAGATCATACCTCTTTCTTTATGTGCACTAGAGAAGCAACTAAAGCAAACTATTAAGATTTTTGGGGTTTACTGTCGGAGGTATCAAATGCATAAAGCGTTGTAGACCATTTGAGAGTTTCTTAAGTTTTTAAGGAGTTTGGTCATTTTCCTATTATGGAATGTCTCAAATACGTACGTTGCATGTTATTTTGTGCACTGAGGCTTATTTAGTGAGTCAGCTGCAAAAGCTCTTCTTGATGAGTCTTTCATATGTAGCATATATAGTACTTCAGGGACAGTAGAAAAAGGAATGGGTTAAACAGGATTTGCAAATCTATTCTATATTATTTTGAAATGGTTTCCTGAGAGAAAGGAAATCTCATTTTCTGTCATTTTAAGTGTATGTGGAGGTAAATTTTTACTTTTATAAAGAAGAATAAAACTGAAGTATCTTTAAAATATTAAAATAACATGTATTTTAAATTATAGTTTTCAGAATTGAGTTATTCTCAGTTAAAATATCCATGTTGAAACATTGTATGTCAGTTCAGTGTGAAGTCTTGAAAAGATGCAGAGGCTCTCTCCTTGTTATATGTGATAGATCTGACAAGTATCAACAAGAAAAGGCTTATGCATGTGCAGCGTAAGAAAACATAATTAGTATCTCTCTGCAAATCTAAACGTTGTAAGATTTTGCTGGATCGATTTTGTGTCCTCAGCCAGATATTTACTTTAAAATGCTCCACTTTTCTGGAAGGAGAATAGTAAGGTACTTCAGCCTATATCACAGTCTTGGCCATCAAAGTCTGGTAAGGTTATCCAACCTCAAAGTGCAAGTTATCCAACATGCATATACATCAGTTGTGTAACCTTTCTGTTGATTTTGGAAATTGGGTTGAATAGCGTACATAATCATGTGATCTCAAATTGCATGTGACTGCAAAAGTAAATGAGGCATGCAGTTGTTGGGTCATCTTTTCTTGCAAGATCAGATGCAGACTCTCCCAACTTTTTCCTCCCTGCGATAAAAGTTACTGTAATTAGCAGCATAAGAAAAGCCATTTGTAGGGTCAGTGGTTACCAGTTGCACTTGGGTATGAACTCGTGTATTTTCTTGAATATTAGTGCCTCATGTCTTGGTTAAATGTTTGGTCGGAGCTAGCATTCTGCAACAGCCAATTTAAAAAAGTAAAAGATTGTGAAGAGCAGATCACAACTGGGTAAGTTGCAGCTCTCTTCTGATCTGTGCTCATCTTCTTGCCAGATGAAGCTGTAGGAAGCCTAGATGATGTCTGTATTTCAGGAGCTGTAAAAAGCAGTTTATACAGTGCATTTTTATCATACTTGAATTTGTTGCTAACTTATATTGGACAAATCAACAAGTCCAATGTAGGAAAGGACTGCACTTTTTTTGCTTGGTTTGATGTGCTTCAGGAGAATTACAAATCTGATCAGCTTGATACTGTTCAGACATCAGAGAACATGAAAACTGATGTCAGTCTGATTCTGTGAAAGCAAATGCTTTTGCCTACCCATCAATCAGTCACTTATTTTGAAGGGTAGGAGGATATCTTGTGTTCAGACAAGTAGACAATATTTTTAAAGGTTGTTCTTTTGGAAGGATGTTGCAGCTGTCTGTTAACTGATGGTTTGTTTGCATTTATTGTAAAAAGAGATGGGCAAGCCTGTGAGCCCCTGGGGCACAAAAGTCATCAAAACGCATACTGTGGTGCGTGTTCTACCCTCCAAGGGAACTGAAGCAGACACAGAAGAACAAAATGCAGGGAAACAAAGTCAAGACTCCTGGGAATTGTTAAAGAATGCATATCAGTGTCTAAAAAGTTAGTGAAGTGTATATAGCTATCAGAATCAGACAATGTGATTCCAAGGAAAAAGAAATCTCTAAAGAAAAAATGGTTTAACAAATTAGAAGCTAGCTTTCTTGTGGATATTGTATTATAAATAATTCTTTGAACAGCATGTTAGTAAAGCCTCGCTTCCTGTGGACTTTCTTGTTTCTAAACAATTGTACACATGAAGCCTTTCTTGCAGAAGAGACATTCATGATGGTGTTCTCCCAGGTGGGTTCCCCAGTGCCTGATATTGATTGTGCTGCCTGCATAAGTTGTTGATATATCAATAGCATTTTTCTTTGCTGCCTGTTTTCATCAAAGTTGTAGGAACTTTGTTTCTTTCAGGCTGTTAACCTCTCATTTTAATGGAAATGATTTGAATTTAGAAGTTCTAGAAGAATTTTGTAGTATAAATATGCGTGCTTCTGTATAGACAACACATCTGCATAATAGTAGTTTCCTTTGAAAATCAGGCTTAAAATGAAAGCTGTTGCAACGGGACTGACAACTTGAAGAATCAAGTTTTTATGACAAAGCTGAGGTTTGATAGGTCTTTTTGAATCCCTTGGCGTATTAAGTGTGAAGAAAACAAAAAATGGGTTAAGAAAGGAGGATACATAGAAATAGGAGCAAAAATGCCAAACCCAATGGCAGCCCTGTTTGCACAGTTGTTTTTGCATCACCACCAAAGCACCCATTCCAATCCTGCAGGGGCGTGCTCGATCTGCAGAAGGGTGTGCAAAACCACAATTGAATGAATGTCTTGGGTGATCATCCGCCAGTCTCTAGAAGAGATGGCACTGGCTCTGTTGGGCAGGTTTGTTGGCAAACGGCGTGCGTTTGCTTTTTGTGCTCCTTTCGTATGATTCGTGAGTGTTGTATGCCTGCATTTTCTGTGGTACAAGAAGGATGGTCTGGTATCTGAGGAGCACTTCTCTCTCATTACCCTTTATGTGGCAGGTGTGAACTGGAGTAACCAAAAGGGTAACATGAGACCAAGGTAATTTTTACTATTATATGTAACATCAGGTCTTGCTACATATGTATGCTACTACTATGGCAGAGTAGTGATGCCTGTGAAAACAAGGACATCAGAGTGCTAACAGATTAAATTACTCAATTCTGCAGGAAATCAATCTTTCTATAGTTTTGGTTTTTAGAATCATTACTGACCGCCATTATGACCAAGGTCTGTAGGTAAAATCATCTCTGTCTTGGTACAGGGAGGAGCAGGAATGAAACTCCCTTCTTTTCTCTATTAATTTTTCAAGGTATTATTTACAGCATTAATATGTACTATTTATATTTAAGGGGTTTTATTATCATTTCTTGAAAAGAAACCTTTATGAGCAGCACATATTGTGAAGAAGCCAACCATTCAGGAGAATAGCATGACTTCAGTGGAAGCAGTGGGAAGTTCCAGAGCAGGGAAATACTTCAATGGGGAACACCATCAGTATTGGGAATCTACCAGCTTTTTTAACTTACTCAGTCTCATTAAGATTATAATTCCTGTACCCACCCACCCCCTTTGTATTTGCTGGTTTTGCTGTTACAGGGAGGATAAGACACTATAAGAACTCATAGATGAAAATCTGTGACATATCAATTAAAAAAAATTGAAAGTAGATTTGATTGCTTTGTGAACGAGGCTAATTTTTCTGGTTTTGCAGTTCTCTCTCATTTTCCTATAATAAGACTATTTGCCTCTTATTTCTGTGTGAATGACCCCAAACACCACCAAGATTAGTATAAATTATAAGAAGTAGTACTGTAATGAACCTAAAGAAACTTCATAGTGGAAAAATATTTTGTTTACATTTTTTCTTTTAAAAATAGTTTAATAAACTCTACATGTGGATGATTTAAAACCTAGTGTCCCTTGATTTGTTCAGCTTTATCTGTGAAAATACAGACATAATCATGTTATAGTTCATTTGAAATAAGACGATGAAATGTTGCACATGCTGTATTTCTGCCAGAGTTTGAGACTGAAATTGCTTATATTATGAAATAGTGCAATTGCTGGAATCAACTTTCATATATCTTATAGTAGTATTAAGCATTATCATCCTGTCTCTTTGTGCATAACACATGCAACACTGGCAGCACTCTGTTCTGGTTTTATATTTTATATGTATACTTAATTTTATGTCATCTTATGCAAGAGTTATGATTGTTTATATGCTTAATTATAGACATAAATGGAACTTTAAATGTAAATATGCTAACAGCATTTTGCAGTTATTCTGTGCCATTTTCATATATTGGCTTTTATATCAATATTAGTTTGTGTTTGCTAACCTCAAAGTATTAACCTGCAGTGAAGAGAACTCTTCAGAGTGACAGAAAAATTTGCCTAAAAGACAATTTAAGGAATTCTTTGGACTCTAAAGATGAATCCATTAATATTTTCAGTTAATTATGCATTCAGGTGCTTTAATTTTATATTAATAAGGTAACAGCCGTTACACTTGTGATTTTCTTTGTGTTTCTCAATGTAATACAAGTAATCCATTTGTATCCTGCATTAGAACACAGCTGATCATGGAATTGGGGTAAATACTTTATTAGTATTTCCCGTTATAAATATCTATGATTCATTATAGGTATGCATGGTTATCTCTTATAACTGGAATGCGGAGAGTCATTTTAGGATGAAACTTAGAACCACAGAATCATGGCATGGTTTGGGCCAGAAGAGACCGTAAAGATCATCTAGTTCCACCCCCCCACCACGGGCAGGGACACCTTCCACTAGACCAGGTTGCTCAAAGCCCATCCAGCCTGGCCTGGAACACCGCCAGGGATGGGGCATCCACAGC
>JAVJGI010000032.1:15876776-15893790 GCA_035590275.1 Ibycter americanus | reverse complement strand
ACCTCTCGAGGCTGTCCAGGTCCCCCTGGATGGCATCCCTGCCCTCCAGCGTGTCGACTGCACCACTCAGCTTGGTGCAAAAGACCTCTCTGTGAGAATGACGGCTGTACTTTGTGCTTCTTTTCTTATTGTCACCTTTTACATTCCTGCAAATAAGAAATGAAGACTGATTTCTATGGGAAGTAGTCAAACAATCACAGTTTTCTTGAGCTGAACTTCACAGGCCAACTCACTGCGTTACACTGGATCTTGGTACCTGCCGGCTGGAGGTGGGGTACCACTTTGGGCAACGTCTTAACTGCTCCACTGAAGCAATTAACTGGGTGTTTCTTGAACTTTATGCAGAGAATTGAAGGAGCTAATTTCACCTGTGCAGAAAATGGATGGTTGACTGCTGCTTGATCTGAGCTTTCCATCAGGAGAGCAGCCTGGTACTCCTTTTATGTTAGTGCCACAGGGACTAATAACCTAAAATTTACACTTGTGCTTGTCACGGGGAATGCTGCAGAGCAAGATCAGTGCCACGATTTTAAGGCTGAAGGTGCTAAAATCAATGTACCCTTACCATTCCTGGGATGCACTTAGAAGAAAATCAACACAAAATGATTTTCTTGGTCTCTGATTGATCACTAATCTGTAGTAGTATAAAGAGGCAGGGTACGTTTTTATGGGAGTTGATGCTATGAGTACCTTTCAGTCAAGATAATACAGACAGCAGTTCTTTTTTAAAGTAAAATAACTGAGTTACTTGTGGAAACACTGTTCACGTGAGGTGCTGAACAGAAGCTGAGCTGTATGGATAGAGCTATGCCAGAGGCTGATTTTTATTTGGTAGAAGTGGAGGTGTTAGAAAGGAACAGACGGCAATAAAAACACTGGTGATGTGGCTCTCAGAGAAGCCAAAAGAAAGTTTTTTTTGGATGGATTACTCCCTGGAAAGAAGTTTGGGAATATGAGCAAAGAAGTTGCTACTGTATCCAAGCTTCAAGTAGAAATGCCTGAAATAAATACGCAGCTTCGTTGTCGTTTTCTCTTGTTAGCAGAAACGGCGTGTAGAACTGAGAACAAGTAACGGAAGTTTTCATGGGTATAGAGATGACTAACCTCACTCAAGAGCTGTAGGCTGTCTGCAAAGGAATTAGAGCAATTCTTAGAATTTTTCCTCAAATGACCCAGGGATGACAGAGGCTTTGTTGAGGCAACAACCTCCAAAAGTTTCGTAAGACTGGGAAACCAGGCTGTTGTACCTCCAGGTAGTTGGGGAAGATTGATGGAAGAGGTGACCAGCAGCTCCCAGGAGCAGATTATCTGCAAAACATGGGCATTCTGGAAAGCAAGGACTAGGAGTGTTGACAAACTGCTTTTGGAAAAAAAAAGTCTGCTTATGTGTGGAATCGGAGAACACAGGTAAGTTTAATTTTTATGAGACTTTTTCTGCACTGATACTATACAGACCTGGCATGGAGATGTTACATGGTCCTTGCTCAAATAGTGCATAGTGTCTAGGGGCACCAACGTATTTCGGTTCCACATCAATTACAAAGATCATTTTGGATGATGATGGTGGCCAGTGGCATTGCAAGGTTTAAGATTTCAGTGCTGCAAACCTATTCTGGGTCAAGGATTTGCTACAGGATTAAGAGCCACTCTTTTAAGTATGGGTTAGACAAGGCACATCTAACAAGAGCAAAAAGGGGAGGGAAAGAAAATACTCCACTGGAATGGTTAAGAGTTCCAGAAAATTGTGTTTCTGAGGTACCGGTATGGCAAAGGAGGACTTCAAGGTTACCTTTGCATTGACAAGGAGCCAAATGCTAGAAACTCAGCTGGGTGTGAGGGTGTCAGTCAAGAGTTTTTGGGCTGTACAGTACCTGGGGAGTGCTGGAGCCTGGTACAGAGTACATACCTTTCCTGCCAGCCACGCACCACGTTGCTTGCTTTTTTTATTATTTAAAGGCAGCTGCAGACAGGGAGCTGGAAGCTGCTTGCTGTGAATGCTGTTATTTACTTCCTACAATAATAATTCTTAAAAGATGCTACAGGTTTCCTTCAGACTAATTTTGAAGAATCGGGGGGAATGCTTTTGAAAACAAACAAAGGAACAGTGATAAAACCTCAGGAGAAGCTGTTCATTTACATAGTGGTGCTGTGAAAAAAAATATTAGAAGAAGAAGGACAATGATAAAGCAGAGCAGGAGTAAAGACATGTCCCTGAAGTGGTCCAGAGCTGCGCTCTCTCTCCCAGCTCCTGGCAGAAGCTGACGTTAGTGCTCAGCAGAGGAGAACAGGTATCTGCGTGGCAGTGCCTGTGGCTGGCACTAAAGAGCTCTGCGGGGGGAGATTGGGGACAGCTAAAGGCAAAGGCAAAGCCTGGAAGTACAGGCAGCACACTGACGATTTTTAAGGTTTCAGCTTTTAAACAGCTATGGAAATTGGGGTCCTTGATGTGTAACAGTGTTTGTAACACCCACAGGAGCTCTGGTACCTGCTCAGAAGTATTTGTTTAATTGATCAAATCTATTGGAAAAGGCAACTAAATTGAAACCATGGGATCAGTTCCAAGGGGAGAGGGTGATTGTAGAAGGTGAAACTGTTCAGTACAGGGGAGAGCTAGTTCTGGAAGCGGGGCAGTTGGAATGTTCTTGGTAGCTGGGACAATGAAAAGCTAATCACTAGGATTTTTTGCATAGTTAGTAGTAATAACTATGTAAAAAAGGGAAATAATTGATTCTTAGTCATGTTCTTTATGGTTTTTTTTCTATAAATTCATTTCTGTGTTGAAACAAATGAGTTGTGGATAATCGTTTAGCAGCAAAATAAAAAGTTTTCCTGCCTTTAGGTAGAATGTGAGATTGCAAGTCCTAAGAGAAATTTTAGCTCTTAGGTTTCCAATGGATCTGAAGTAGGAATGGGTTACAGCTCACTGAAAATTTCTTATTACCAGCAAATCATTAAAAACAGCAACAAATGTTACAAAATTTCAGCTGCTGTGGAATAAGCTGCTGCAGATCAAGATGTAAGTGTGTGTAAATCCTTTTACTCAGTATTTTGCAGGGACTCTTGGGAGTAACAGTACAGTGGTCTAAGATTTTTCCGATAGAAATTAGGATTTAATTTTTTTTTTTTTTCCTGAGCCAGCAGCAAGAGATTCTACTTATGCCATTTTCCAACACCAGAAGGAAAAGGCATGTACTTCTGGAAGCATACCATGAAGGCGTAACAGACCTTTTAACATCAGTAGGTCTCATTCATAAGTTTAAAAAACAAACACAAACAAAACCCAAAACACACACACACACACACACACACACACACACACACACACACATTGAAGTCTTTCTAAAGAATTCTGGTTCTTTATTCTGAATGAAGTTTTTTTTTTTTTTTTCTTGTGTAAGTGTAACAGGCTTATTTTTGCAGTGGCCAGTTGCAAACAGGAGAAGTAGAGGCCTGGGAAAAGTTTACTGTCATGGCAAAGCAAAGCTTGTGGCACCTGAAGTCACAACTCTTAGGTTGTGCACGGACATGTTTGGGAGACCACGGGTCTGCGCAGGTAAGGGGGGGGTTTTGGTTTTGTTTTGTTTTGGATTTTTTCCTATTAAAGCCAGAGGGAATGCTGGAATATGCCAAAACGTTTGAACAAGAACTAGTACATGAACAAATAACCTGCAGTAAACCTCAGGTAGTCACTTAAGGTCTAACATGATGTGAGTTGTTCCAAAAGGTAGTAATTGCCCTTTGCATACAAAGTGAAAAGGGTGGACTTTCCACTGGCGAACAGAAAACAGGCTGTGCTGAATTAAGAAGATTTTGTGGTTCTGGAAAATTATCGCAGTGTGGTAAAAATCAGAGACGTACAGCGGTTAGCAGGCTGCTCTTCGGTCCGTTTTGTTTCACAACCCCTTTTGTACTGAACGTAGACAGGCGAGCAACTAAAAGGGCTTGTGTAATGGCTGGCTTATGACGGCAGCATCTTGGATTTCAGTTCAGTTTCTAGGTTTTCAGTGAAGAAGCATCATTTCCTCGGGAAACAGTAGCTGGCAGTGGTAAAGCCGCTGCTTCCCACGGAGGATGCTCGTGGTCGGGATAGACCGGTGTTGCTTCAGTTGCTCGGTTTGCCAGCACTGACCTGAAGAGGAAAGCAAAGGTTTGCTTACTTGAGGCATGGGTTTGCGAGGAAAGCAGGGGGCTGCCTTGCTTTCTTTTATAGTCTGTGCAAGTGCAGCCGCTGGCGGAAGGAGCACCAGGCAGGCGTGATTTCAGCCTGGCTGGCCCCAGAACTGAGAAAGCAGCTCTGGCAGCTGGGGAAATGGGAGAGCGATGGGCTTTCTGTCCAGGCAAAGAGGATAGAGGCTGTTCCGACAGTGGCTGTCCCTGGCCACCCTTGTGACAGGCACAAGGGGTTAGGTGGGCATCAGAGCTGGTTTTAGGCTGCATGAGAACTGATACTGACAGTGCCTCCGGGGACACCTGACTGCCACCCACACACATTATATGTCACATTATCCCGTTAACTGTCGAAGTTGTTACATGGGTTGTTTTTATATATGGGCAGTTCTAGCCCTGACACTAGTGACTGTCTCGCTGCAGTGAGGATGGGAAAATCTTAATTCCAGAGCTCTATGCTACAGAACACCATCCTTTTATGTTTTTACCATTTGTAAAGTGTAAGAAAATGACCAAACAGTGAAAGTCAACTACACAGCAAAATAGCAGAAGTATGGGATGCAGACTGTCAATCTATGAGAATCCATCCACTGTCACATATAAATGGAACAATAATTGTTTGTTCCTCTTCAGAAATGTAGTTTATGCAGCCTATATAAAGGCAAATTATTTAGTGCAGTGCAAGGAAAATTCTTTCTTTCCTATCTGAAACCAATTTAATATTAACTGATGGAACCATTAGAAGATACTGAGCCCAATATGAATCCTTCTGGTGGAATACACGATGTGGAGGAGTGGCTTATCTCACAAAAAGCCTGCCTCCATTTTGGAGGTAATGGGTTTTTTATTTTTTTGCTTTCTTAATAATAGAGGAAGAGAGAGGGATAGATCTGCTAGAATACTCTCCTTATCATCTTTCCAGCCTATGCTCTCATGAAGAGGAGTAGCTGAGAGTTGAAAGGGGAAAAATCCTGACTATTGTGCTTTCCCTGAGATAAGGAATATTTTAGAGTCCCTTGTCTCATGCATGAAACCTGGTAAAAGGGAGTTATATTAACATATGGAAGAGTTTGGGGGGAAAAACAGATCTTAGCTTCAGGAGTCTGCTTTTGACTCTTGGTTTGTCTGGGTGTTTTATATGTCTTTGAAAATGAATGCTAAAAGAGGGACTATAAGCCACACGGGCTGAGATTGCTGCAGTGACCTCAAGAGGTGAAAGCACAATTGAAAAGGTCTATTTTAAATGTTTAAGGAATTAATAATTGCTGAAAAGTGCAGATTACTAGAAGAAGAAGCATCTTATATGCCGTGTTACAGACAGATCCGGCACTCATGGGAGGCATTTGTGACAACAGTCTTTCAGTGGGTGACATTTATGTACATGATAAAGAGACAAGACCTCTTTATGTAAAATTTACAATGAGCTTTCTAATGTCATCAGTTTTTTTAGGCTTAAAAAATTCCTTCTCTCATAAAATTAACTCCTCATGTTCAGTGATTAGCTCTTGGGGGTGGTGGAGGAGAGCCCGGCAGGTGCGTGGGGCAGGGGATGTGCCATGCCAGGAGGCTGCGGAGCTGGGGACCCGTGGGGGGACAGGGCCAGGCGCTGCTGCCCGTGGGCACGTGGCAGCCGAAAGGGCTGTCTGCATTGGCCACTGCTGCTGGGCTGAGCCTGGCCAAAGGGGTGGAGGGGAAAATGTGTCGTTACCCTTGGTTTTTCTGGAAGTGCCTTTGGGAGTTGGGAAGGAGCTTTTACATTACTTCTTAGTGATATAGGGCCAGCAAAGAATTACACAGTAGAGAAGAAATAGGGTGGAAATACTGAACGAGTGGGAAGGAAAAAGACATTGGCCTAGAAAGTGATGCTAAACCCAGTGTGAGGGAGCGGAGCAGAGAGCTCTGGGCAGAGCGCAACATCTGAAGGCAGAAAGCGTGGATGGAGACGACCAGCTGCAGTGAGGCTTTGCGTGGGTGCCGGGACCCCAGCTACCCTGTGCCTGGGGGCTGTGGGGGTCACGCCTGCCTCCCACCCGCCCTGTGGGTAGCAGCCCTGCTCGCTGACCAGCTGCCGGTGAGGCTGCAGGCTGCCCCGCGCTGGGGAGAGAAGCAGAGGATGGGAGTCGCTGCTGTTCCCAGGCCCAGCTTCTTGTGTTTCCAACCAGAGACATCTGCACTGGGAGCTTCCCCCAGTGCTGCTCAGCTCGGCACGTGTCCTTACATCTTCCCATGGCCTCTCTGAACAGCGCTGCTTTGTCTGAACCTGCCACTTGGTCTCCCAACCTTTGTAAACCCTAGGTGTAGCCAGTGGCTGCCTGGATCCCTTGCTGGAGCAGATGGCTTCTATGTGATGGAGATCAAGAGAAAACAGGATGTACTGACTTTAATTAAACTGGGAATTTCCACTTCTGGTGAGAACCCTAGTGAGAGATTTGTGGTAGTGTTCACTCATAATACTTGCAGGTTTACAATGCAGGAATTGATAATCACTTCTAGTAGAAAGCTGTATGCATTGTGTCTCTTGAAAGCAGTGAGACTCTTCAGTCCCTCAAAACTCTTCAACAGACTACACCTACTAATAACTAGAGGTGACCAATCTGGATTAATTTTAGTAAGAGAAACTCTAGATGCTAGAGTTTTTGTTGGGTAATAAATGGACAAGGCTTTGGATTCAGCCATCACCTGACATTCCTGCCTTCAAAAATAAGTATTTTGTTTCAGGATATTTGAAGTGGCACCTGTGGGGGGGTTTGAAGGACAAATCCCGACACACTGTCTCTGTAGGATGCAGTCCAAAAAGGTGTTTGCCCAGCCTTTCTGTACGGAGAAGAGGATATGTACAGGGAGGCTACATTTGGCAGAGCAATGCTCTGAAAAGACAACTTTGTGCGTGGGCTTGAGAAACCCACGGAGGTGAGTGAATGGCTCTGGGGAAGCAGTGGCCCCACGGGCTCTGACCACACGCTTCAGCTGGCCGTGGTCCCTCTGGACTCCCTTTATCCTGTTAAATATGGCAGTAGTAGGTACGAGAGAAGCTTTATGGTGAAGACGTATGCTCCCCCTGCTCTTCCAAAACTTTGCCTTCTCACGGAGCCTGCTGTGCCCCTGATTTAATCCAGAATAAGCTGCATTTTGCTAAGAAGTGCACTAGCCCATTCAGATACTGTCTTAGATCTGGCAGGCTGCAGCGCATCAGAGTGTTTTGATAAGCATCATGTCTCCTTGGAAACTACTACTTAGCAGTAACTTGACGCTACATTTGGAGTGTTATGATTAATTTAAGCCTTGCTTCTGCAAAGACACACGGTATAGGCCTCCTCCTACAGAAGTGAGGAGTCTTGTTGAGCTTATCAGAACAGCTCGCATGTTCGAAAGTGTCCCCGTGGGGTTTAGGAGTTCTCTGAATCTCTTCAGGCTCTGCTTTAAGCTCCTTGGTTATAAATCTCACTTGTTATCCCTAGGTATATTTTTAGGAGCCTGTTGTCTAATTCGATATTTTAGAAACATTTCTAAAAAGTCTACTTCTACAGTTATGAATAAATATAAAGCTCCTTCTGAGGCCATTAAATAGTATTTTAATTAGGCTGGCAAAATTGCTTTTGGCTTGTCTTTAAAGTCTTTAGTATCTTATTTCTATTAACAAAATGGTAATCAACGCTAAATTCTAAAATGTAACCGAAGTAGGTCATATTTTTATTAACTGGAGATAGATAATGAATATGCCCTATATAAAGATTTGGATTAAATCTTCTGAGATGCTGAGGATAGTGTTTTAATTAAGGTAATCCTTATTGCATCTAACAAACACTATTGCTGCTTAGAAATTTAAGACCTTAGTGATGCATATTAGTGCATTACCTCAACGAATCTAATAGAGATTTAATACTTGTATTTGAAGTAGCAATCTGTCATAAATTAAGAGCATTTGCATAATAAATTTAAACCATGTTATTCTTTGCAGAGTTTTATATAATTAAGGAACACATTCAACATTAAAATTTTGTAATTTTTATAGTGCCAGGAAGGTGTACTTTGTTGTTGCAGTTAAACTAGTCTTTGTTTTCACCTGCTTGTAATATATAGAGGAGTCCAGCTATTGCAGCAGGGTTACATGTGTGCTAAGTTTCTCCCTAACCCCCCAAGTATTTTGGGACACTTGGCATAACGAATGGAACTGTGTATACCATCCCACTGAACGCTGAAGTGGGGTTTACAAGTAATGCTTGAAGAACTTGACAGAAGAGTTACTGATTTGCATTGTAAGGCGTTATGAGTCCAACGTCTGAAGTAGAGATTTGGCCTGGGATACTGGCAAAAGGCCTGTACTTGATATAGCATATTATAGTCTATCGGTATACATGTGTAGGCAAAGACAGTCTCAGCTTCTCAATGAGAATTAACTTAGAAGTGTAAGTCATTTTTATGTATTAAATAACGTAACTGGAGGCTTTTACATTGAAAACATTCTGAGCATCCTTTGTCCGTGAAGACCATATCATTCCTTTGATTTCTAGGTTGCATTACCTAATTTTGAGCTCTGCCACTGTACTAATTTGCAGGAGTAACAACTGCAAAGTGAAGCAGACAGGCACCGCACCTTCTCACGCATCGCGTTGCCCTCAGTGTGCACTGTGACACCAGGGTTAGCTGGAGTTTGAGTAAGAGTTCTTGTAATACCCTTCACTGAGTTATGAAAAATGCTGATTTTTGAACACTGCAAAAGCTTAGCCTGAGAAATTCCATTCGGGATGCACGGGGATCCTGTCTGCCTCAGTGCTCGTTCCCTGAAAGCAGCTGGTGGGGTGCTTGTGGACAAAGTGTAAGGAATGGGCAACATCTGCAGAGAGGCTCTTCCCTGGTTCACGTCCTTTTGGCTTTTGCTTGCACTGACTTCTCCTGAGGAGACCATGTATCGCTTAAAATAGGTGGTGTACAAGGACTTTCTGGCCATGCCTGCTGAACATCCTCTGCAGAGCCCCACTCCCCACGGGGAGGGAAGGATGTGGCAGCAAATCTGCTGTCTTCTTCCATGAAAAGCTCTCTCTGTGCTGGTATCACTCTCATTGTGCCAGATCTTCTTTCCATTTCACATGGTGGGATGCACAGAGCACAGTCAAAGCAGCTTTGGGTGTGCTTTGTCAAGTTCCTATATGGGTAGGGGTTTCCCTGCCTCTTCTAATTCTGCTCTTCCCTATGGGGGAAAACTGTACTGATATGAAAACTTTAATTTTTGTTTGCATAATTTAACCCTGCTGCTGCTTTGGGAAGCATGCTGCACAATTCTCGCTTCTTGGGTATTTATGACCATCAGAAACAGTATTTTTCTTGCTCACAAACAAAAAAGAAAATCAATGGGAAGATCATAAAGATCATCTTTATTAGCTTCCTCCCGGCATAACCCCACAACAATAAAACAACCTTGTCCTATAAATTAACATAAAAGAATGATCCTATTAGGAGTTACATGTTATAGGCAGTCAAGTAATATTAAATAATTCGTTTATGTCAAAGTCACTGAAAAGAACATATTTTTGCTATCTGTAGATGACAACTATTACAGCAGTCACAGATGAATCTCTTTTGGGATGGACAACTTTGCTACCCTATCTTAGTTTGATATTCTGTTTTGTGGTTTAGTGAAGAATATAAAGGGAAACCAGAACTACGTGGCCCAACAGACCAGTTGTGTTCAGGCTCTTCAGTAACCGTTAGTGTTTGCTATTTGTTAGAAGTGTTGTCCTTTAAATTGGTAATTGATACATAAATTTTACACCCATTTACACTGTTTGCTTTTGGCACTGTTAGTTGGCAAATGACTGTCTTTCCTTTGTTTGTTGTACTTTGGATGCTGGTTGCAGTGATTTTGCTTCTCTTTTCTCTTTATTTTAGCATTCCTTAGATTGATGCTGAAAATTACATGTTATTTTTTCTTCCTTCATAAACCCGTGTCACAGAACTAGAAAGACCTCAGCTATTGAGAGCAGAGGTTACTAAACTTTGCTGGATAGCATGGCATAAAGTTCGGCCGTGATGAATGGTGCGAGGACTTGAAATAAGAGTAGCAAGTCGAAGAGCATGAGTCACTGTACTAGGTCTTCATGTCTGCAGAAAATTTGTGTGAACTGCTGGCTGAAAGCATTGACAACTTTCCATTAGTAATGAATTACAGTAGTAATTTCATTAATTTCTTCACCTCAGTCAGGATATGTTAGTGTAAGTTGCTTAACCAAGCATCAGAGGAGCCATTGCAGTTAACCTTTAGTCCTTTGCTGTGTAACCAGGACCAGTTAAGAAGTAAATTAGCGTAACATCCCTTTAAAAAAAAATTACTTTAGATAAGCAGCGGACATAATTTTTGCCTGTTTTTAATTTAATAGCAGGTTTATGGTTTTATGCAAAACCATTCACATTACATCTGACCCTCTGGGAGCTGGGTTTTTTCGTCTGTGTAATTTGGTGTCTTTAATAATCTGCTGTCTGTTAAATCCAGCACAGGCTTGATTAATGAATTGTGATGAACCAATGCATTAATTTACAGGTTTGGTCTAATACCCTAAAAGGCTACATCAGTGCTTCCAGTTATTAATGCTAATAAACTTGAGAGAAAAAGCAACATGAGGAGAGGCAAGGGAAGGTAATATGTGACAAGTCTTGTCTTTATTCAAGCATTTATGTCTGCAGCTACTTTTCTTACAAGAGAACTACAAAAGCCCTTGACAACACACATCATCAAATCAAGAACAGCTTAGTGATGTTTAAAAAATATTGTAAAATTTCTGAAGCTGTCTGTGTTCTATAGTCAAATCTTTTTTCAGTGCGTCCTTATTCAATATAGCTTTTCATGCTGTATTTTTAAATACTGTGTAACATAGTTTTGAAGTCCTTTGCTGTTAAATCTATGGCTGAAACACAGTCTTGAATATGAATTTCTTTGAAAAGTCACTCCACAGCCCCAGCAGGTGATAGGTAGGTATGCATATAAGGTAGCATATGCATAAGAATGGTGGGTATTTGACATTGACAAAATTTGCTGTGACGAACAACTCATTCCTAAGACGATATTGAAGCTTTTAAGATGATCCTTTTGAAGACTTTAAATAAATCTACAAGCAAAATTGCAAAATTTTATTTGATTTAATTTTTTTTAAAACCCTTCCTGTGTCTATTGCATGTAATGATTCAGAAGAGTGGAGTATGTTCTGTTAAGTCTCAAAAGAGCTGGTACATTGAGGAAAGGGAACAGTAATTGACTTATTTATTTTTTATTGAGAAAGTAGGGTTTGGGAATGGGATAGTAATATGGTGTGAAGATTTTAGGTTGGTGTAAAAAAAGTATGAAATTTTTTCTTTGATGCTGAGCCTTTAGATCTTGAAAACATCTTAAAACAGCATAGAAGTTCAAAGAAGGGGCTCTGTGTCCTCTCTCCTTGGGTATTAGCTGACAATACTGGAGCTCAGACTTCTTCAAATTACAATTCCAGCCTTGCCTTGTTCTGATAAATATAATCGAAGAATTATTATTTTAGACATTGATATATCCATCTTTCTGTCTATTAAAATATAGCATGACGTTTAAAGCCCATTTTAGCAATCATGCCTCAGGCATTTTCTTTCTAGTGGGGCACAGGAATTTTCACTTGTCCTTGAGATAAATGACACTGGTATAGAATTGGCATCTCTAAGTCTTGCTTCAGCATCCATGGCACCAAAGCATTGCTGGAAATGTTGGAGTGAGACAGAGAAATTAACGCTGAGCAAAATAATTCCCCCCTGTTTCTGTTGCTTCTTTCACTTCCTTACTGTTAGGGAGAAAATAATCTCTGCTACATCTTGGCTATTTTAATAGGATTCAGAACACATGATCACATTAGATACTGTACCTGAGGCAATCTGTGTTTAGACTGGTGATAATTACATGCAAAAGTCATTCAACAATGAGGCAATTAATACTGATGAACTTTAATAAAGTCAGCTGTCAGCAATAGATATTGCTGGCAAATTTCCTAATCCTATATTTATAATACTTTGGAATTCCCTTATGTTCTATTCTATAATGCATTTCTGTTTAATGGGTTAAAAAAAAAACCAAACCAAGAAGTTTACCACCAGAAAATATTGCCAGCAACATATTTATATATGACACAAATATGAACAAAGAGGTCAGAAGTCAGCCTACTTATCAGATTTACTCCAGTGATTGGTGTTTACCAAAGAAGATGATAGACAGAACAAGGCAAATCCTCTGGCGCGCTCAGCAGAGGAGAAGGAAAGCATTAGATAAGGAACGGAGGGCTTACACTTCCCTTCATTGTTGATTAACAAGCATTAAATTATGCTTAATGTCAGATGTAGGCAGGTCATTGTAATGTGGTGTCAGTGTAAATTAGAAGATCAAGCCAGTTAGTGTCTGGGATTTGCAGAATTCTGGAATCTGGGTACTTCGCTGCAGAGACATACTTTTGTGAATTTCTTAGTTATCCTAATTGGTTATATGGCCAGATTAATTTTGTCATTGGAAAATTCCATTATAAAGCCATTATTCTTTAGAACAGAAAGCAGACAGTGACTCCCAAGATTTTTTGTCTTTCCACAGGCAACTATGAAGTTGCAAGGGCAGGGCTGATGGGAGGAATAAAGTGTCCTCCCCATTAAAATTTACTGAGCATTACAAAGGCAATGCAGAGCTGTACATGGGAAATCTGTGGCTCAGTTGTGGTGACTTAGTGGGCTACAGTCCAGGAATCTGCTCTGACGCAAGGTAGATGGAAGATATGAAAGAAACTTGTACAGGGTACAGACGTGACAGCTAAGAAAAGAGTACGTATCCTTCTGTGAAATGACATATGAAGTCTAAATGTGGGAATAGTTTTAAAATGGCAGAAATAATGTTTCTCTCTTTGCCAATCCAGTTTAATACATATAAATCACATGTCATTGTAGAGCTGTTATGCATTAGGTTTAGGGCAAGAGCTTGCTCTGGATCTCCGGGAAGAGCTGTGCTGGCAGGAGCACTGGAAACCATCAGTTCAGGGAAGGACACCTTTTGTCAGAAGCTTTCTCCCTTTTTTTAGGAATGCAATGAGAAACACCAGTGAGGTGTTTCTCCTCTTTTTATGTTTTCTTACCAAATACAAAGACATTATCTTTAAGGCCAGAGATGGCCAGGGGGAATATCCCTGCAGGTGTATGTATTCTCCTTCTTTTCCCTGTTGGCCATGCTTAGAGCCTTTGCCGGGGTGCACTGGTGGTCTAAGCCAACATGACTCTTCTCACCCTCTTCTTTTACCTGCCTGTAGCAAAAGCAGCATCGACAGTCCCGCAGGGCAGTGAGCAACTGTTAAATACAGGTTCAGTAGCTGAAACTACATGGTATTTTCTATTTTAGCTGTTGTGCTATGTTAATCACTAAAAAACATGCACAGCCGAGGAAAATCTGGTTATGACAGTTGAAAGTGTGTTGTGGTGGTGGGTGTTAAGGTTACAAAAGGTGGTTCATGTGTACAAGCCCTTGGTTTCAGTTAGAAAAACTCCGGTATTTGGGATGAGGTTAAGTTTCTAGTGTGAGGTTGGAGATGAAACACAGCTGGATTTTGGCTTTTGGCTTTAACGTCTACTAATCTTTTTCTAGCAGCTGGCAGAAAGATCATATTGAACTAGATAAGCTGTACAAAATTCCTGCTGTTTTAACCTGAAATCATATGATAGGAAGGTTGAGAGTTGGAAATGAAAAATGTAATGGAAATTGTTCCTCATGAAGTGTTGGAGGCAACCTGCAGCAGAGCCCCAGCAGGAGACAGGTGAGAGTCAGGAGAGGCTCACCTGGCCCTCTCTGACCATGGAAGAAGTCTGTTTTGGCCTGTCTGGCTTTGGCTGCTTGTGTCCTTCAGGAGTGGAGGGAGAAGGGAGAAGAGAAACTGAAACAGGGACCCTAGGGACAGTGGGGAGGCGGGGGCCTTGACACAGGCAGGCAGAAAGGCAAAGGCAGTGGGGACTCGGGAGAGGCAGTTATGAAGAAAGAAGTTAAAGCTGTGGAAGAAAAATGGGGGGAGTCACCTCTTTCCCTGTCTGCACTGAAGCAGGTGAAAGCAACATGGTGTGGCTTTTACTTGCTAGTTAGATGTGTAAAGTATTTAAACATCTGTTACACTGTGTAATAACTCCTTAAATTGCTCAGGCACTTACAAGGCAATGCTGCAAACTGCATAAACAGGCTTGTCTCTAATGTCAAATGTAGGACGCTCCTGTGGTTTTCTTACTTCTCCACTTTGTTCTGGGAGAAATGGTCTTTTCCAGTGGTTGGGTTGCTTATTCTGCGTATTGAACAGGTCTGTACACCAACATTTCTGTCTGTGTCACATCAGCACAAGAGAAAAAGCTTTTAAAAAGGAGGAGGCTTACAAGTGTCCAAATGAGGATGTTGAGGCCCAGGTGGGTGGATGACTAGGTGGATACAAACCTGGTTTGGTGGTGGGTCTCAGAGGGTTGTGGCTGATGGCTCTCACTCTGCATCTCACAAGTGGAGTACCAGAGGTCTGTCCTGTTTGACACCCCTGGCAGTGACCTGGGGAGGTGGTGGAGTGCACCATCATCACCTTTGCAGGTGTCACCAGACTGGGGGAGGGACACCAGTCAACACACTGCAGGGCTGGGCTGCTCTCTGAGGAGACTTAGCCAGGCTGGATGAGGGGGCTGTCAGGGACCTCATGAAATTCAGTTGGAACAAGTGCAAAGTCCTGCCCTGGGGCTCCCCTGGTATGGACTGGCTGGGAGCAGCTCAGCAGAACTGGGTCTGCTGGTCTGCTGAACAGCATGTTGGACGTGAGCCAGCAGGTGACTCAGCAGTAATGAAGGCCAACACCATCGTGGGCTTTGTTAATGGGATCAAAGCCGGGAAGCTGAGGGAAATGATTATCCCCTTCTTCTTGGCACTTCTGAGACCACTTCTAGGTACTGCATCGAGTTTGGGTCTCCGATACAGGAAAGACATCCTTGAAGTGGAGTGAGTTCAGCCAAGGGCCACCACCAAGATGGTTGGGGCTGAAGCCCTGTGAGGAGAGGCTGAGGGAAGGGGGCTTGCTCAGCCTGGGGAGGGGACGGCTTTTGGGGGTACCTACCAGCAACCTGTCAGTGCCTGTGAGGCGGTTATGGAAATGGAGCCAGGCACTTCACACTCGTGTGTGGGAGGGCGAGAGGCAGCGGGGGTAAGCTGAAGCAACAGAGGCTCAGGCTGATACAAGGAGGGACTTTCCCCATGAGGGGCGGTCCAGCGGTGCAGCAGGGTCCAGGGTGGTTGTGCAACCTCCATCCTTGGAGGTTTTTAAGACTGAACCGCACAAGGCCCCGAGTCAGCTGGTCTGGTCTCATGGCTGACCCTGTCCTGAACAGAGGCTGGGCAGGATGGACTCCTGTGGTCCCTTCCAACCTGAATTGTCTGACAGGCCTATGAAACAGGGAGGGGGAATGAAGAGGTGATCAAAATATATCGCTCAAAAATTCAGTGGTGGACAACCTAATGCTGACACTCAAACGTTTGTTTCAGATTTTCTGTGGGCTCCCCAGACCAGGATCTGTTTGGCCAGTGCAGACTTGTTAGATTATATTTAACCATTTGTATTTGTTCTGGTTACCTAATTCTTGAAAATAACACTGTGGGCTAATTTAGCTGCTTTTACTCAGGAGAACCCAGTCCTGCTCACTTCTAGTGCTGGAATGACCCTGGGGAGATCTGTATCTTCAGGTGGGGATCTCCAAGGCGAGTCTCTTTTTCTTTATTTATTTTTGGGGTTTATTATTTTTTAAAAAAGATTTATTTTGCCCACTTAGTTTTGAAAAATTGCTAGTCTAAGCCGGGGAGTGTCTTAAATACTGTGCAATGACACTGAAATGGTAGACTTGCAAGAACACTCTGCAAAATGCAGGGCCACAATTTTTGTATAGCAAGAAGCAAACAAAGCTGGGAAGCTGGTTGTAAAATTCAGCTGCTGGTGCCACCTGAGCTCCATGAATGAGCAAAAGCAATTCCCTTCCTAGGTGCAAGAATGAGTCATGCATCGTGCTAGAGTTCGTGATTTAGGCAGATGTACTTGGGCTCGCATTCTCAGGTGGCGTGGCAGCTCCCGCAGCTCAGCGGCAGCACACGAGCTGCTTGTGCTCCCCTAACCCAGTGATGTGCCTAAGTGCTTACAAAAAGAGCTCTGTCTGTAAAAAGGAGGCAGGATTAGGAGAGGAGACGGTGTGGAGTGGTTTGGTTTGTCCTTGTGAGGAGGTTATTGCGAGATACACGGGTCCAAGGGGTCGCTGCGAGGTGGCCTGAGCTGCCCGGGGCGCTGGCACAGCGCCCGGCACTGAGCGGTGGCTCCCGTGCTTGGTGGGTCCAGGCCTCTGTGTTTTGGGGGTGACAAAGGTGACAAGGATGTAGCAGGGACTGTGTGCAAACACCGTGCGATGGCCCTCTGGCCGGGGTTTAGCCTGAGCCCCTCAAGCCTCTGCACAGCAGCCCAGTGCCTGCGAGGGCTCTGTCCCCCAGGGCTCTCGTGGGGCCTTGTGATGCCAGGTAAGTAGCAATTATTAATCATTAGGTAGGGCTGAGTTTATTCATGCTGTTTGCTTTCCTCACATTCATTCCTCCCTTTCTTGTTCAAATAAAGTGACGTTTGGTAGAAACTTACAAAGGAGCTTTTTATCCCCCTTTCGGTGGTTTATTTGATTTCATTGATCTCTCTAAATCATAATCAAACTGATTTTTGTCACCAGGAACTGATCCTGCCGCTGCCATTCGCCTGTGCGCGGGAGGGAGGGCTCGGCCCGGCAGCCGGTCGGGGCCGGGTTTGGGCCCGGGGCAGGGGCGGCT
>JAVJGI010000032.1:15858779-15875261 GCA_035590275.1 Ibycter americanus | reverse complement strand
AAATAGCAAAAAAAAAAAAAAAAAAAAAAAAATTGATGGAAATTGAATGTAATGTTATGTATTTAAGATGGAAGGAAATAATTTGAAGAAAAAAACCCTCAGTTGATAATATACCTACTCAGCTTGTACCCAATGCTTTGCAATATTCTTAAAAAATGGTGTTTACTTAACTATAAAAGCATAGGAGTGAAAAACAAGGAAGCCTGGTAATGTCTTTGGCGGAAGAGGTTTAGATCTCTTCCCTCTGTGATCCCAAGGGCACTCCTTGTTCAGATCGAGCGTCTGAAGGCGGAGTAGCAGAGACTGAAGGCTCCTTGCACTCTTCAAAAGCTCAGAAACTCCCGTGGCCCAGGCTAGGCGGAGGACAGCTGGGCCGTTTCCATTTGAGATCACTATGCGGATCGAGCGTGAGCCAAAGCACGTGCCGTGCGTCACCGCTCGCTGCGAGGGGCTCGGCACACCTGCGCGCAAAGCGCTTGGTGGGTGACCAGCCCCCCCGCCAGGGGCTGCCCCCCGCACGGGCACTGTGTGCCCCTTAGCCGCCTAACCGGCATGGCTCGGGTGGCTTCTCGTGCTTGGCAGGCTGGGTTTGGCTGCTCTTGTGTGTTTCCACAAGAAGTCAGACTGCTTAAGGGATAAATAAAAGTCTGGATTCCAAAGTCCAGCCATTGTCAGAAAAGATGATGAAGGGCAATAAACTGTGGAAAGTCAGAGCTTTTCAAACCTTTTTTTGCTTTTTGTTTTTGTGGAAAATGAGAAATACTTCTTTTTGGTTTTGGGAAAAAATGGTAAAAGTATGCTCAAAACTCACAATTTTTGCTGAAAGATCATGAAATGGACTGCAAAGACATTTCTTACGTTATTGGATTATATTTCTAACAGTTTAGCTTCTGGGGAAAAGACTAAGGCCAATAAAGTTGTCATTGTTTTGAGCAGTCTTATAGCAAATAAGTGAACGGCAGCAACTATCTGCCCGCATTACAATCATCAGTGTTTTTCTTGGACTATAGCAACGAGGAGAAGTTTGATTGCGAGTTATTGGAGGCAAACCAGAACATGCATGTGCTTTCTGAAACACGGTGGCTGCTACTGCTTGCTGAGATCGTGATTTATTGTCAGGTACTGTAGTATCCCTTTGCTTTTATCAGGTCTGACAACTTCGCAGGTGTGGGTACAAAGATGGACCTAAAAACGCTCCATTATGTAATAGAAAAAACAGAACAATTTCTGTGACACAGTCCAAAATCTTTTTCTTTGGCCATCATGTGGTGTCTATTTTCTTCATCTTCTTTTTTTTTTTTCTTCTTTCCTTAAGCCAGACTGCTGAATGATGAGAGCTGGGTTTGTGCTTCATCATTTTCTCTCACAGGAGCAGGGAAGCACAATGTGTTTTATTTCATGTTATTAGCTGGGCTATCGCTGGGTTGCTTTGTGATTGCAGGACTTTTCCTCTTGCCTCATCGTTTTCTGTCATAATGGAAAAAGCACGATGGTGATGAAGGAAGCAACCAGCCATCAGGATGGAATGTAAAGGCAGTAAATTACGGTAGGGCAGGAGGATCTGTAAAGATCTTTTGCTCCCCTTTGCAGATATCTCTATTATTGTACTAGTCCTTGGAGGTGATGTGAAAGGGAGTAAATTTTTAAATAGAAAGGACTGTTGGCGATTGCAGCACATTATTGCACGTGCATGCGTGAGTGAGAATACTCCTCTTTTCATAGCAATACCCAATGCCATATATCTTATCTTGCAAGCTCTTACGTACTGGTGCAGGAGTACTGGAGCAGACTGAACCTGCCTCAAGGAACGAAGATTTCGAAGAACTGCTGTGGTGGTCCCAATGATGTCAAAAGGATAGCTTGGAGTGAGCTTTGTTTGAAAATGCCTATTCCTAGCAAAAAATCTAGAAAGTCCTAAAATAATGGGTGTAATAATGAATGAAATAGGAGAATCACATCCTTTGTGTGTATGAGATACATTGCAGAACTGGAACCAGAGGCAGGTAAAGTCCTATCAGTATTTGCCTTCATCACTCCACAGTTGGCAACGTTTTGTAATGACTATTGGGATTGTATTCTGCATTCAAAAACAAAAAGGAAAAAATATATATCATCCAAACCTTCACAGGGCTGCTGATTTATAAAACTGCCCAAATATTACCTATGTTCAGGATAGCACCCTAAGCAAGTGCTTAATTTGAGCGTGTCCATGATTGCTTTGCTGAACAGAGATGCTTCCCTGAAGTGGGCTGAGGCAGTGCAGAACTGGTTGCAAAGAAAGCTATATAATGGTTTCTTCTTTTTTTTTTTTTTTTAGCTTAAAATACTTTATGTGGCTAAAACTTTTCTGAGCTTCCTGATTAAAACAGCCAATATGTATCTTTTCAGGGCTTAGACCACCTGAGTATTTCACTGTTTTGAAAGCTAATTTTTGACAAGACCTTGCAGAATGGGAATAATAGACTCAAAATTATTGTGTTGTGTAGCTGCAGTCTACTAATAGTCCCTGGTCTGTGCTGTTACCTGTCCAGAGGCTGGCTGTAGTGGGTCAGAGTGGGAGAGGAATCCTAGCCAATAGTAGAGAGATACAAATATTCTGGTCCAGAGGAACGTGTCCATAAACAAATATTTCATAATGGAGTTCATAAAACAATTGGTTCTGAACTGCTGAAGGGTAAAATTGAGCCTTTATGCTTAGTTTTCCTGGGGGTAATTGTCACAGCAGCTAAGAACTGAAATGAAGTATCAGTAACTACATGGTTTATAAACCCCCTCACTGAGACACAACACCTCTTGCTTGCATGGGAGTGTAATTATGCTGTAGGTACCTGGATGTATTGGCCTGTAGAACCATCAGTAAGATGTGATGCTCTGTTGACTTTTGGGAGGTTAGCAACCTTCAGGGACAAAATACAGAGATGGAAAAGGATGTAAAGAGAAAAGGCTCAGCATAGACTTTGGTGACAGCCCAGTGACTCAAGGCAAGAGAGTGGAAGGTCAATCCTTCTGACAGGGCCTCAAAAAATAACACTTAAAGACAATACCCCAAAGTAGTACTGCTGTGCTGTGTTTAATGTGACAATTAGAAGATAAGTTGTTTGGAGACTGAGCATCCAAGAAACATCAAAACAAGAAGGAAAGAATTGGTCCAGAACAGCAAAACATGATGAGCCGTGGTACAAAAGAAACAGCCAGTTATAAATGAGCACCAAAAGCAAGAACTGCAATTCCAAAAATATATTACTGAAACTGTATTCTGGCAGCACAGCATACGGTTTCCCAGCAATGTGTAAGCTTTTAAAGAACAATACAGTACTCTGGATGGTAGGTTAAACTAATTTTTTATTGTATCCTCTGGTGCTAACCTCTTTTGTGCTTGACTTTTGAAACTGCCTACAAGTGGCTTCTCAAGTTAATCTTTTGTCCTCTGAATTGCTAAAATGGACATCTCAGCCGACCAAAATATTATTTAATTATTCCCTAGGTTTTCCATTAATTCCCTACAGAACACCAGAGTAAACTTTCATATTACCTTCATATTTCTCTGTACTCAGTAGACTTTAGTAAAGATCTGGCTGTTGCAACCAACCCCCACACTAATCGCTCTGTGGATGGAAAGGCAGCCTGTAGGTAGATTTTTAATTTTTGGATTTTACACCTTTCCTGCACTGGCTAAAGCATCTTCTGAGGGAGGGTATGGATTTTCTCCTCATTAAACCAGTCCATAGCCTGCATATCTCTGCCCATCCTAATTGTCATTTATATCTGAGCAGTGACCCTGTTCTAAAATGACATACTGTTTTTAATTTCCCTGCCTTCTTTTAAATAGCAATTACTCTATTTGCACATAATGTTGGACTCAATTATTTAAGAGGTTGGGATCAGGCTGAAGAAGGAAGTGGGATCCTCTGGTGTTTTGGGAGTGTTGAAAACCCAAATCATGATTTGTACTTTACGGCGGAACTGCCTTCTTATCTGTAAGTAGACCATGACTCCTGCAGAGGATGGAGTGGTATCCACCAGATTTGCAACAACAGATTTATGGTTAGGCTGTCAGAAGGGAAAAGAAGAAATATGTCTGAAAAAATAGTGACTGAGCATGCCTTAAAAAATGAATTGCTGACACTTAAGAGATGTAAACCCCGTTTAAGTATGGTTTTCTTCTGAAAAGCAGGTGTCATCTTCTTACAGCTTTCTAATAGATGACCAGAACATAATAACCATTCAATGTTGTTATATATATGCTCAGCTCCTCAAAGTTTATTTTTGATTTTTTTCTGAATGATGCAAAATCTACCAGTCATCCACCAGTGGGCTGTTTTATTAGTGGCTTGGAGGAGAGTTGCTCCCATACTAGTGCACCTCTAATACAATTTTCTTGCAACCGACGCTTTTAGGAAGTGCCAGAGATGTGAGTCTTAATTTTGTAGATGCCATTTCAGTCACATTTGTGCTTTTCCTACTGTCGTTCTGGAGCTCTTTTGTGCTACTTGTTAAGCACTTCATACATGTGGTTATAGATTGAAGGATTTGGATTCTTGAGCTCTCTCTGTATTCTGCTTTGTTTACAGTCGAAGGCAAATGCATTCTTAGATTAAAAAAAGGAAGAAGAAAGGAGAGAGGCTGGGCAAGTGAGGAGCTGGGGAAATAGGAAATACGATGATCTTGTAACACTACAGCCTTTTTTGCTTCCAGATGGAATTCCATTTCCTAAAGCAATTGAGCATTGCGATTTGCTGGTTTGGGTGAGCACCCCCTCTCCGCGCGCCCAGACCATGCCCGGTGCAGGCTGTGATGGCTGGTGGTGGCGGGGGTGGCTCTGCCACGTTTTTCCCCATGAGGAGCCTGAGGGCAGCCCTGCTCACCTCCACTCCTGAGGTCTTTACCTCAGTGCCTGGCGTTTTTCCCTGGTGTTTCTGCTTAAACATGCTCAGCCAGGCAATAAAACTGGGATAGTAAGTGGAGCATTTGTGATGGATACTGAATGCATGAAATGTTTCCTTGTGGGATGGGAGCCTGCGCGTCTGCAAGAACAGCACTTTGAAGAAGCAAAGAAAACTCATACTGATACTTCTCTCTTAATATATTAGAAGTCGTGTCATAAGTACAACTCCGAAGAAGTTTTTAGTGGCCTTAGAAAAGGCAGACTAAGAAAGAAGACTAACAGAGATATAACCTACCCACGCAGTTGTAAATCCTGGGTTTTTTTTGGTCGGCACTACCTGTGTACTGTAACATCTGGCAGCTCCAATCTTTTCATTTAGCTGACCAATAGAAATATGTGTCAGCATAAGCCATTTAGACTGAAATGAAAAAAAAAGTCCACCGCCCTTTTGAGTTAAAATCATTCTTCAAAGTACAATTTTAAGAATTATGTATAGCCTCAAGCAAGTCCCATTGCTTGATCAGACTCAGTGAAGAGTGGCTAGGGCAATTTTCCTGGCCCAGAAATGGAAAATGATGCTGTGAGTGTTCAGAGTGCATGTCTCCAGCAAAAAGAGGACATAATTCTGAAGGCACAGAGTTCTGGTACCTCCATAAATACTTATGCTTATTCTGAGGGTATGAATTAAGAAAGTGGGTGTTATCCTTCCCCCCCGCTCCCCCCAAGGGATGAGAAGGCTGTTTGAGGAAGCAGAGGCTTTAGGTGTGACAGTACAGTCAGTTACGCTAGGAATACTGAGGATTGATTTTATAAAAGTTAATTCTTCTTCCTTTCAAGGACTGAAGGTTGTATACAAGGGCATGAGAATCTATTGACTGGCTGGGAATGAATGCAGGGTTTAAGGAGTCTGAGGTACTTTGTGACACATGTCATTTCTGGAAAAATGAGCCATCCAGAGAAACAGTTTGTCTGCCCTGATGTGCCAAGGAACTTTATGTATTGGCAACAGTGATGGAGTGAGAGTGCAGCAAAAGCTAAGCATTGCAAAAGACTTGAATTTTCATGAGGGACATAAGCAAAAGACAGTCAACACTGTCTGAAACACAGACCATAGACACTGTGCTAATATAGTGAGTCTGAGCACCATGCTGGGGTAGGCACTGTAATGCAGGTATGCCGATAACCAAGTCAAGAATGGTTGCAACCCATTCAGTTAGATAAAGGACCAAACACAAAGCTTAGGAAGATACAGAAGGTTGTTGGTTGTTCTCCTTTCTCTTTTTTTCTTTTTTTTTTGTAACTAGTAGTTTACTATCAAAAGATGTTTTCCTCTAAAAAGCTTTGAATTTTAGCTGCCTGAGGTCCTATCTCTTAGAAGGGGTATTTTGAAACTAATGTTTTTAGTTCTGTTATCCACAGGTTTGGGAGCCATTTCCACCTGATGGTGACTTGGGTTACTTCCTTCATAAGGTTGCAAATCTTCCCTATCTCCTCAGCACTTAAGCATTTAAGGAGAAAGTGATTTTTGCTACCCTCTACCTGCTCTGCAAACAGTTATCTTTGGTATGCTTAGACTATCTTTGATCTCACGTCCTGCAACTGGTCTGACTTTCCTGTTCAGGAGTAGAACAACATATACTTAACCTCAGCCTCAGACTGAAAGATGGCCAATGGCTTCATCTGTTTGGACAGCTCTTAAATATGTTCTTGCAAAGGTAATTCTGCTGAAATGTCTTCTTCTGACTTACGGACGTAAGTCTGCTGTTTTTGCCGTCATTCTGGCAGGGTGGAGGGATGGAGTAATGGATGTAATATTTGTGGTTGTCTCTTGTTGAGGGAAAGGTATGCATTCATTGAATCAAGGAGAAGAACACAGAGGAAGAGAATACTGCAGCGGTTAAAGTAAAGCACAGGAAAAACATAAATGCAAGAAATACCCCAAATCCCTAGCATCAGAGAACCTCCAGGTTATAACTCTAGTTTTCAGTGCAGTTTCGTAGACCATTTCTTTTGTGATGTTTTATTGCAAGCTATCCAGTCTCTTTTAATTTCCACATGGACTGACTGAATGCAGCAGTTACCATGATCAGTGTTTCTGAGGCTTTTAGTTGGACTCCCATCCTTTGTGCCTCTGCTAGTGCAGTTTTTCATATCTGACTTAAACAACAGAGTCTGATATCTGGGTTTTTTTCCTGTTGAGCAAAGGCTTCTGTCTTTGAGTCATGCTTTAATGAACAAAAAAGAAACAGCAACAACAAAAAAAAGATGGGTGGTAGCATCTCCCTTGCTGTGATACATATGGAATAGCATTGTCAATCAACAATCATGTCCACTTCTATACTGGTACTGTAGGACTAGTGGGATGTGGGAAATTTGGGAGCCACAACAGATGAAAACCTGATATTAGAGGTTAAATCTCTAAATGTTTTTTCTCCATTCCATACTACATTATAAAAATTTACCTCCACTCAGGAAGCAAAACATGCACACAAAGTTGGAATCTCAAAGTTAATGTTTTTGGCATTATTTTCCTAACAGAGGAGCCAATAGTCCTTTTATTAAATATGCGGAGTGGCTACACTTTTTATTTTTTGAAGAACAACACATTACTTTTCTGAATAGAGAGGTAATCAAGATTCAGTCAAGTGGGATGACTCTGTGAGTTCTGACATCAAAGGGCAATACGTTTGATTGATATCAGTCAGATGGCAATATTGTTTGAAGAAATGTAGTCAGAAGACTGTCAATTTAAAGGCTGTAAAAAGTTAGGGGAGATGTGAGTGCAGTGTTCCATACTGATTTCCAGTGTACAAGACTGTGTATTAGAGAATTGGCAGTAACATGGCAATCTTGTCTCTCAGACACATGCAGTGTTTGAAAGGATGGAGAGGAAGAAAATCAAGCTCCTACTTGTCAGGCAAGACAGTCAGTGGGGCATTAAAGATACAGTAGTAGATAATTCTTTCGTCAACGTGTTCCTGGCTGCATGAGACTGGGGCTTGCATTTTGCTTGAAATACATAGAGCATGTAATATTACTAGGCATTAATAAGCAACAGACAACTTTTTCTTCTTTGTCATAGGTTTGTTTGTAGAATAGTATTGATTCCACTGTCTGCATATAGAGAACAAGGACTCTGTTATGTCTTTCTGACAAATATCAAACATTAGCTGTACAGATACAGTTGGTTTTACTCTATTTCCCTGTCTTGGTTTTTTTTTTTTTTTTTTTGTGTGTCTTTGTTTCTTAATATAAGTAATAGAACAATGTCCTTTTACTGTAAATGTTTCCTTTGCTGAATATGTCACACAGTCATTACTCCCTGCAGGGTAAAAAACAATGCAGAAAGCTACCTACGGGATCAGAACATTGCCAGCAAAGCAAAGTGAAAAGAAATCATTACAATTACTAGAAAACATTTGCCACTGGTGGCAAATGGTACCAAAATTGCATCAAAATAATTATAAAAAAATGTTAGTTGCACTAAAAAACATTATGGTAAAAAGTTGCCAGAATAGCCATACACAAGAATTCCATGTCCAGGTAAAAAGACTAAAGACTATCAAATAAAAGCTCAATACCATTTGATGTATAAATGCCAAGCTAGTCATAAAAACTAACTTGAAGTATACTGGTCTGGGAGGAAGAAACAAAGATATTACTGAAGAATTTCACAGACCAAGGTTGTTCTTAGAATAAAGTAATTATTAATGCTAGAAGAGATAAGTCTAGAAATCCTGGCTTTCAATATGGACCTCACTTCACCAGGCATTGCTCAAACATGACGTAAAGATGGCCTAATTCCGAAAAAAAATAATTAAAATATGAAAGATGGATGTAGTTGAGCCATCATACGTTCAGCATGGTCTCAGCTTGGGTGGTTTCTTTCTTTTTTCTTTCTGAAGCAAGTAAATCAAAGCAGTTTTAAGAAAACTAGAGATACTTATGGGCTGCTGCCACTTGAGCATGAGGAACAGTTAGAAGGAAGTCATATATCTTTGGAAACGCAACAAGTGAAAGACAGGGAGTCTTAAAAAAATCCCCCACTTCCACATTTTTACTTAACCAGCTTTCTTTAACAATACTTTTTTGTATCATGAAAGGTGAGATTGGGCTCAGTGTCAAAATGATGCTAATTTACAGAATCACCAAGTGACAGAGCGGTTGGGATGGGAAGGGATGCCTGGGAACCATCCAGTCTGACCTCGTGCTCAGAGAGGGGCAGCTGCAACAGGTTGCTGCAGTCTGTGGCCAGCTGGGTTTGGAAGATCTCTAGGGATGGAGACTCTACAACCTCTCTCATCAACTTGTTCCTATGTCTGATCACTCCCACCATAGAAATATTCTTTACTTGTGTTCAAGTGAAGTTCTTTGTGTTTCAGCTTGTGCCTGTTGCTGCTCATCCTTCCACTGGGCACCACTGAGAAGAGTCTGGCTCTGTTGTCTTTGCTGCCTCCCATCAGGTGTTTATAGGCAGTATTTTTGGGCCTGATCCTGTGAGAACTGAAGAGTAAAAGCCAGTCATCTTTATTTTCAGGGAATTTAGTTGATGTTGAAAACCGTGAAAAACTCAGGGATGTTGCCATCTTCTTCCTGGCTGGGAAAAGCTGCAAACCTGGAGCGGTTTCTGTTTCTCTTTCTGTGCCACCTTATCCCCTTTCCTCACCTGAGGTCTGCAGAGCGGGGCTGTTATTCTGTATATCAGCATTTGCCACTAAGACAATGGCACTTTAGCAGCTCAGGTTTGAGCCTGGCAGGAGAGGAGGGTCTGGATGCAGCCTGGACACCACAGCGTTTTTGGAGATGGCTGGAAGGGGTCGGCAGGTGACCGGTGCTGGGTTTCTCTTTGGTGTTGCTGCCACTCGGGGTGAGATTTGACCGCATGGAGAGAGCAGGGTCCTTTACGGAGCAGGAGCCAGCCAGGCTCGTGGTCCCGGGCTGTGAGGCCAGCCCTGATGTTGGCAGCACCCCATTGTCGCTGGCTCGCTCCGGACACAAAAGGTAAGGGAATAAGTCTCTGCAGCTCCCTGCGTCCCAGGCCAGGCACTAATCCACTCCCACTGAGCAATTCAGGTCTTTACACTCTAAGTACATGTCACTTTGTATAAAAGGCTCATTGCACCAAAGCTGTCAGTGGAGCAAAAATAACGATCATACACAATGAATAACTTCTGAGGCTGGTTAGGGGTCATACAGTATTTTCTTGCTGTTCAAGAAAAGATAATGTTTCTTGGAGGTAACTTTACCATTTCTGGCTCTCCAATATTAAGCTGTGCAATCTCGCCACTTGTGTAATTTAGGGATATTTTCTTCATAAGTGAATCAAAATGTTAGCTTGGATTTTCAATCAGGCAAAATGACTGGCATTGCTGTGAAATTTGTTAGGATGTAAAAAACAGAAACGTATGAGGATGGTAACACTGTATACCTGATTAGTGTTGTGTCTTTCAATTCCAATTAAGTGCTAGTAAACCTGTTACCCTAATGTTTTTGTTGTCTCTGTCTCTTTCTTTTCTTAAAAAAAAAAAAAAAAAGAAAAAAGAAAGAAAGAAAGAAAGAAAGAAAAAAAAGGAGTTTGGAAACTCCTTTGGATATCTCAGCATAGTTTTGTTGCCAACAAGCTGGGGGATGCAGGCTGACATGCATCCTGTTTCTAATAGCACACACACTGTTTCTTTATTTAGAGCCTCTTTACCAGTATCAATTAAACCCCAGTTAAATTTGACACATCTTAACCTTGCGTTGGATCCAATTCATTGCTACAGCAGAACCCATATGGCACTGAGACAGTTGCAGGCATCAATTCATTGCTTATGTAGAGTTACTGGCTAAATGCCAAGCAGTAATCACTGCTTTTTGTTAATAGACATGTTTGCTTTTGCAGTCGTTTCTATACACAGTGCTCTAGATTAATTAGAACAAAATCTGTCATCCATCTAAGAAACAACCAGAACTCTAGGGGCTTTTTTGCCTCAGATTTAAAGAGAAATGAGTACTGGCAACCAAAGGTGGTGGTGGTGGAGAGTTACTTTGTTTATTCTAGAATAATCTATTTTGTTTATTGAACACACATGTATCTGCTATTTTACTTAAATAAATAAAAGAGAATTGGGGGAAATTGCCAGTAATGTAAAATACACATACAACTTGAGGCAGTAGTTGCAGGAAGACTAGTTGTGATTTTTTTTAAACCTTAATTTTGAGGAAGAACCAGACAACTACTGTTTAAAAAGTCACAATTCTGTTTCCTGCAATTAAATGACAGTTTTTAGCTAAAGAGACATTCAAGTTATCCAAGTACACATGGAGGTGGACTTGCAGAATCACGTACGTATCTCTGAGATTTGGGTTACTGATGCTTCCTTTTAGTACTGCCTGCTTACTGTTTGAAACAACATCAGCTCTGCTAGGCAGGTGTGTAAAAAAAATATTAAATATTTCTTGTATTACTGGTGTCATGTTTTAGAGAAATTTGTGATTATAGAGATTTTAGAGAAATTGTGATTACATGGTTTTGTCCTCCCACTCTCAGCTTGGTGCCTGAATAATTAACACAGTTAGGGGAACTAGTGGATATTGAAGTCTTCTGGTTAAATCGTTAGCATTTTAAGATCATGTTACATTATATCCAGATCTGTTGTTGAGGTGGGTACGTATATGGTGACCTATGCCAAGCCTGGAATGCACTCAAGAGTATATTACAGCGGTGAAATAGGGGAATGCTTTTAAGCTGTTGCATTACGTGGTAGAAATATCATATTTTTTTTTCACTACAGATTCTTATATTGGTGCCTACCATCATCAAAGTAGTTTAAGAAGAAACCATTTGGGGGAATGTTATTTAATCAGTTGTGTAACTTCTTACCTCCATAAAAACATTTTTGTGGTGGTTTCCTCATGTGAACTATTTCTGTTTGCATGCATTCACAGAAAATTGTTTTCCTTAACCTGATTTGGAAGTAAAGATTTCTGGTCCCCAGTTCTTCCATTCATAAATGTGTCACATAGGACCAGACTGAAAATCCACTGGGGCTTTCCATTTGATTCATTAGGATTTTGATGGTGTCCACTGTCCTGATTAAAGACCTCAGACTACTGATTGTCAAACTACCGCTTGCTTGGCTGTTACTTGCTGACGCTTTGCAATGACCCAGCGTTAAGAGACCCAAACATATTCAGTACTCGACGATTAATAGTGATCTCCAGTTCTCACTTAAAACAGCAATGCTATTTATAAGCTTTGAGGCATTTATGTTTACTTAAGTGATTAAAGTGATTTATACCATAGCCTTAGCAGAGGACTCTATTAACAGACACCCTTACTTCTTCCTCAGTATTCCTGATTCATTCTCTGTGTACAATATGTGTGTATGTACATATATATGTATATATACTATATAATTTCTCTTTGCATGAAAGGACGGTAAAAATACCTCTGTTTTCTGGAAGTTATAATCTCTTTCAAAACTTTTTCCTAATGTTGAGCTAATGTTTTAGTATTCCAGTGCTGTTGGTCCATTGTTCGGAAGTACAGCTTTATCAGCAGAATGTGTGGCAGATGGTTTACATTTGCATTAGCCTTCTGGAAAAGGAATCAGCTCCCACCAACATAAGCTTCAGCTTTTCTTTTCAAAATTTACAACAAATTCGTCAGAATGGCATTTTTAGAGGAAAAAAACCCCAATCTGACTGTCTTTGCGTTCCCTTTTTGAAGAGGAAAAATGAGTCCTGTTCTAATGCTCTCATCTGCACATATATCTTCCATCCCCTCCCCCAGTGTTTGTTAAAATGATTTAAGTATTTCATTATGCAAAATGACTTTTATAAAAAGACCTTCCTTTTTGCCCCACAGTCATTCTTAATTTCGTTTGTCACTTGTTATAGAGTGGAGTTATGTGAAGCTAGGATATATTATTTGTTCTAGTCTGTATTGGATAATTTATTGCATTAAGAAACCAATAATTTTCAAATATAATCAGATTTAAGTTTTTAATAAGATTCATCCTCCCATTCACACTTGCTTAATTTAAGGATATTAAATCTGCTCAGGAATGAGCTGCCTCTCAAAGCCTCATGTGCCTATTAAAGGGTTTTATTCCTGATGTGTTAATAGGATTTAATTATATTAGCCTTATAGTCCAGAGACACACCACAATTGTTAAACTTGATAAACCAGACAAATACATGCTAACAGAATGATGGCCAGCTCCTTAAAAAAAAATAAAATTACAAGGTGTTAATATTTTAATCTCTCTGCTATGTAACTATAGGTTTGCATAATGCTGAAATTTTAAAACTTGAATGTTTAACACACTGTAAATACTTTTTGCTCCAAAAAAAAAAGATAATTCAAGGCTAATGCAGAAATTAGTAGGGCTTTCTAATGAGTGTTTATCTTTGTTTCTTATTTCTGATTCCCAGAAATTAATTTAGATAAACTTTCAGTTTTTCTTTTCTTATGGCATCCTCTTGTGTACAGACAAAAGCTGCAGCAAGTCATTCTGGAAATTCAGCGTATTAAACACTGTCTCGATTTCTTTGTTTCCTGTGGCTAATTAGGTTAATGGCATAGTGACAGAAACAGAAAACAATGGCTTGGGACATTTTGCAGAGATGTGGCTAGGGAGAGGGAGGGAAAGGGAAGGCACAGGCTCCTGTAGTCTGTAAATCTCGTCAAGATCTCCTTTGGCAGCGCTGGCATCGATCAGGAGTGCTGGCTCTTGTTGAGCTCGCCCAAACGCTCAATGTGCGGGAGTCAGCGCTGCTGATGGCTGCAGACGCGGAGAGATGGAGGGAATGGCAGGGTCTGCAGATAATCGCAGGGAAGGAGGAAAAATTAGCAATACACCATCCGGTTGGACATTTTGCTTCCAAAATTAGATTGACGCGTGTTATGGCACGTTTCCACTGGTAATCACAGACACTCAACATGTATTTCAGGAAGATTTAGGCCTTGAGTTTTTCTCTCACTTGCGCAGAGCTAGACTTTGGGCCTTTCAAAACATGGTGTAGGCTGCGTTTGTTTGGAGAAGCTAAACATGTAAAGTAGGCTTTCATTTTAAAAAAAGTAACTTTCTGGCACTTTTCCTTGCCATGATAGCCTTGGAAATGTAAACTGATATAAACTGTTTTTTGGGTTAGAAAGGAAGTAGAAGCAGAGCTCTGCTTTGCCCAGCGAGCGGTTGGTGAAAGAAGCCATAAGGCGTCGTGCTGGCTTTCCACTGGTCCCCCAGCCTGCCTGGGCCACCTGGCTGAAGCCACGGGCTGGAGAGCTGATGCTCTGTCCCGGGAGTGGGAAGGAACAGGCTTGCTCCGGGGCGGAGCTGCAGGACGAGGCATGAGAGAGAGAGTGTAGGGTCTACGCATAAGATAACCCCATTCTCACCAGTCTCGTGGCTCTCAATAAATGATCATTTTGAAAATCTTTTGATTGGGGGCACCCCAGCGTGTGGTTGAAAACACCAGGGACTGACTGTGGTGGGAGAGGGATGGGCTGAGCACCAGCTGAGGTCAGCTCTTGTTCAGGCTGTGGGCTAGGCTGTCTTTGAACCACCTCCTCCAGACTTTGGAACCAGCCGATGAAGGAACCAGCTGTGAGGTCTGCATCCCAACCTGCAGCCAGGAACTGAGACAAGCTGTAACCCAAAGCTGCCAGACCGTGGCTTCCTGCATACAGTGCAGGCAAATAAGCATCTATAACAGATAGTTTGAATAACTGCAAATAATTGTAGTATTCTTTTAATACCTAAGGTCAGTTCTGTGTTTCTGTACAGTTGTAACACTTTGGCTAGCCATGTCATTCCTAATTTATACTGGCTATGAAAAGCTTTTTAAGACAACATTGTGGCTTTCACATTTATAGTTCACTAAACTCCTGTTAAAATTACTCATTCAGGCTTGCTACCTACTGTTTGAGCAGGATTATTGATCGCTTTGTATGTCTGCATTGATATATATAAAAACCTATGTATATTTATTAAAGACAAAAGATACCGTGCTCAAAGATGAGCAGCTGCAAACGTGCAACTTGTCACCATTTATACATATATTCACTTTTTTCTTTGCCTGCAGTACTGTGTGAGAAGGTCTTTCCTAATTTAACTTGGAATTTATGGCTCCCTAGTGCTTTTTTCCAGCTAGGTGCCCATATTTCTTTTCACATGAATCTCCCAGGCATTTAAAGGGGTGTTAGGTACCTTGTGTTACCACTAGAACCAGAGGCTGAAACGGTGGCTGCCGGTGGGGATTAGCCGAGTGTGCTTTTGTTGTATCAGGTACCAGGAACGGGAACGCAGCCGTCTGCCAGGTCTGGCGAGGTAAGCACCCCGCTCTGCCTCCCCAGCGCTCCCCGGGATTTGTTCCTCTGTTTATAAATTATAAAAATTGAAATGACATGAGAGTTGTGTCCCTGTGAAAAATACTGACTTTTTGAAATTCACCTCCGTTCCTCCCCTGAAGTTTCAATACTTTCCACTGAAGCAGGAAGGATGGTCACCCAGCAGGGATCGTCATGCCCGCGGGTCACGGGGCTTGCCTGGGACATAGGGGCCATGCCTTGTGGAGGCAGAATGCCAGAGAAATGCTCATGTGGAAGAAGGGTCTGAAATCATATATCAGGACAATGCCAAGGAATTCAAACCTAAGAGTTTAATTGCAAAGAAGAACAGGAGAGGTAAGAGTAGGAGGATGTATTTCACATGGACTCCCAAAGGAGAATTGATGTACAGTTTGAAAAATAATAGCAGGGCTGAAAAAAATCAATGTTCTTGGGCAGATACAATGATAAAAATTAGGAGACACTCTCAACAGAGACAAGGATTAGGCTATTGTATGGGCAGAAATAGGTCACCATGCACACTGAAGTATAAAAGTGGAATGAGTTTCGTAGCATGAAGTGCAAGGTCCTCCAGTGAAGGCCTGATAGGGAGGAGAGAGAAGAAACCTTTGCCCAGGGACATTTGTGATGAGACATTATAGCCCAAGAGGAAAGATACCTGCAGCCTGGGGGTGGGTGGGGAGAAGGGGGAAAGTACAACCCCCCGCTTCCCCAAACAAATGACCCATTCTTGTAAAATGCAGCATGGCTTGGGAAAAACCAGCAACTTGATGTGCACTGCTGGTGGAGGCTGCTGGCAAACGCTGCAGTTTTCAACACAGTTTTGAATTTACTCTGTGTATCCTTTTTATATGCACTGATGCTTCTCTTTAATTCCTCATATGTGTGGTTTGGTGGGGAGAAGTATGTATTTGCGCTTGAGATGCCATTGTTATTCTCATGATCTGTATCACACACACTTTACCAGTATTATACTGTCAAGATCATTTTACCTGTCTCTCATCCTTTCAAGTGCTTCCTTTTAATTTGCTTGTCAGGTTCCTGCATGTCTGTCACGGTCCACTCAGTGGACTCGTGATGGTTCGTTTACTATGATCTCGAAGCGCAAAAAAAACAAGGCGACCACACCAAGGGGTTATGCTTTGATCAACAGTACAACTTTATTGTTTACCCGTAAAGCGGCATGCGATAGATGAGAGTGACAGGAAAGGGAGGAAAAGGTAAAGTAAAGGAAGAGGATTATAGCTACCACCACGGGTCC
>JAVJGI010000032.1:15797154-15858679 GCA_035590275.1 Ibycter americanus | reverse complement strand
ATGAGGACCACACTCCATCTCCAGGTTTCCGTTGGCAATGTTGAGACAATATTGTTCTCTTTGGACCGACTCTTACAATGTCTTTGGCTCTAAGTCTCTTCGTCGTGACTTCTAAGTAGGACGTTGCTGGAGTAGAGTAGGAAATTCACATGTCAACTACTTTTCTCTACATCTCTCCTCACCCTTTCCTGCATCCACCCAGCCTGTCTAATGCGTTTCCTAGATGATGCCCTCCTTCATGGCGCAATCATTTGTTACTGTTTTTTGGTTCCCCCCCCACCCGAATAACTTCAGCTGCTGTTTGGAGCTCTTTCCGTCTTTTTATTCAAAATGGAAACCATCTGGTGCTCTGTTTGGCTCTGTTCGCCCACGGGATTTGGGCAGGAGCAGGCACAGTGACGGCGCCCACGCCCAGCCCTGCCGGGTGCCTGGTTGGGGCTGAGCAGCAGTTGCTGTTTCTGCCTCCTCCTCGTACCGTGTTTGTCACTGGAGAGTCTCGGTGTCTCTTGCAGTTGCTCCTGAATTCTCATCCTTACTTCTCCTTTTCCTGCAGACTTGAATTGGGGCTGAGGAAAAGGTCACAGTAATAACAGAAGTATTAATTTCTGTGCGACCAGAATAGTTCGCTTCAGTGCTACCAGGCACTGTTTCGTCTTGCTTGTGTGGTTCATGAACTACATGCTAATTTTCTTTATATTTAATTACCTTCGAATGTCTCCTGTGCTTCAGGGTACAAGCCATCTTCTGACTAATTAGGACTTTTTCTCTGAACAGGCTATTCCCTATAAGTCCACGAAGGGTTTCTTGTACTTCCCTTTGAAGCATGTAGTAACCGGCCTCTGCCAGCAGTAAATGGATTGCTGGACACTGTTCCCAGAGTTCCTCTGTTGCTACATCCACAAATTTACACAAAGCAAAATTAATAACTGTAGCTGATTGAGCGAGGTTGGATCAAATCTTTGGCATGCCAATGTAATGGAGCACATATTGGGTGAGCTATTGTGCTTAAAAGAAAATAAATGTATTTTACCTTAAGACAAACACCCATTCTTTTGTGATAAGTGTGCACTATGTGTTAACTCCTCCTGATCCAGGCTTTGTCAAACAAGTCTCCCTTGTTGTTATGTAAAAACTGTGCAGGCATCAGAATTTCGTCCTCAGTACTGCTTGGTCAGTGATTAAATCAGTGCATGCTGCATGTGAAAAGCATCACAGCAATGCTAAATATTATTATTGATTATGTATATAGCAGTCAATACAAACATATTGTGTTTCGACTGCAAAAATGATCATCTTAATTAGCTAACGATTTTTAGCCTGATTTCTCAACAAAATGAGATGTTTTGTGATTGCTCTTTCTCTCTGGCTGTTCTCCCTCTCCCCTGGCCCTGTCACTTCTGGACCTGTTGGGTTCAGTCAATGTCAGTCTGGTTTGACTGAGGGTGGAGATTTCAAAGGCAACAAGTCCTTACGTGTTTAGATAGGGTATCTGAAAATATCCTGATAAACCGGTGAGGGCAGTGCTGTGTTAAACCAGATTAGACACCGGAGCTGCCTGCAGACACTCACCTTGGGAAGAGATGTGCGCAGGAAGGAAGATTCACTGATGCTGCTACTCACTGAACAATTTAGAGGATTTTATCAAAACCTCCAGCTTCTGATTTAGGAAGAGATGGTGTGTCCTCTGCTCTCTGTTAAGTATCCGAAATGTGGAGATCGTGCGAAGAGCTGAGTCATGGTTACCACTTGCTCAAAAGCTAAACTTCAGGTTTTTTTTCTTTCCTTTTTTGTAGATCAGGTTATCCATTTCAATAAACAAACCAAACACTTCTACCAGGCTACTAGAGTTGCTCTTTCAAAAAGAATAAGAGCCATTTAATGCACCAAGTGTTTTAAATCTAAATGACAGAAAGCTGCCTCCGCACGCGGGACTCCCCTTGAGGACAGATCATGCTGGGCTTCCTCAGCCGGCGGTCGCTTTCTACCAGGAACTACATCTCCAAAGCCTTTGTACAGACATACAACCAAGTCATTTTCCGGAGTTGGGTCATGTCCAAGCATATGAGATTTTTCAAGCATGAAATTCCACTTGACCCTATTAAGGCTTTCTCAGCATCAGATATGTACACCGCAGAGTGGATAATGTTCATAACTCATTTCACATTACCCCTGGGTAGTGCCAGTGGAGAAATCCTGTCTAGTCTAATGCAATCAAAGCTGTGAATATGAGGAAATTGAAACATCTGGCCAGGTTTCACTGCTGTGCCCCAGGAGGTGCAACATGAGAGATTCAGGTCAGAAAGAGGGGGGACAAAGGCATCTCTCCAGGGATGTGCGCGCTGCAGAGTTCAAATGTCCCAGCAACGTCGCCAGCAGCACCAGGGTGCATTTGCTGGGCAGGTCACCTCAGCTAATTCCTTGTCTCTGCACTGAAGTTCAAAGGTGCAACTGCAGTTCATGTAAACTTGTCTGAGCTAACCCGAGAGCAGGGCGTCTGCGCACAAACAACCGTGATGCTGTAGGCAGGTGGGGGTTGTCTGGGCTGGCTGCATGAATATTTGAATCCACTCGAACGGTGTGGTGGTACGGAGGGGTGAAGCGCACAGACTGGGGTGGGTACTGCGTGCTGAGGCAGACCCGGGGGTAGGGGCTCGCCCTCTGCCTCCTGCACTTGCTGGAGGTGTGGGCAGGACCCCAGCCACCCAGAGCGTATGCAGCCAGTGACTCTGCAGGACCCAGCTCCTCTTGCAGCTCAGCTATGCACGTCTGTGGATGTCTGTCCAGATACTCCTCCTTAGCATAGACAAAAAAAGCCATTGCCTTGGGCAGCTCTTTTGCTTCTGTGGTAAAACAGCTGTGGCCTTGTGCCTCCTTTGCCTATGCCAAGGGGTGGTTGAGGATGGCAGCTGTGGCCAGGGATATCCTGGTGCCTGCCCCCAAGCCCTTTCATCAGTCTGTGGTGGGAGAGCAGTGAGCCCAGGCTCCAAGGCTGTCCCCTCACTCTCCATCTCCAGCCCTCTCCTCCCTCCTTCCCACAGCAGGAACAGCCAGGCTTCAGCTCTGCAGCCGCAGGCCATGAAATAAGGTTTTGTGTGCACACAGAGTGCCTTGAGCCAGCACAGACCTGTCCAGGGGGACTCCAGTCTTGCTCAACGTGGTGCCTCAGGAGAATCCCCCCTCAACTGTACGTCCCTTAGGAGCTGCTGAGATTCATAATTTCATTTTCTCCATGTTTCATGTTTTCTCCATCTTAGGACTGGCTTAAAAGAGAGACAATTTTTCTGGTTATTATTGTGTTGAGGACAGAAGTATTACCTCCAGAGGATATCTGGGGAATTTATTCTTTCAAAGTTTTTGGTACTTTTAAGGGCAAAGGGTACAAAATAGCTTTACTGGGAGTTACCTACAAAAATATCCCAGTATTGAGTGGATAAGGCAGTTTCTATGTCTCTGTGACAAAGTCAGCTACTAAAGAAATATAATTAATTTAAGTATAATTAATTTAAGTGCAAAAATTAGAATTAAGAAGGTACGTGTTTGCAAACAAAATCAGCTATGAAATCCAGGGCTTTGTTGAATGCATCTCTGAAAGAAATGAAAGAAAGCATATGTCTGCTTTCTTCCTTGTCCCTCTTTGCAGGCTACTTGAATTCAGAATTAACCTCTGGTCAGGATTCTTATATGCATATAATGTCCTATCTTTTCTGCAGTCTTGGAATGAGTCTAGAGGCTACTAGGCTGATGTGCTCCTCACTCTGCTGACGCTGGGAAGAAGACACCATGAAGGCATATTTAAATACTTTGGAAACTATTTTCATTATACATAAAAATTTGTCACGGTTTTACTTAATACCCAAACACTGAGCTTTGTCTTGGCTCCTCAGCTTTGCAGTGCTGGGGCCCACCACAGGTGAGAGGGTCTTTGGGCTGGTTTCTCACTAAAGGAAACAGTTATTTTGTTGGAAGGCTCCAGGACACGCTGCCCATGCCTGTCAGGAATGTTTTTGCAGCGGTGTTTTTGCCTATGCTGGACGATTTTGCTCAGGCTCGTGTGGATTTCGTCCCTTATGTTCATAAATATTTTCAGATTTTTTGATTAAAATTGCCACATGCAAGATGCAGAGTATTATTCTGCCATTGTTGTTTTTCTTAAAACACAATGCGTTGCTCTCTGCCTGCAAACACTAAAACCTAGAGCACTGTCAGGTTCTTCTCCATAATTAGGTATTTTTGCCAGAGTTCCAACTGTTGTGATAGAGGCACTTCCTTCTGAAACCACTGAAACTTACTGCATGCCTTGAAAAGGAGGGGGGAAAGAGGAGAGAATGGTGATATCAGACTTCAGTTTTTAAAACCAATAAATTTTTTATCAGGTGTCTTCTAAAGTGATGCTCTAGCAGGGATTGATGACTGGATATTTCTAGTCTTACATTTTCTAGCTCAGTGAGTTGCAGTATGGAAGACACCACAAACTTGGTCTCGCACAAGAGTCATGATGGACAGACTAGAAAATAAATAGTTTGTAAGACTCTCCCTTCCCCAGCTTTCAGGGAATAATACTTTTACCATTATCGTTCAGCAGAAGTCACATTAGCTTAGCTGGATGTGATGGCTTAGCTGTATTGCCTTAATTAAAGCAGTTAAAATGTTTATTCACAAAGTGCCAGTGTGCCTGGGATATGTGTTTGGAAAGAATAAAAACCGGCTTTCCATAGAGGATGCTTTTTTTGAATGATGTTTATAGCCCGCTCCCCAGGTATACTTCCTTTCTGAACACATCCAATTTTTTCAGTTATCACCGGCCGTTCACCATGATGATTGATAACAACGCAAAAACAAATAGTTATTTAACCATTAAAAAAAAAAAAAAAAAAAGCCTTCAAAACAAGCCTTGAAGGATGGCTCACTTTGTATGAATAGGGAGTGGGATTTTGCTGGGCTGTCTGAACCAAAATTAACCTGCTTCCCTCTGCATCAGGGAGGATGTAATGGATGGCTCTCGGGGCTGGCGGGTTACTCCTGCCTGTGTGCCCAAAGTCACTCCTTTGAATCCGGCCAAGCTGACACAACTTGAGAGCTACCCTCAGGCAACATTCAGGACTATATCTGATGATTTTTGGGCTCAGTCCTACTCTCTCTGGGCATATGTTCACACAACAAAAATATGCTCCCCTTCCCTGACTTGACACTAATTGCTCAGCCAAGAAGCGAGGGATTCTGACTGATTTAAGCACGTACTTGAAGCCATCATTCTTAAGCATAAAAATCCGAGGCAGGTAATGGATAGTTAGCTACACTTTAAGCGCATAAGTATGCTTTTAAAATGTGTTGAGGTGCTGTCCTGAGAAAGGATACTTTCTGGGTCCAGGCTGTGACCTCTCATTTCTTACTTAGAGCTCACTTGTCAAAAGTGATGAGACAACATGTGGGAACATCCAAGGCATCCACTACTTTTCCACGGCATCAGGAACAATACGAAATCCGGGTCATCAGTGAAGCACTTTCTGGAACAAGTATCATTCCTTTTTTTCCTCTCTGCATCTCCTGGGGGATTTCTTTTGTTTCGCCTCCCCTTAAGTTAGCTAGCTGGACCCTGGAGACCTCAACATAATATCTGGAAACTTTTTTTCTGTGTTTTTATTTAAAGCCTCCAAAACTTACAAACAGAAAACTAACTCTGCAAAGGCAACTAGTCAGCCTTATGCTGCATGATCACTAGCTCCAACACAAAGATGGATGAGTGCAGGAAACCATGCCTGGAGAAATGGCTTTTAAATATTGGGTTTTAAAATTAATTTTTGAACTTTGATTTTCACTCTTTGTTTTTAGACTGCCTGTGGTTTTTGACAGATACATTTGGCTGTCCTGAAATGCATGTGACTTCCTGAGTGCTCTGTATGAGGGATGTGTTTTTGTTGCTGACCTCCACCCTAATCTTCTGCTCTACAGCCTTCTTCAGTGGGGAGTCTCTATTTTCTTTCACGTCGCTAGGAGAAATGCCAGCAGCATAGGTCCAAGAGGCAAATCCTTGCCCCCCCTCCTACAAGTACACCTGCTTTGTGATGATTTTTCAACTACAATTAGTTGCTTCAAATTACTAAGCTGAAACCTGACCACCTGTTTTTAATACATTAGGTGTTTACCACGTTGATCTTGCATCATTTGTTCTTCTTTATCAGGACTACTAAGTCAAGTACCCTACAGAAGGTGGAGTATCTTACCTGTCTCACCAAAACTTTTATTTTTCTTGAAAAAGGTAACATCTGCTTGAAAAGATCTACTTTTTCCATAAAACCATGTTGTTTGACATCATGTCACATTTCATGACCTTTTTAGCTGCTTCCTGTATCAGCTGCTTCATTATTTCCCCCTGGTTTCATGTCGGGCTGAGTCATCTGTAATTATCTGGGTCATCTCATTTACCCCTGTTAAATATTGACACTAAATATTGCATATTAAATATTGATACTAATGGGTGAAATGCAGAATTGATGACCGTACCAGATTCCTGGCCCTCAAGCAGGCCAGGCAGGCTCGCAGCCCTTGCTGGGGGCACCTGGCAAAGAGCTGGGGACCCGTGCGGCTGAAGAAGATACAGGCTTGAAAGGGGACCTGGCTCCCTCTGTCATCATTAACCATTCCAATCGCATGCTCACTTTTTGTTTTGACAGGGTCTGAAAACTATTTAGGAGTCATAACAACGGCATCATTACTCCCAGGTGAGTCCGTGGTTGTCTGTGGCGTTTCATGGTTTCAGGCACTTTTACTGAAATCTGTAGCGCAAGGCAGGCTCCCTTCTGATCAGCGTCCCTGGGTGATAAATGTAGGGCTATTCATCAACAGTGTTAGGAGACATCTTGCAAGCGAAGCAGCTGTAGTTACATCTGTTTGGAAAGTGAAATGCGATCCCATAGGTACTGTATGTGGATGAAAAATAGACAAGGGGTTTGTTCTAAGGTTTCCTCCTTTTGTGTTTCCAAGGGTACGTGTGTAAAGCGTCCAGCATCACCAAACAGGTGCTCCTTGCTTCCTTGCCCTATTTCTATTTGTACATTTTTACTCTGATTGCTCTTTCAGGGGCTAGCTTACTTGTTAGCCAAATTACGGCCATCCTGAACCGGCAGGTCGGCTGTCACCAGGCTGACCTATATCAGCCAGTTGTATTACTTTAATTTCTTCACATGACCTCTTGCTCCTGCATGACAGCCTTCTAGTACGTGGATGTTTTGTAGTGGAAAGGTGCCGAGAGAGGAAGAAAAAAATTGCCACTCACCTAGAATGTGAATCATGAGAAGCTTTCCCAGAGCTGTCTTAATTTCCTGTGGTCGGTCTGTTAGCAGCATTGCTGGTGAAAAGCCAATATGATCTGTGTTGCTGTTTCAAAACAAATGCCTCTTTATCCGGTAAGGTTATGTGTTCTTTCAGCTTTCCAGGCAATTCTACCAGGAAAGAAGAGAAAATCAAATGGCATTCTTCTCTTCTTTTTTTTTTTTTTTGCTTTCATATTATTTCCCTCACTGTTGGAAGCAGAAATGCTTAAAAAAATACTTAACGCTTGCAAAATAATAGTGGTAATAATATTATATAGAGATATGTTGTCTGTAAATCAGTGGTGACAGTCAACCTGGAGTCCAAGCAAAAAACCATGTGCAAATGGCTTTATTGAAAATCAATGTGCATTTGTAAGTGAGGATTGTTTCTTAAATCCTTTGTGTTCATGGCTGGTTTTATAGTGATGACACTTGCAGGGAATGCTACAGCTCTGTTTTCTGAGAGTGCTAGAGCAGGTAACCAAATTTCCTCCCCATTTTCTTTTTCCACCTGCCCAAACTGGTACCGTGCTTGAGTAAAAGGAAGCTGTACGGCAAATGCTTTCATAGTTCACAGTGTTGCCTATGGTACAGACAAGTTAGCAAATACAAGCAGGACATCATTCGCTGGGGATGGCTGGCAGTCGCCTCCCTGTGCCTAGAGGGGGACACGAAGTAAAGCAGGAGGGTGAGAAGAAGCCTGGTGCCTGGCTGTCCTGCTCAGGACTCTTGCTCTGTTTCTGTGTGTGTAACACTTCTGACACCTTGATGGTGGCAAATTTTCCAGCTGCACTTCAAGACACTAGTGTCCCTGGTGGTTTGCTCTCTGCGTGGAAGAAAAATACACTTGTGCCTCAGCCAGTCCAGTGAGCGTAGCTTAAACTGATGTCAGATTTGCATTAAAACACGGAGTTTGAGAGGCAGGTGGGGGTGGCAATCCTGTTAAACCGTGGCAGCTGTGTGCCCTGGGCAGCAGCCCCAGCTGAAGGTCCTGTCGGCTCCAGGGCTCAGGAGAGCATTTGAGGGACCCCTCAGCTGAGTAGGCTGGTGAAGGTTACAGGGCGTTTCTGGTGCTGCAGCTCTTCAGGCTGGATCTTCTAAGAAGAAGTAGGTTGCTTATTTTTCTTAATTCATTTTTATATTTGTGTATGTCAGCTGTCTGTTGGATAACTGCTTTCTAGTAATTTCCACTTCTGTGTTGGCTTGTAGTATCCACTTACCAGAACATGGCCAGGCAGAGCAGAAGCAATCTTTGTTGCTGTGCTGTGGTCCAGACCTGGTGGTCTGACTTTTGGTTTTCCATGATGGGCTGCTTCTGCTTTCCATTCCACCCCATCTGAAACACTTTTTCTCCCCTGCTTCTCCATGAACATCTCATTAGCTTTACCTGTTTCATTTTTAGATTATGCATTCAGGTGGACTTTCAAAGTTGTTTTTCCTCAATCAAGACCTCTTCTGTGCTGTTATTCCATCCCTATGTACACCATAAACTTTAGGTGGCCTTTCCCTTTGCTTGCCTACCAGCTATGTGTGGATCTCTGGAAATGCTAAAGCTACTGTAACCAGGTCTGTGCGCTCTGCGCAGTTGCCAGCAATCGAGATGGGCTAAGGTGTGTTTCTAGAAACTAAGTAATAGAAGAGTGAAAAATGTTTCATCTAGAGAATGTGGTAATAATCTGTCAAGAAAAAGGACTATTCTAACCTTTCTAAAAAATAGGAGAAGACCATCCATCTTATGACTGGAGACTGAAACAGGGAATGCTGCTCTTATTTGACTTTTGGCTGATCATCTAAGCATTTTCACATGTATGCCATATGCTTATGTTATTTATACTTTCACATTTTGGTACATATATATTACTCCATCTGTATTTTTTTCCTTTTAGTCTTTACCATTCTGCATTAGGCTTGTACTTAAATACAAACCTGTCAAATAAGTTTTAAACACCTGTTTCATTACTTAAAGTATAGCATGATGCATTTTTCAGACAGGAGTCCTAGATAATATTTTCTCAGGTTTTCTTACACTGTACATTCACAGATTATGCATTGTGCATAGAAATGCTATCTGAAGTTATGAGCTACTGACTTGCTAAAACAAGACTGAATTAAAAAGAAAAGCAAAATGTTTGCTGTAATCAAATAGACTTGTGTTATCCTTGGTCACTTTATCTGACCAATTTTAAATGTAAAGTGGTAGCAGTCTGTGGGCATAGGAAAGGGTTTCTGCAGAATTTCTCAGAATGGTGTAAAAAGTAACTCTTCACCTAGCCTGTGAAACAAAATCCATTTGCAAAGCAGGCTGTTGCTAATTACATTCTGTGCTCAACGTGTTGACTGAAAAGCCCCTGTCCGCTGTGTGTTTACATATATGTGCTGCTGTATAAAGAACGGTTTCTGTCAGATGTATCCTTTAGCTTTAGAAACTGTTCTATCAGTGAAGGCAATCTCTTTGGAAAGACAAGGGAATGAGAAAGAAAACAAAATGAAAGATATTACTTCAAATAATATGTTTGAATCCTATTCTAGCTGCTTACAAAATACCAGTTTTCCAAAAGGAAAAAAATTGGAAAAAGCTTTCATGCTCTGCTGCCAGAGATACCACAGCTCATTTGCACCTCCCCTCAAAGAGGAATGAATTAAGGACAGCTGACTTGGAGACCACAGAGATGAACGTGGCATAGAAAACCAGGGAAGAAGGAACGTACCGAATCATGGTGAATTTGATTGAAGAAGTCCTTCAGGGCATACACAAAATGAGATAGAAAGCTTCACGTAATATGAGTATTTCTAGTGCAGAGGGAGGAAAGAATGTTTCTCACGCAGCTAATGTACTGGGATGAACCAGTGCGAAGGCTTCAGTTGACGGTACTGCAGCCACCGCTCCACCAAACTACGAACCTTTTGAAAGCTCCTTTGTGTCTAAGATACTGAGTCCCATCATCTGATAATTTTAGATATATCTGTTTTACATGATGCAATTACTTGAGGTAGCTGTAAATCGAGTAGATAAAATAGCAGAAATAGTTGAGTTGCAAAAACATGGCGTATGTGGCGAGCTACTTAGTCTCACTGGGCAAACAAAATAGTGCTGCTTTTATGCAAGTTAGCTGCTGTCTAGACATACCTGTAGCCTCCTAAACTACTTAGTACTTCTGAAAGTTTTACCACTATACTCATCAGTCATTTTATATGCTTTAGAAAGCCATGCAATGACTGTTTAATTATGCAAAGTGGAGGTATAATTAAATTTCACTGGAACTGTGGGGATTTGAATATGATGAAATAAAATGGGTTTAGTTTTACAGGCTCAGTGTGCCACAGAGGAATCGCCAAGCCTTTTGATTTTCTTTTTTCATATTGGTAATTCTCTCTGGGGGAATGGAGAGTCTGGGCCCAAGGTGGCTTTCTGTCTTTGTGACAGGCAGTGTAGATGTACACTCGTAAAAGTTAAATGTTGCCAAGCACAACTCAAAGATGAGATTTGTTTTTCTCTAGGAAAGCTGCCAGCACTGTTAATACGTGCATCTGGAAGTTCTTGAAACCTGGTAATGAGGACAGTGGTAAAAGCCAAATAAAGAGTCAAAATAAGCAAATCTATAATACAACTTTCAAAAATAGTAGCATGAGACTGGGCGCCTAGGCATGTGGGCTGAGTGTATAATGCTGCCTCTTCACAACCGTAAGAGCTGCAAGCTCAGCTGTTCTGGAAAATCAGGCTGCTTGCTTAAAAATTGATGTAAGAGATTGGCTTTTGCCTGATATCTGGAACTTTTAATCTTCCTCCTTCAGCCTTCTAACAGTGGAGATGGCTAAGTACCTCCTGTGTACTGTTGGGTTGCTTACTGTGCAGGGTAGTGTGGTAGTGATTTGCTTTTGCTTTTCTTTTTCTGATTTAAGACCCATTTTGGAGAGGACAAATTGAAAACATAATGGGTTTAATATTGAAATTAAATACTTGTTGAGGTATTGTTGCTTTTCAGCCAATGGAGCAGAGCCCGAGGAAGGAAAAATGGTTGAGAATGAAGGAAAACGGTGGAAAAAATGCATTTGCAGCATTCCTCATCTAGGTCAGGCTTTCCCAAATGGTGCTTAGTGGTGATGGGCTGGTTAGTGATGGCTTTCCTCTGTCTTCAGCTACGATACTGTAATCTTTAAAGATAGACAGAGAGGAGGGATGGTGTTTCATATAGTTGTGGATCAGAGTCACAGTCCAAGATCCATCTGTGGCATGGCTGCCTATATTGCAAGTGTATCATACAGTGATATAAAATATGGAAATTGCATTCCATAGGTGTAAAGGGCAAACCTATAACTTGCATCATGACTTCTATTTCTTTTGAGGTTGTCTGATTTCAACATTTGAGCCTGAAGCTTTCAACCTGGTGTCGGGCTTGAGCTGGACTCTTTTTGTTCACTTTAAAAAGAAATTTCGATATAATTCAGCCATTTCCAGAGTGTACGTAAGTGGCAAAATGGCTGTGTTTGTTTCCCTCTCCAATGTGCTCTCTCTCTCTTGTGTTTTGTTTTTGTGTGTGTGTTGGCTTGTGGTTTTTTTTTTCTTCTTTTCTTCTTTTCTTCTTCCTTTCAGCAAACTTCTTCTAATCAGAAGAGTCCGCAGAGTCATTTCATTGAGGGGAAGACCCAGCATCTTCATCCCTAAAAAGGAGATGTAAAATCCAGCAGATAACATTGAGTTGGAGGCCTTGTTGTAGCTCCAAAACCTCCCAGAGTTAACAAGAGCGTGTGCTGAGAGCAGTGCCATGGTGTGGCAGCTGGGCTGGGGAAACACCTGCGCTCTGCTGAGCTGTTGCATCCTCTGGCCACATTCAGTGCCTCCGGTAGATGGTAGTTGCTGACTTAAATAATTCTATATTTCCGCCTTAAGCGTGCAGTATATGTGGGTTTGTGCTTTGCCTGTATGCCCTCCCAGTTGACCTGGAGGGTCTGTTTTCCTGGCGGGACTTTCTCAGCTGTTATTGCTGCAGTGTGCCTCCAGTTCAGATACCTGTGAGTCCTAACCTGTGTGTAAAAGGTAACCGCAGTTTGCAGCGGTGTCATAACACATACATGCAAGACGTTAAAGCAAGGTGGCATTTACTTATGGCCCTGTTTTACCTACAGAGTGTAAATAAGGTGCTTGTAGCACAGGATTTCAGAATTATTTTAATTATGCAATATCACTTATGAGTCAGTCAGAAGTTGATGTAAGTGCACTAATTTGCACAGCTCCTGATACTGGTGGATGCGTAAAATGACTATAAATGTGTGTTAAAAGTGGAGGAGGAAATTATACTAACTTGCATAGCAAACAAAGATGTAGCAGGAAAATCAGTACGGCTTTCTGTCTTGCGGCTTCTAGTGAGAGGCTTTGGTTACCACTTGTGCTACCAGGGGTGCAGATCTGTCCCTGGTTAATTATTGTGTTCATTTACAGTGTCTTGGGCTACCTTTCTGGTGCATGCTGGTCTCTTGTAATGAAATGCCTCAGAGATAAACCATGGCCCCATACTAGTTCAGATCTGACCTGCAGGTTTTCTGAGTGGCAGTGGGTGTTTAGGATTGACGATGTTCTCCTTAAAACTCTAAATAACACGTCAAGAATTCAGTTTTATTTGCATGTAATCACACAGCCCCCATAATCATTTAAGCAAATGTTTCAGAGATACCGTACTACACAATTATTCATGGGTGGGGAATAAGCCTGTGTGATGGGAAAGCCCTGCTAGTGTTAATGCCTCCTGTAGCACTGCGAAGTCTTGCAGTGACAGGCAGCAAAAAGTTTCCCTCTTGATCTTCTGGCAGCTGAGGAGGAAAATGCCATTCAGCAGTTATACCCCACCTTTATTTCTTTCCATTCTGTTTCCTGACCTCACCTGTGGGCAGATTTTTTGGGAAACATGCTTGTTCTGTGTTTATCCTTTCGAAGAGCTACTGGAGCACCACTGAATGACAATGCTGAGGGACTGGCTCCTGAAGCCTCCGGTAGCTTTGACCACCTTGTTAGTTAATGGCTGTGGTGTATAAACCATTTACTGACTTACCTAGCTTGAGCCCAGATCAAATGATCACATATGGACATCCTCAGCAGATTATTCTACACTTAATTATTAACAATTTTTCTTTTTTAAAAAGAACAAGACTCACCAGGGATAGGTGAGCTGAAATACGGTTCCAGAGGAAAAAGATGCTTTTTGAGACAAATGAATCGTTTCCATACATTCCAAAGCTTTTGAGGTAGCTGACTGTTTTTAGGTTTCTCATCATCTTTGCAGACTACATAGACAGAGGAAACACCGAAACAGACGTAGCATAAGGTTACAAGCAAATTAAGTGCTTTACAAGGTGTGCTAGATGGGCTTGCCACACTCCTGCATAAACTGAAATTATAATGTGAGAGGGAGGGGTGGAAACCAGCAATGTCAAAAAACAGAATTAAAAAACCTCCAGTAAAATTAAACTGTTCCTTTCAGAAAACACAGGTGGTCCTTTATTCAGGTCTTTTTTTTTGGTCAACATCCTTGCAGTGAGGGGAGGAAATCCTAATGGGTTCCTTTAAATTTAGTATTTGATAGTATAGTCCTACTCCTATCTTTAATGCTTAAACTTCTGTCCACTTGCCTTTCTTCATAACTGCCTTAGGTTTCTTTTTCTGTGTAAATATCTTAAATAACTACTATAGAACATTTTAAATGATTTCTGTCACCTCGCGAGTACTACCCAGTTCTTCCACCTTTTCAAAAATGTGATGTTATCTCATAACTTGAGCTAGCATATACAATAAAACTGGTGATATTTTTCTGCCATATGATTAAACTTTGAACAACACTTTTTGGGGCTTGTGTATGCACGAGCTATAATTCCTGCAGGGACCTTCTGGCCAAGCTTGCAGATGACTAAATTGATTTGTTTTCAGAAGTGCTGAATGGGTAGATAGCAAGACTTCCCACCTGGCTTTTGCTTGTCTGATTTTTTTTTTTCTTTTAAATATTATTTTTGTCTAGGATGCAGAACAGATCTTTGTTAATGTTTTCATCTCTATCTGGGCAAGCTCTCTGAGGGTGACCTTATAAATGAATAGTCTTTCACTTCTATGAAAAGAGCTTGTCTACTAAGGAAATCACTTGGCTTGAAGCGTTGTGACTGTATTTAAGTAAGATTATATTTAACTGAGATTTTTACAGAAGAATTAAAAAAAATAAAGTACAAGCTATTCAACTTAAAACTGTAATAAAAATGGTTTGCCAGCAACTGGTGTTTTTTCATACTGCCAAATATCTGCTTGTTACACTGTTGTCCATCTGTGTAGGTCTGTTGCTCTTGAAGTTTCATAGTAAAATGAACAGAATGTTCCCCCCCTCCCCCCGCCCCGAAATCAGTATTCTGATGAAATCTGCAGACCAGCATAGATGAGAGAATTGATCTTACCTTGTCCCTATTCCCACAGGCATTGTTCCAGCACCCATGCTCTGCTCGCAGTGGGTGGGTGAGAGCTGTGTTACAAGACATGGAAGGAGAAAGGGGATTTGCAGTAGTGTTGGCTGTGGGGAGAGATGAGAGGAACTCTTTAGCAATGGAGAAGTGTGCCAGACGTGGAGAGGACCTGAACATTGTTTTTTCATGAGAAGTCTCTGACGGGGAGGAAGCCAAAGTCAGTAGTGGGCAAGGTACCTGTTCTTTTCCATCTTGTCTGAAGGAGAAGGAAAAATCAACGATAACCTCTGGTACATACCCTTTATAGCCTACAAACTGAGATGTTCAATGACATAAAAGCACATCTTTATAAAGTCAGAATGCATTTCTGGTTTGGTCTGTGGTTACCACTAAAGGCTTTATACTAATGCTGTTATTGGGGGCAGCTGCATTATAGCACTACTTACTTATTTATTCACTGTAGTGACAGTTACATTTCATGTAGCAGCTGCTGAAGCCAAGGCTATTCAGCAAGGACAAAATGTGATAAAACTTCAATGAGGTTTTGTTCTGCAATATTAAGTTTTAATTTTTTGTACAGGAACAAATATTTTTCTACTGCTATTTTCAACTTTTGTCTGTAGTATTAGCAAAGAAACTCAGTAGCTGCTAGTTAGGGATGTTGAATTCACTTAATTGCATTTGACTCTTATATGCGTACCTGTTCTAGATATATAACCAGCTTTGTAAAGCCTAACTGCATGGAAGTCATTATTATGATAGAAACAGCCCACCCTGTGTTTTGAATGCTCTCAGCTTTTGTTAATTCCTTTTAGTGTAATGAGCGCTTAGCCTCTGGGCAGGGGGAGGATAAAGCCCTAGTGTAGTATACAAGTGATTTAGGAAACTCTTGACACATGCAGAAAATGGTATCTGCTCTGGAAGGCTTATTGATTGCTTCTAAATTTTAACGAAGCATTTGATGGGGAAAGGGCAAACTCTACCTTGGAGGATACCAATAAGATGCTCGGGTTAGTGCAAATGTGACCAGAATGTCTGTGCCTTTAGGGTCTTTATTCTGCTGTTATTCACCCAAGGTGTTTGGTGTAGTCACTTCTGTTTTGCTGGAAACTAGATTAGCCCTAACTGTGGGTTGGGGTTCTGCTTTTTTTTTTTTTTTTTTTTGTGTGTGTGGGGTTTTTTGTTGTTGTTCACGGGGTTTTGTTTTGGTTTTGGTGCTAGTAACTTTTGTGCTGCTGTAACGAAGTCCTGGACTTTGTTCCTGCTGGCAGCCATGCTCTTGTGAGTGGATCCAATACGTCTGGTCATCAGTGTAAAAATATGTCTCTGCCTGGGCAGCGTTCAGCCTGGCTGGGGGAGTCGGTAATGAAGTAGCCAAGCATGTGCTTGCACGGGCTGGTGGTGGCTGGCTCCAGACAGACCTGCTCCCTACTTGGGCAAAGCCAACGGTGCTACGGGCCAGTCTGCTTTTGGGAACAGACTCCAGATTAGAGAGTAGACAATTAATTGTCTTTTCCCCATCTGCAGGAGGACTTTGGCTACTGCCCAGCAAAGAGTGACACTTACAGGAAAAGGTTGTTTGACCCATTTCGGTGAATGATTTGTCATGTCCTTCACTTTAAAGCTGATAATAACCACTGTATTTGTATTAATACTTATTTTCCTCTCTTAACTCTGGAGAATGGTTTTCATAATGGCTGGTGAACTACCAGCAGTAGTCTCTGTAGATACTAAGCAACTCTTCCAAGATGATAAATGCTGTATGTGTAATCAAATCCTGCCATAAATTGATACTAAAGACTTTTCAGGCTTGCTTGCTCTTCGGCTGTGGCAGCTCTGAGAGGAAGTGTCTTTGATTCAGGATTTGCTGCCCTTCATAAAGGAGGCAGAGTTGGTACTTGCATTTTACATGTGAAATATCCATGACAAGTAGTGATGTTTTGTTTTCAGTACGTATAACATCCCTAGGACACCAGTAAAGTGACCAGAGTAAATACTAATGTGCTGTCTCAAGATGTTGCTCCCCTTCCACATCTCACTTCGCATGAGCTATTACATAGCTGTAGTGGTGGAAAACAAACTGCTATATTTAAATGTATTTTTTAATATACATTAGTAACAGACATATGTTTTATGTGTTTAGCTGTAATAAACGCTTTTCCAAATTTATATTATCTAGCTTTCTGTAAATGTTTATTTTTGTGCAGGAGTCTGAATGTTTTATTCACAGAACTAGTTGGAATTTTTTTGACAAAACAAATCTCAGAATGTGGCAATTTGTTGAAACCAAAACTTTACTGGGGAATGTAGCACTTTCTATGAAATACTTTTTTCCAGAAAAGCTTTGACATGCCTTCAGTGTGGTTTTTGGTTTGAGGAAGAAAGAGACTGCTACCCTGGGCTGGGGGAAGCTGAAGGTGCTGATCTGGGATGTGCCCCATTTGGCAGAGCAGGGAGTTGATCCTGGTGAATCCCGTCTCTTTGGCTTGGTTACATCCTAACAGGGAATGCAGAAATCTTAAGTGTCAAACAGATCCCGTGTGGGTCTAATCACAGCACAAAATTTATCAAGCTTCTGCAAGCAGTAAAAGCCCTGTTTGAACTGTTGCTGGTTTTGCGGGATAGCTGGCACGGAGCACTGCGCACAGCTCCGGAGCAGTGCAGCCTGTCCGGCTGCCGGGGCGGTCCTGGCCCCTCCTTCAGCTCAGCTGCACTTGGGGAACCAGACCCAGCCTTCGTACAGACCTGCTCCCTGCCCGCATGGTACAGAGATAATTCTGTATGAGAGGGCTTCCTCCGGGCCAGGAGTCAGGGGTGGAATAAACAAGGCTGTCTTTTGCCAGTCTCTTTGAAGATACCTGGGGGAAAAGGCTCTGCTCCCCCCAAAAACCTCACACTCATTTATTTCCTTTTGAACTTTGGATATCAAACGTAAAATGCCGGGCCTGGTTGTCCTAGGTCACACTGGTCTCAAAGAGCATAAATTCACAGGAGCTGGCAAGAAGTTTGCCAAGCCCAGTTCTCTGCCTAGAGCGTTAGAGCATAAAGGGATACTAAACCACCTCTTTTTGCTCCCCAGCTTGTGATCTGTAAAAGGCAGCTGCCTCTGCCGATTGCTGGCAGGCCCCAAGGAAGGATTGCACTCGGGGAGGGTGGGACAGGCTCATGAGGATGCTCATGAGCCAAAATGCAAGTCCACAGCGAGTAAAACAAGGTTGCGCTTGCAGGGAGTTGGCAACAGAGATGGTCTAATTTGCCTTGAGTGCATTTATTTACCCTCTTTATTTTCTAACATAAAAAGCTGGCAATTTCTTTTCCTATGGAGAAATTTCTGAAGAATAAGCTTGCCCTGTCTCCTCCAAGACAAAGCATTTCTGCAGTGGGGTCCAGTGGAGCCAGAGCTTGACGTGGTTGGGCTGCCTGAAGTGTTTAGAAAGGCATTTGTTTCCCTCACTGAATTATGGAGGTGGCATTGCTGCTTGTTGTGCTTGCTGAGATTTCCTTTAGGACTGGAGCTGGCAGTTCTACTTTTTTGATACCCAGGCACATAAAATAACTTCTAGTTGTTTGAATTCCCCGTGTCTTAGCTGTGCTCTGTGCAGCTGCTCTCCTACATGACAAAGGTAAAGAACACATCAGCACCTTGCTTCTGGCTCTCCTAATTGCTACAAAAGTTCCAGTAAATCAGTGCTGTATTCTCTGCTTGTATTGCATTTGCCTGTTTTGTTTTTTTTGTTTTTTTTTTTTTTTTTTTTAAAACCTCTGAGCTCCGTATCTTTGAAACGGGATGCCACAGTTTCCATCATTACCCTCCCTACGTAGGGTCTGACTCTGAAACGCACATTTTCACTACGGTGAAACCATCTGCTACGTGTGGGGAATTAGCAGTACTGGGCATAATGTTTCTTTATAGCTATCTAGAAATGTGCCCAAATAGTGCAATATAATCAGGCGTAATAAGGTTTAAATGCCTGTTCAACACATAGATCTGCAGTAAGGCTGTTTTCACATCATCTTGCGTTGGCTTACATTATGTTGTATTGAACATCATTTCAGGTTTTGTTTGCTGGTGTCATACGGGACCTGCTGTTGTTATCACCTTGGATAGATGTGTTTTTAATGATGGTGTTCGGAGATACAGATATAGCTGAATTTACATGAACTGGACAATGAGTGTGATATAAGCTGCCTTGCATTTACTGGAAAGTAAAAGCATATATATGGGTAGATAATGTAGAGTAGTAAACATGCTGTAAATCCACAGTTAACCTCCCAGGTGGAACGTGACAAACCCTAGATATGGCTCCACAAACAGGAGTTAGAATAACATTAGTTACAGTTGTTCTTTTCATAAATCCACAGCATTTGTAGGGCTCTGAGCTTTTGTATACTTTTTTCACAATTGTTATCTATCTTTAAAGGCTTCTGTTTATTTTCTTCCTTTTTTTTTTTTTCCAGCATGTCTCACTTACAAACTAGAGCGTGTTCTTTTCACACTGTATTGAATTGTGCATCCATGGGCATCATAGAAAACATCCCCGCCCCCAGCTGCCGCCCCTCGCTCGCTGTAGTTGGTGGAAATTCTGGTCTTTTTTTAAGACTTACGTCCCTTTAAAATGTTAACTAATCCTTAGTCCATCATTTGTAGGTAACTACAATCTATAATTTGCGGAAGTTAAAATTGAGGCAGAGAGGCTAACTTGCTGCAGGTGTCAGTGATACAGCAGTAACGCATGAATTAATCATCGCAAGCATCCTTATAGAACTGCTAGTGCAGAATCCTGTTAGGCATCTGAAGTGTGGGGCTTCCCAGCTCCCGGATCTCTAAGTTGCACTGCTGATCTTCGTATCTTTCCCTCTTTTTCCTGTGTCCCTGATGATGACTGTTCATCAAGAGTGATGTATGCTAAACTGTTAGTTAAGTTCCCGTACTGTCAGACTATAAAAACTACTGATGTTGAAAGATGGGGGACACCTCGCTGCCTCCCTCCTTCCTGTTTCTGCTAGCCTAGTTGCAAATTATCAGTGTTGAAAGAAGTCATGAGGAAAGAAGGGAGAATGCATGACTGGAGAAAACTTCAAATGCTAGAAAACTGATAAGCTTCGAATGTCCCTTTGCCACCTGGCAGGCTTTATGGGACCAGAAACCTGTTTTGAACACACTGTTTCTAATTTTAAGAGATGCTATTCATTGAGAAAAAGACTATTGAGGCCAAAATATTGGTTATAAAATATACCTTACCAGAAAAAGTGACTGTCTCACATGGATCCTTGGTGTTCTGTGCAGGATTATAGAGAAATGTGACCCCATTCTCAGCACACCAGGACAGCGAGCAGGTGTTCTCTCACACACTTGCTGTCACAGGCCCTCTCTGTACCAGCGGATTGACGTGCTCTCTAATAATGCTTTCCATGTCAGGACTAGTATGTGGTAAGGAAGAACATGAAACCTGCACCAAATCTGCTTGGCTCAAGAAAAATAGATATTGTTGACCTTGGATTCTGACCTGTTTTCCTTCAGTGAAATTATGCTGGCAAGAAAACTTGAATCGGGTTTTACTCCTCTTTATAACCTCTCCCTGCCCTACTCAAACACCACAACTGCTAGCAGCAGTGGGTTCTTGGCTATGGAGTATTGCAGGTGTTATGAAGGTTCAGCTTGGCACCATGCTGAGCGGTTAGAGAACGTTTCTCTCCATTTCTACAGAGAGAGGAAGGAAGAACAAAAATCCAGTTGGAACTGTTGTTGTTGAAAAGAGTGGAAGGGTTTAAGGCTTATAGTTAATAATAGCAAGCTATGTTCATCTGCCATTTGTGAAAGTGAAGTCCTTGGAAAAGAAAGATGGCTTTTGGAAGAATTTCCACCATAATACATTCAAAATACATGTTTAAAACGTTTTTATGTCCAGAAGAATGGCCTGCATCAACTTTGTGCTTTCTTTTATTTGAAAGCAGTAACAAAAATTGGTTTTACTTGATGGGTTCCCACAAGGGAGGAGTACTGCCATCCCTTAAAACTCCAGGAATACTTTTCTCATCTCTTTCTCCAGACTCTTCAAATAAGTTTGGGTCTGCAGTGGACCTAAGCAATGTTGGCAGGGTATCAGCATCATTCAGTCCTGCTTTGGTTGTGCCTTTTGGCTGTGAGCTGGTGTTACAGCTGGTGAAAGGAAGCTCAGGTTCCCCAAATGCATTGCTCTCTAGGGTCCATGTGGACAGCTTTTGGGGCAGGCAGTGCTGTGAAATGGATTATGGTTTCAAGCCCATTTGGTGCAAGGAAGGTGCTTGGATGCTATTCTCCAATGACAGATGCAAATGGACACCTTGGAGCCAGGAGGTTTTTATCCTGTTCTCCTCCTTCCACCAGCTTTCCCTGTCCCATAAGGATCCTCTGCTTTTGCCTTCCTCCTGCTTCTGCAGAGCTGAGCCCTGGTCCTCAGGGAGGGTGGTACACAGCTTCTGACAATGCAGCCCTTCCAAAAGTGAGCACCAGACTGACTGGAAAGTGCTGAATTGTGTGCACCCAACAGTTCTGGGCACTTTGCCTTAATATTTCATGACAAAAGATATTACTGAATTATCTAAAATTATTTTGTGGCTCTTGGCTGTTTTTCTTAGGGTTTTTTCACTCCTTTTTTTCTTGTATTCTTAGTCAGTTGCTCAGTCTAGCAAGGTGGTTGGCCACAAAACTGTCACATCCTGATCAATATAAATGGTAATGGTAACCTGGCTGACTGAGGTGTAACCATGTAGATAGAAAAAAGTTGCTGTCAAACACATGCGACTTTCACAGCATGTGCCCAGAACTCTTTTACTCCTGCGGTGTCCTACAGCTAAAGGTAGGATGGACAAGATCTCAGTGAAAGGAGAGAGGGAACATGACATTATCCCTGTCAAACAAGATGGAACACTTCTGTTTATTCCTAGAGTTATGTAGGATTACATTTAGGACTCTTATGAGAGGCAACCACTAAAGTCAATCCCGCTTTCACCTAGAAAATGGACAGACTGTCTCTTGGTGACAAAGACCCTCTGACAGGCATCAAAGCAAGTGAAGCTTGCTGTGTCACACTTTGTGGAAAATAAAATTGGACTCATTCTATCAATCTCCTTCTCTAACCCTCTTTAGTTTTTTTTTCCCGCTGCACACCCCAGAGGACATGATGGTTATTGGATATATTTGTTTGCTGTGTCAGTCGAGTGAAAAGTTTCACTCTGATGCTGTGGCTTGTTTCGAGCCGCTGGTAGTGTCGCGTTCAGCCGAGGCTTCCTTCTGAGCCTGCGGGTGTGTGTGTGCACACATGCAGGAACGGCCTGTGGTTGCCAGGCACAGTGAAAGCTCGCTGTTATTCCTGTCTCATCTCCATGACAGATTTATTTTCCTCTGCATGGTTACGGTGACTCTTGCTCATGTTCTGGCCTTCTCAGTGGCACTAACCTTCTTCTCTGAGGCTGGTCTAATGCAGGCACTGCCCAGCTCATCGGGTTACAAAATGGGCCAGGAAAATCTTCTTTGATGCTGGTCAAAGGCTGCTGTTGGATCCCTTGGCTTTGTTCCTCCACTGAATAATGACTTGAATTTCTTGACCTCTTCTCCGAGGCCCCGCTTTGTGCAGGGCATGCTAGCCTTGTCAGCTGGGTTGCAGCATCTCCTGCAGCCACTGGCATATCGCCCAGCGTGTGGCTGCTTTGCACCTTGCTCTGCCACTCCACTGCTCCCCGCAGCTCCCTGGGGACCTCTGTGACTTGCAAGGCATCCAGGAGGCTTACAAGTTCAGTTTCTTGTGTGCTAGATCTATGTGTTTATGAGAAAGTAAGTAAACATGCCATGAAATGCTGCTGTGTTCCTGTGAGGTCTTAGTGGCTCTGAAGTTTTCCTTCCTCCCTGCCGTTATGTCCAAAACGTCTCCAGTCTCTCCCCAGAGCTGGTCAGGCCTGGCCCCCATCCTGGGGGTGGCAGGACACTCATGGGTGAAGCAAATGTGTTGTATTGGTGAAAGTCTCTGGCTGCAGGTCTCTCTGGGGCGTTTTTCCCAAGATTATCCCAGAGTGATGGGGGGAGCCCTGGTGCTTGCTGGAAAGGGGCAGTAAGGCAGTAATGGTGGCTGGTGAACTTGGCTGTCTTATGGGCAGTGGCTTGTTTTTGTCCCCAGTGGACCAAAAGGCAGGCTCTGGACTAGGTCTGATTTCAAATGCTTATGTAGAAGATCTTAAGATGGATCCAAAATTCCTTCTAAGTAGGGCTCCTTGGCTTCCCATTGAAAGAACATCTGAGCTCACAACGCAAACAGGGCTGGTTACTGCAGTCTGATATCAAAACCCATTGAAGCTTTCCTTTCTTAATAACCAGCCTTTGGGATCTGTCACAGCTGCTTTTGGCCACACTGAAGATGTGCTGGTTGTCCGGATAGCAGCACAGTCAGCTGCAGAAGGGACTGTCAAGTGGCTGGGTACCCAGTTTAAAGCACTAGATAAAAATGAGAGTGCTTAAATAATTCAGAAGGGAAATAGATTTGACCCCTTGAGTTCACTGATTCTTTGACATAAACCTACCTCAAACCAATTTTGCTGTTAAAACCACTTTTAGCTCTGTACCTAGTCATTTAACGCTTGCTAGTGCATTAAGTGCACAAACAGTGTTACAAACAATTCCAGCCCTCTTAGCGAGTCCTTGCTGTTGTCCCAAGAAAACCTCTTCTTCAATAACTTTCTTTTTCTCTTTCTGGATCCTAGAGTTTTCAGTAAGATCCAGACAGTACTTTAGGTCATATTTAAATCAAGCTTCTTGGTATTTGTCTGTCACTTTATTAATACAGGTTCTTCTCCAAAAGTGCCGCCTGCACATCCTAAAATATCTAGAGCAGTGCCTGGGCCACCTGGTGCTGCAAACCCTAAACAGCAACCAGGTAATGGAATTGATTCCTGTTCAATGAAGAGGAGTGAAGGAGTTAAAACTTCTCAAAATTGGACTGTAGATGGAACTGAACTGTGCTGGTGCCGAGCCTATGAGATCTATTAGTTTTGACAACCTCAGTTATTCTGGTGCTTCTCATCATCTGTAAAGTTAACAAGGGCTGATAAGAGATGATGAGGCACCACACGGGTTTGTATTTCAGAACTCATAAATATCTCACAATACCATTTTTCTTACAATCAGATACATTAATTTGTCGACTGCAGATGTTGCTGAATATTCACTTGGTGCAGAGGTTTAACAAAGGCGCTGCAAGGATAAACATTTTAAATCGGCAGATAGAAGCCATGGGTTGTGCTGTGTGCTCAGCTGTTACATGTTTTCAAATGCATGTACTAATTTTACTGAAATTGTTGATTTTTTTGGACCTGCTTTCTTCCTTGAAAATATATTATGATTCATAGGCAACCCCCTCCTCCAGCTGTATTTTTATCCCTTTTCGGTGTGACTTCGTAATTTCATACTAGTGAGTCAGATACCTGAGGGTGAATTTAATTTGAAACAAACCTTACTCTTGGCAGAACAATTTTTACGAGGGGATCAAACAATGTAACATACAATTTTCTCAGGCTGCATGTCACCTGGAGATGCCTGCAACTCAAATTAAGTAAAGGTGCTCTTTCAAGCAAAAAAAAATATCATGAAATACAGTGTGGACAAACTCTCCAAAGTAGCAGTTGTTCTTTCTCCTGCTATAATAAGATGGAGCACACAAATATCACTTGATTAACAGCTGCAGTATTAATTTCCCTTTTTGGTTGCTTGACTCACAGCAAGAATCATGTCAATGCAGCAGAGAAGCAATTAAATTGATTTTAATCTTTGTCAGAGAAGATAACATGCCTCTTTCTCTTCTCATTTAAATAATTAAAGTTTCAGCAGGTATTATTTCTGGCTTTAAAGAAATTGGTATCTTAATGTAATAGAATCCTTGTAATTATACACTTAATGGGTCTTAATAAGTTAATCATGGTTTTTCATTTAAAATGTTTTTTTACTTATTAAACTTTTATTTGCTTTGATGGTTATGCTTTTAAGAGGGTAGAAAATATTAAAAAAATAAAGTTCTAAAAAGCACCTCACATCTCTTTCTTTTTTTCATATTCCTACATGGCCTTTCAAATTCACTTTCAGTGGAATAGCTGAATTTCAACACATGCTTTAAAAATTCTTACCCAGTGAAGCTTTCTGTTATGCTACAGTTAATTATTTTGTTGAAAAAGCTTCATATAATGAGGAAAAACAAATATTCTTTTATCTTTGCTGTAGTGCAAACTCCAATTCAGTTGGAGTACAGCAAATATTTCTTCGTCCTCTTTGATCCAAGCTGTTAGGCAGTATTTGGGGTCCTCCAGGTTATTCCCATTAGGCGGAAAAATGGCTGGTGGAGTCAGGTACGTCTTTGATGCGATGCTCTGTTTACCCGGAGCGCGTGTACAGCCTCTCTCCCCACACCCGGTAAGGAGCCGCTATCTTGCCTTGCAGTCCCAAGCTTGCCTGTTCAGTCAGCACTTTACCCCCAGATGTTTCTCTTGGTAATGTCTTGACATGGCAAACTATCTTTATTTCTTTTGTTTTGAATCCCCCACCCCCCACCCCCTCCACTTACAGCAGGATTACCAGCAGTCTTATGTTACTTGTTCTGGTCTTCTGGCTGGGGAGAGCCTTAACCCCTCTGGCCAAGAAAAAAGCCCCAGCCGACAGCAGACCATGTTTCTTTGGAGCATGCATGGATGCTCTCTGCTTCGTGTACCCTCTTCACACAGGGAAAGGCAGAGTGAAAAGCTCATTTGCCTTTTAAAGGGGGCAGATGCCCCAATCTGCCTGGGGAGGATTGTCCACAGGGGGACCTGTGGCTCTTGGGCTGAGTTTTGGGAGGCCCCTGGCCCTTCCTGGGGCTCGAGCCAGCCCGGGTGGCCACGAGCAGCTTGTACTTGCCGAGGGCACGGGACTCACTGGTGCAGAGCTGGCTTCTGCTTTGGAGGTGCAACCCATACCTCCTGTGGTTCATCTTCTAGTGGCGAGGTGGGTGAGGGGAAAGGCAAAAATACCAAGGGCACCCTACTTTGCAAGGTTTAGTACAAAGGACTCTAGAAATGTTTGGGAAAATGAAGACAGTTCCATCTGGAAATGCTTGTGTTTTGAGAATTGAAACCATACATATAGAAATAGTGACAGGGCAGGTGAAGTTTCATTAAAAAAATTGTGAATGTCTTCCTGTACAACTAATATACTTTGTATTCTATAAACAGAAATTGAAAACTCCTGTGCCTAGTGTATGAATTACCAGAAGTTAACAAATCATGAAATTGATGTTTTCCCATATAGTGGATTTTGTCATGTTCTCTGAGAATTCCCAGTTGCTTAGTGACCTCGGTGGGAAATATTTGGTTTGTGATTAGCATCTTTCAACTTCCAGAGCTTGCACTGAAATCAGTTATACCCTAGGCTTTTCTTAAGGATTTTTTTTTTTTTCAAGTATAAATTATGGTAGTGATGAGCAACACCACACATAAGCAGCAGGGAGCACACCAGCATCTGATTTATGTCCATGCTTAAGAGCAGCATTGTGTTTCTCTTATTTATTACTGTATTGTTAGGGTTCTTATGAATTTTTTTTTCTTTGTCTAGGAAAGTACATCATCTTTGCTCTTTGCTTTGAATAGATATAAAATCTTCTCTTCTAAAATACCTTGTTAGCAGTGCTGTGACGGGAAAGATGTATTAAAATGATAGATTTCTTTTTTTCTTAGATTTTATTACAGGCAATGATCAACTGAACTTGGGCAGAGGGGTAGACTTAACAGACAGTAAAACAAGCGATGCTCGTGGGGCTTGTGTATCCCTCCATCCCAAGATACTCGAGTGGTTAAAAAAACCCAAACAGCAGGAAAAGCAGAGAAAGACACTTGTTTGCAGTCTCTCTTGGCCTGGTTCTGCAAGTAAACTCATTGCATTGCAATGGCTGGACTCTCAATATTTTCATTGCTTTGCTTGGGAAAGGCCTGCACGTATCTTTTGAGCTCTAGATGTGGCTGTGTCTGTTCTTAGGTATGCACGCTCCAGTGATACAAACATATTTTCGTATAGCAAACCTGTAAGTAAATTCTGCTGTTCTTTCATCTCCAGTTTATGAAGGGAACTGGCAGGCTGGATGGGGGGACTCGTGAAGGAAGAATTCTTCTTCTCTGTGCACAGATATCTTACATGTGCAAGAGCCTGTTGCTCCACGGCTCGGGCAGCACCTCTGTGTTCTGCATAGGTGCAAAAATGCACATAATTGAACTTAAAATCTGTTTCATGGGGTCTAATATGACCAATTAACTTAGTCTCATCTCATTTATATCGTTGTGCCATATGGTGTGTGTGCAGGCAGATTTAGTCCAGGCAGAAATTTTATGGAAGAGAATTGCAAATGGGGAAGGGAGGGAGAAACAGGGTGGTTAATCAACAGAGACGGGGTTCTTGATAAATACATACTGTTTACTCTAAATAGGGAAAAGATACGTAACAGATGCTGAATTCTTTAGCACACTTGGCAGCATAACACACTTGATATCAACAGAAGTATGAACAATGTAAGTGATGTAGCATATAGGAAGGGATACTCTTTAACTAAGAAGCAAGTTGGAAAGGTTATTGCTTGTTGCCTTGCCTACCAAGTCATTACTGTGAGCATTACAGGCAGTCTGCAGATAAAAGATAATACTCTCTGAATGGACTGACATTAGCAATTATTGTCTAGATTTTACTCTTTGTTTTTCCTCTTTCAAAATCTCTTCTCAAAATATGATTGCAATTGCTTTCCTGGTATAAGTTTTTGTAGGACAGACCTACTGTGCTGTGTATTCCCAATTGCATCCTAAGTTTTCGATCAGAAATATAGAGATATAAACTTTTATCTGAGTGAATTTGGAGACATTATTTTAAGAATAATCTCTCTTAGTCATCCAGGGCTCTTAAATGTCAGCCAGTGGTTATTTACCACTAGTGGTACAGTGCAGGAATTGTTTAACATGTTTAGGCAGCGCCTGTGAACTCTGTTCTTTTTGGTGATGAACACAATTGTGAAGGCTTTCAACTTTACTAAAAACGTGTTGCAGGCTGAGATTTCCTTATTTGTATAGTTCTTTCAGTGCTTTCTTATATGTAGGACAAATCCATAAGCCCCAAACCAGGAACCTGAATTCTTGCTTTCAGTCAAAATTTCCATAAGTCTGACATAAAATGGTTTGTGTAATGAAAATCACATGGTAGCAGACAGCATTTCACTGATAGATGGTTTTGTTGTATTTGATGAGGTACAATTAGGAAGCAATTTGGCAGAAACTCTTCACTCTACACATAAGGCAGTCATATAAAATATTATAGTCTGCAAAAATACATAGCAAATGTTTTTAAGGACTTTCTTTTATGAAAAAATTTAGAAACTCACATACAATATATAGAAAACCCTCAAATCTTCATCACTGAGTGTATGTGTGTGTGTTATTAATGCCCTCCGTAACCATGCGTGACACACACTGTTATCAGGATGCAAAAGATTTTCAATCTTCTTTGTCACTTCACTTCTTTGAATATTTTATCTAGGAGTCAGTGATTGAAATCAGCTGGTGTTTTCTCTGTTCAGGATGAAGCTGTACTACACCTTACAGCTTATGTGTAGTTGAGCTGAACAGCCTCTGCAGAAAGACAGATATTTTTTTTGTTTTGTTTTTCAAAAGCAATTTCAGATGTCCTGTTAGTATAGGTTAAAAACGTTTCTCAATCATACGTGCAATAATTTCGGTCTAGTAGCAGTATCTTACCTTGCCTTCATCTACCTCCTCAACTAGTTTTAAGATGTAGTTTGGGAAGTTGATAGTTTTAGAAAAGGGTATATGTGTTATGGCTGCCTGATGACAGGAGAGTAAGCTTGATGACCCAGGCAGTCCTTGCCCATCCTACCTTCCCAGTACACTGAGGTTTGGGATAAATCACATCTAGCCAAGCAATGCAGCTCGCAGCAAGGTGGCCTTTGCTGGAAGAGGGTTCCTGGGCTCGGTAGCAGCTACACAGGTCTCCCTGTTCCAGCACACCATGCAGCCTGGGGCACGCGTGGCTTTCCACGTCAAATATTGAAGCATGTCTCACAAGTTCCTCATGTGCTCTGCCAACTAGCAAAGATGGAGCATTTAGGAGCTTATAAAAACCTAAAAAAGTAATGGCTTGATATTTCAGGTGTCTTTACATTTTGTGACCTGCAGGTTGTTGAGAGCTTGTTCAGGAGGGAAAGGAAACTGGAATTCCAGCTCTCTAACAGGCTTGGTTTTCAGTGTCTTAGGCCACTGGCAGTACCAAACACTTCAGTGGAAAATATAGTGCTAGTAGTGCTAATAGTATGAACATAGTTTACAGTACAGTTAATTTGTGCGTTCCAGACCGAGCATGGCTGCCTTACTTTTACCCTCCTTGCGAAATGGCCCGTTCTCAATACTATGAATAGAAAGTGTTTAAAGTAGCAGTGGGAGGATGTAATGTGGTAGTAGGTGTGATGCAGGGCAGGCATCTGTTAATAAAAGGACAGAACTGTGGTTCTGGTGCAGCGGCCTTTAGGGTGCAGTAGTTACAGTAACGGTAAGATGTGAGCCTCTGGGGAAGAAGTAGAGAATATGTACTGACAGTTAGACTTGCTTTTCTCTGCTTTTATGTATTTGTGTTAGGTTTTACTAACAGTTACTGTTTTCTTTGCCTTATTTCAAGGTTTTATTTTTTTTGTCCTGCAGTGCTTTGGTCAGCTGATAAGCAGCGTAAAAGTGTGGGTGCTTCTTGGGAAAAGATATCAGTTGTGTGTGGGGCTTTTGTGCACGCAGGGCTGCATACAATGCCTGCTTACAATCCAGCAGATGCACATACAGTGTGATCCACCAACTTTTGTCTTGTGTAGTCTATGGTTAGAGTAATGGTTTATTCCGTGGGTACATGACACTCTTGTTCCTAGGAACTTTACCCTTACTTACATGTTTGGCTTCTGACACGTGACGACATCAACATCTGGCCCATTCTGGTCCTGCTTTGTTTGAAGCACTTAGCTGATCAGATTAGGTCCTGTTTCCTTATCTCACACATACTTGGGATCCAGTAGCTATTTGTCCTCATTTGGGGTCTCCCAAGAACTCCACAGCAGCCACTCTTTTTGAATAGGACTCAGCAATTCTATCACTTTGACTCTCAAAATAGTCCTGGACTCTCCCCAGATTTGCTGCTTGATCTGACAAAGGCATGCTTGCCTTATAGCTTTGCTTACACCTCTTCAGGGAAACAGAGCAATAAAGGATAGAAAAACCCTTTATCAAAAGAATTCCTCATTCATAAAGCTTAAATGAGAATGGGGGACTTGCAGGTTTGTGGAAATGTGATCGAGAGCGTGAGCCTTGCTCTGTTTTTACCTTCTTGTGAGTCCTTAGTTTGGTGCGTTTCTTCTAGCTTTCCTGTTGTGATGATAGTGGTAAAATGGCTTCTCTTTCACAATGTGTGCCTGTAAACCCACTCCTGTTTCATTCTTTGCTCCATCACTTCTGCAGGGCAATGTTCTAATACCATCTCCTGATGTTTGTACTATGACAGTGACAGAGCCATAACTGCCTGAGAGCTGATCAAGAGCTGTGCTGTGGGTGACTCTCCGCTCATCCACAGTGAAAGGTAAACCACAACTGGTAATCAGCAGATAAAATGAAATTCTGATTTTGCCAGATACGACCTAAATGCTATTGCAGTAACTTCTGCAGGCTCGTTTTATATGTCACTTTTTCCACTTTAAAATGTGTTGCCTTCTTATATCATTGGGAGCACTGTGTGATACAAGATCTTTGAAAAGATTGAAGACAGGTGTACGGGTGCACCTGGCTGACCTCTAGAATTCCATTCATTATGTTTTATGTCATATTTTATTCATCTCTTCCCTAGTTAACTTTTCCCTCCTTTTTAATTGCTCATTATAAAGAGGTTTTGCCAAACTTGAATTACTTTTTGTGGCACCTCTGTGAACCTATTCTATTTTTGCTTTATGTTTTATTTCCTTATATAATTGACCATGAAAGAGTATGGTACTGGGCTGGTTTAGGCTGGGATAGAGTTAATTTTCTTCACAGTAGCTAGTATGGGCTATGCTTTGGATTTGTGCTGAAAACAGTGTTGATAATACAGGGAGGTTTTAGTTACTGCTGAGCAGTGCTTACACAGAGCCAAACCCTTTTCTGCTTCTCACACCACCCCACCAGCGAGTAGGTTGGGGGTGCCCAACAATTTAGGAGCGGACACAGCTGGGACAGCTGACCCCAACTGACCGAAGGGATATTCCAAACCATACGATGTCATGCTCAGCCTATACAGCTGGGGGAAGAGGAAGGAAGAGGGGGAGATTCAGAGTTATGGTGTCTCTTGTCTTCCCAAGTAACTGTTATGCATGATGGAGCCCTGCTTTCCTGGAGGTGGCTGAACACCTGCCTACCAATGGAAAGTAGTGAATGAATTCCTTGTTTTGCTTTGCTTGCGTGCACGGCTTTTGCTTTACCTGTTAAACTGTCTTCATACAACCCATGAGTTTTACTCTTCTGATTCTCTCCCCCATCCTGCTGGATGGGGGCAGTGAGTGAGTGGCTGTGTGGGGCTTAGTTGCCAGCTGAGGTTAAACCACAACAGGTATCAAGATGAGGAATGATGTTATAATAGCTACAGTCATCTTGTCTCTTACACAACCTGATGGTTATCACCAATGTTAGGAAATGCATCTTCAGAGTTCATGATTCCTCCAGGAAAAAGAGGTGAGAGAAAAGGAAGCAGAAGTTGGGGCATGCAGACACTAACAGAGGAATAACTTCAACAGAGATAATATTCGTTCTCACCTTGCTGTGTTTTTATCTAATTATGTTTGTCTGCTGTTCCCTATGTTTTTTTGCTGTATGGCTAATACAAGTCAAAGTGAGCCCATTTCTGAGATTTAGCAAGTCGCAAGTGAGAAAACATGGATTAGCCCAAGCTTTCTTCTCAGTCTTGCTGTCTCCTAAAGCACCATGTGGCCTGCACCTGACATTCCCTTTATCACCAGAACTGTTCCAGCTCAGTGTTTGTTGAGGACAGCTCCTGTGCAAGGAGGCAGAGGTCTCATCTCTCACTAGCTTCTGCTTGATTCTTAATCAACAAACTGAATGAATTATTGAGAAACAATTGTGACATGCAAGCAAAGTGCCCAGAACAAGAGCATTTTATCTTCCTATAAATATGACTTCAACATTTCTAGTGTTGAAAGTCTGATTTGAAAATAATTCAGCGCTTTACTGTTTAATTCTCCTGTGCTGTTGATCTGGGAGTCTTCAAAGCTACAACAAAAATAAGGTAATAAAAGCAGACAATGACTTTGGTTATGTATTCTGTATCATAAATATTTGTGTCTTACTGGTTTCATTTTAGCTGGCTGAGGAAATGTAACTTGCTCAAGGTGGTTACCTTTGTTCAAAGCCAACTGAGGCAGCGCCAGCATTCAGTAATTACAGCCATACAGTTTCCAGGAGACTCCTTCTTCACCAGACCTGTCGTCTCATGTCCCCATTTGTAGCACTGTTCATTATATTCAACCTGCTGCCGTCACTCCGGAGCTTTCAAAAGGTATTCTGTGGGCTATCGTGCTGCAGGACGCGGATAATGAAATAGTAAGACGTGACTTGTATTATAATCGGCTCACCTAACTTTCATTTGGCTTGAAAAGTAGACTTAAAAGCAAGAGTGAAAGGCATTTTATGTTTTTAATAAGGAGTCTCATATGGTATAACCTGCTGGTTTTCATTGTGTGTCTCTTCTCACAGTTTCCTTTTGAGGCACCTGACAGAAGAAGAGCGGTGAATGTCTCTTAATCTTAAAGCTTTTTGAAAAACTGCAGTGGTAATCAACACTACTGATCAGTAATTTCCAACTGCAGTAAGAGTAAGACTTAAAGTTTTCACATTTACATCTGAAATTTTAAATGGAATTATTTGTTTGCTGGTGAAGATAGTCCTCTTCATCAAAATCAAAACCAAAATATCTACACACTCCAGAGAAAAACATCTATTTAACTGCTCGTTAGCAAATTTGTTTTCAATATCTGGTTATAAGCTTGTAAAAATCCCTCTACCCTTGCAGTGTCTCAAGTTGGTCTGTGAAGGAGCTAGAGTTTGCGCTGCTCTGTCCTGTGGCAGGATGGAGCCATGTTCCACATAAAGCTTTAGAAATTCCTAGAAGTGTAATCAATGGAGGCAAGATCAAACAGTGAAACCTGAGATCTCGGTGTGACAAGAGTGCTGAAAAATATCTTCCTAATGTAAACCAGAACTCTTTATTGTAGTGCTGTAACCTTTTTTTGACTAAACGGTCATTGCTAAAGGTGATCCATAGCGTAGCTCCAGGGAAGCCCCATCCTTGCTGCTGCAGACCTGGATCAGCACGTGCACCACAGTACAGGTGAGAGGTGGGATGCAGTTCTGAGGGCAGGAAAAATCGAAGGTGAGGTGGGGAGGCAGCCTCTGTAGGAACTTCTAAACAGAAATCTGATTTCTGAAGTCATATACATAATGGTGACAGCCCAGTTATGAGGACGAGAAGCCCTGTCCACCAAAATGGGCAGCTGTGCTTTCAGTGGAGTAGGTTCAATAAATGCAGGCATGACTGATGTGATTGCATGAAATGGGAGCTGGCTGAAAAATACCCGGCTTGCTCTCTAAAATGTGGAAGTACTGTTGGTCAATGGTGGAAAGCACTTTAAGGGGTGGGCAGCTGGTTACCTTCCCTTTGATGACAGACAGCTGTGCTTCGGTGCACACCACCTCCCCGTTCTGTTGCCACTTGTTCTAGATACGTAACCAGAGATGCACCACCAACAATGCTGCTTTCCAGCTCTGACTGTTAAATGATGGCATTCATTTTTCTCCTTGTTGCAGCTAGTAATAGTCACATTTCCCGTAAACTTCAGATGTGTATTTTGCACCTTCTTCTACTTAGCATTGCCCTAAACTCTACCTAAAAGCTGAAATTGATGGAGCACTCTGCTGCTCATATTATTAGTTACTTAAAGTAGATGGTAGCATTACTAGCCGCTGCTGCCTTTTGACAGTTCTTGATGGATTGGTTCAAGTACTTGTGTCAATACTTTATGTAAATCTCTTTTCAGCTCCGCAAGAAGTATGCGGGTGGTGGCTGGATTTCAAGCCTGTTTACCTTTGGGAAAGGTATGTGATGGAAGACAAGTATCTTTGTGATCATGCAAGAAGATCTTGCCTTCATATATTTATAAATGCCCGGAGAAGAAACTAGAGACATCTGCTTCAGATAAGAGCTGGCCAAAATTATTTAATAAAAATGAATTTAAGAAATACTTTAATTGAATTTATTGCTTAAGAGGACACCTAGAACAAGAGCCTTGATCATGGTCTTTGGAACCACACTGGCCTGTTATCTCCCATTCAACCCCTCCCCCTGAAAACCCATTACCTGTCTTCCCTCCCCCACTCATAGCCTCCAAGATTTCCTGAACTCCTTTCAGCTACACTCACACCTGACTACCCAATGACCTCTTACAATCCTCTGTTGCTCCTTCCTGCCACCCACAACCTATTCTGCAGCCCCAGCAGAACCAGATTTTCCCTTCCCTGCTGAAAAGCCTTGAGCTGGCTCGGAGTTAGCCCTTGGGAACTCAGTGGAGCCCAGCCATGCCTCAACAGCCCTTTAACCACTTCCACTTGTTTTGAGTTCTTGTTCTCAACTTTGAAGTTGTCATGGTTGCAGCAGGTAATGGTCTGTTTACAATTCCTTTAGCCAGGCAGTGGTTGTGTAGTGTGAAAGGGAATGCTGCCTCGCTGCATTAAATGATCCATCTATTCAAAGAAGTATCTATCCTTCTTTTTAATTGCAGGAAATTGAGTGAAGTATAATTTTTTGCATTGTGTACTGACTAGTGGATGTTCTAATGCATTTTTTCTGCAGCTAATAACATTTCTATTGAATGTTGTTTCAAGAAAGGTCTCTGCAGTGTGAAATATTCAGTACACTGATGTCAGTAACACAAGTCCGGTTGAATTCAGCAAGACCAAGATGCAACCACTAACTTACAAATTGGATTAAAAAAAGCGCAGTAAAATGATCAGATCATTTATAGGTTACTCTTCCACATATTGCTAAACCTTTATGCTGCTTAGGCCAGCTTGGTAAAGCTGTTACTCTACAGCTGTGAATGGTGCTATGTGCTTCACCACCAGAAGTAGTGCTGGACCTTTTCGTTGGTGATGGTCACTTCTGTGGTGTTGTGTACCCCTATGCTGAGAAGGACAGAATGGTACTAGACTAAATCCTTGGTCTACAAGGAAATTGCTTACTGCTTCCTACCCTGTGTAGGAGGACTTTTGGACACTGAAGTGGACATACTTCGCTCTATTTATGGATTACTCTGAGGTCTGAGTTACTTTGGAAGAACTAATGTTCCTTGGAAATGTCAGTCAGAACTTTTCATTTTAATAGCATGCCTGGTTGAATTCAAACCTGGCATTTTATATTGACACTGCGCATGAACTGACATGTTATTATACACATGCTAACCTAGATTTATAAAATAATAAAATCATTGTGATTTAAATTCCCAGAAAATATTGATGGAAAAAGTGTTATACACTTGTGGGAGTAGCTTGCTTGCTAATGCGTTTGCCATTTTTACTGACCTTATTGTGAATGCAACCTTGCTGCAGGCTCCTGCAAATTGGAGCTCTGCTACAGTATTTCTGTTCAGTTAATACCTGCAGAACCACATACTTACTGGAAGAATGCTCTATTCTTCCTCACTTGCTTCTGGAATACATTAACCTAATAATCAAAATGACAGTCTAGAATAATACATCTTTATTTATTGATGTATTTCTTGGTTCTGCTCTGTGATAAGAGGCATAGTGACTTCATTCAGGCAGTGTATGACATTGACAATTTCTCTCCGTTTGAGTGTTCATCTACCTGAAGGAAAAACAGCCTGAATCACGAAGAAAAAGAGTTTTCCTTTACCTGCTATGTTAAAATAAATCCAATGTAAGGGAACATGAAGGTTGCAAAGGTACGCTTTCAGTAGGGGGAGGAGACTCTAGGATTGACACGGTCAGTACCATGTTTTAGGACTTTCATACTCATGCACTATGATACTGCATTTTGTTACAATTTGCATACTATTTCAGTTGTACAGTAATACTAATAATGTAATTCCAGTTTAAAATGGTTTTCAACTGTAAGCAAGAGCAGTCTTTCAGGGAATACTGAAGACAGAAGTCTGATATTTATTTATTTATTTATTATTTTTTTTTTAATTTCGTAAGCCAGAAAGGGTGAAATGATTGAAGGAAGACAACAGGGGTGGTATTCCTTTGGAAAAAGGGGTGGTAGTGGTTTTTGGGTTTTTTTTGTGTGGTATGACATTACTTTTCTCCCAGAGGTAAGAACTTAGAACTAGGAATGAGTTTACTTTATGGCAGATCCTCCACTGTAAAGTGATTTAAAATTGGAAAAGAAATTAAACAGCTGCATGGAATTATTGTCCAACTTGGAAAAAGAGCAACAAAGTGATTGACCTTTACTTGAGATTTTTTAGCTTCAATTGTTCTTTGTATCTTTATTTGACTGTGTTATCTGGTAATTTTAGGCTAGGATGTTTCTGTGAGTTTTAGAGAGTTGAATTACAATTTTATTGTTATAGCAACAATTTTGTGGTTTGGGCTTTTTTTTTTTATTAACTCACTGAAACAATCTTACTAAAACTATCTGTGACTGAGTGTCAAAATCTTGATTATACACTTAAATAGAAGACCATATTTTCAGAAGGGCTGCATGCTCACAAATTGCCCTGACTACTGACCTTGCATTGTTTTCTCTTCCTCTGTTACCTGAGCTGCAGCTTGGCTCCCTCCTGGAGGAGGTTTCCTTTGTGTTGCATACAAACAGCATGATGCTGGTGAGTTGTGTGTATTTGAGGAAATAGTCATTTATCTCGATTTTTTCCTATGTCTGGAAAAATGATTTGTAATTTTACCCTGAATTTGCAAACTTTATGTAATTTCTGTTGTCATGGTTTAACCCCAGCCGGTGACTAAGCCCCGCACAGCTGCTCGCTCACTCCCCCCACAGTGGGATGGAGGAGAGAACCAGAAGAGTAAAACTTGTGGGTTGAGATAAAGACAGGTAAAGCAAAAGCTGTGCACGCAAGCAAAGCAAAACAAGGAATTAATTCACTACTTTCCATTGGTAGGCAGGTGCTCAGCCACCTCCAGGAAAGCAGGGCTCCATCATGCATAACAGTTACTTGGGAAGACAAACACCATAACTCTGAATGTCCCCCCCTTCCTTCTTCTTCCCCCAGCTGTATAGGCTGAGCATGACATTGTATGGTTTGGAATACCCCTTTGGTCAGTTGGGGTCAGCTGTCCTGGCTGTGTCCCCTCCTGATTTCTTGTGCCCCTCCAGCCTTCTTGCTGGCAGGGCCAGAGAAGCTGAAAAGTTCTTGACTTCGCATAAATATTACCTAGCAACAACCAAAACCATCTGTATGTTATCAACATTATTCTCACACCAAATTCAAACCACATAATTGCACTAGCTACTAAGAAGAAAATTAACTTTGTCCTGGTTTCAGCTGGGATATCTGTGTAGAGAATTTCTACTTCTGTGTTCCAATACAACAAAGTAGGATGACAGCTAGAGTAATGTCTAAGAATTTTTTGTAAAGATAATTTATTAGGCATTTACATGGAAAAAGGAGCAGTGATTTAATACAAATATGCCTCTGAGCAGGTAAAGTCATGTTGCCCTGAAATGATCATGTCAGATCAAGGGCTGTGAAGAAATACAGATGAGCTGATCACAGTTGTCTTGGGCAGTATGTATCAGGGTCATTAAAGCCAACCTTCAGATACAGTAAAGAATTAATTTTCTAACATAGTAAGGACAGAAAGTGAGAGTGGAACTGAAACTATGACATTTGTCTTTGAATTTAAAAAGGACACAGAAATTGAAGGAGAACAGTGCTGAGATGCTAAGGGAGGCACAGGGAGCTTGTAATGATCTTGTCGCTTGTATTCCATGGTAATGTGTAGTTCTTCCCTTCCTGCAGAGATTTCTGTTGAAATTATCCGTATCTATTCTGTTCTAATAAGCCTGCCTGTAATTAGTTGGACCTGAGTTGGTTTCTGAGATTCACTTTGGAAAGAAAAATAGAACTAGCTGTTCTCAAGTAAAATTAACTTGATATTTGACTGCAGAAGGGGCTGAATTAGAATAAAAGTACAATAATTTGAGATTTTGGGAAAAAATAGAGAATGTTAGACTTAATTCTGAAGAAACAGGAGCAAATTAACTCATTTCTCTGGGCTGGTGAATAGATGTATTGCAGCTTGTACAAAAGGGAGAGGTTTAGGTTTCTATTGGAAAGAAGAGAAAAATACAGTGGTGGGTTAGTAATGCGTACCGAGTTCAGAAGCATTAGAATACACATTGAGAATTGAAAGTAAAAGGCATTTTGGTTCAAGAAGTCATTTATAAATAGCATTGATATAAAATAATGATATTTTAGGAACAAACACGTTACGCATTTTGAAGAGGTAACTTTTAAAATAGTTCAATAGTTTTCACATGATTAATTGCTTTGGACTCGAAACCTAATAGATATTTTTTTCCTTCCTTTTTAGAAATGTCAAAGGGAGACATATTATGAACAATAAAGGAAATAGCAAGACAGACTATGTTCCTCTAATTCTTTCCAGAATCATGTATAATTTCACTAATGTTATTGTTCTCTACCCGCCCACCCCCTCTTTTTATAGATGTACATGGATTAATGTGCTAAAATGGAAATTTAATTTAGGGCTAAGCAAACTATTTCCATGGAAATAATAACATTGTTGATGTCCTTTGGTTTGGGAAGTGTTCCAGAAAATGCAATCCATCAATTTTTCGTCAGTCTAGACACAGGCCAGAAATGATGATGATTTTTGCAAATGAGTGCAGTATTAGTAGGAACCTTTGTACTTGGATTTTCATGATTTTGAGCGGCTGCAGTTTATGGTGTGTGTGTATGTATATATCTATATATGAACACGCATGGATACAAATTTCTTAAAATTCAGATTTATTTTTTTTACCACTTCACTTTTTCTTAAAAGACAGTAGGTGTTCACCAAGCCTGAAATTTTCTTTGAACAACTTTTAGTCTGCAAACTGTTCAGCATCATTTGTATTCTTAGCCATTTGGCTAGTTCCACTCAAGTAAAAAGTAAGAAGTGCTGACTATATAAATGTATATGGTCTTGCATGAGACTAATGGCTTTCTTGAGATTATTCACAAGCAAAATTCTAAATAAATTTAAACATTTGAGGAGTTAAAGACAAAGTAGTATCACGGTCAAAAGTTAAAATTTGTGTTCTGTTTCCACAGTGTTGTGTGCGCACATGCTAGGTTTCATTGGTGGATGTATACTGGTGGTGCTGGTAGAGCTGAGAAATCATACTACATCTTGGCTGGAAGCATGTTAGCTTCTGCTTGATTCTCTCGGGTACTTCCAAATGGCAAAACCAACGTGGGAAATGAAAATGCACCATAATCTGGTATAACTCTTTGTACTTATTTATTGAGAAAAATATTCAGAATATGATTTTGCTGTAAGTGTTGGCATTATTTTGTATTGTCTACACTAATCTGTATAAAACTTATGGACCAAAGACCATTGTTAAACTGTTTTTTAAAAAATATAAAAGAATGTAAGGCATTTCCTTAAATGTCAGTGTACATAAACCACTATTTACAAAGCCTTTATAAACTACAGTCTTTACTGATGAGGCATATTCACATTGCTGCTCAATTTATTTACCCAGGAGACCAATTTATTTCGCTGCCTCAGTGCTAACTGTTTCCATTGACATCCAGGTCTGCTCTGACCAAGCAACTGTGACAAGTTGTTTATTGAACTATAAACGGGCACTGTCTGACTCTAAACAATGGCTTTATCTAATTATGAAACCCCATGCATCATTTTAGTCCAGTGCTGCTGATTATACAAACAAGATTTTAATGTTACTGAAAAATTAATTTAAGTCTGGGTATGCTGTTCTACAGTGAAAGATATTCTGCATTGTATTTCTGTAGATTGTTAGCTCACATCCGAAGTGAACTGACTGTAATGTTCTGACTGTGGTTTGTTGGGCACTATGAATACCTGAAGAAAGGACAAAAAGACAGAAGCGTCTTATAAGAACATATAAAGGAAATGGACTAACTGAACAAAATCTATTATGCTTTAAATGAATCTGATGTTATCAAAATGAACTCTTAAAAATAACATTGATAGAAGACATACAGGTGTACTTATGGAAAGGAAAATTGGATCCTCAAGAAGTTAACTTTCTGGCTTACAGGTAGTAGCAAAAATTGAATAGACCCACTTGAAAAAAAACTCTTCCGTTGTCCCCATTGCTTTGTCACAAAGTAACTGAGTGCAATCAAAGCTTTTGTCTTCAGCTGTCAGTAAGTCAGTTTTTCTGAGAGTTTTGTCCAATAATTACAGAAAGAATTCAGAGGGTTTACTCTCCTTTGTTGATGTATTTTATTTTTACTTTTTCTTTGGCAAAAGGAAACCAACTCAAACTTAATGAACAGTGTTGATACCACAAAGTGTATATATAAAGGGAAAGAAGGAAAAAAAAAGAGCCTATATGTGTATATTAAAGAACTGAAGACTAACGTGTTTATGGTCTAGTAACATACATGAAACATTTGTGAGCGTGGGCAAATCTCCATTCCAGTGAGAACTTGCACAAACAGTGCTGCTTGTAAACAGAAGTCACTTAATTCATCTTTATTGTCGAAAACTTTTCAGATTGCTTTTGGAGGCATTGTTTAATGATCTTGTGTAATTGGTTTTACATGTTAAATCCCTATTGGTAATTTCATTGTGATTTTCTTATGAAATATGAAACTCTTTAAAATTTAATGGTGACTTAATATTAATTTAATCAAATATTTTAATATTAAATCTATTAATATTTCATCTTCTACATGGCTATGCAGATTTTTGAAAGCCATTCCAGTGTTTTCTGACAAAGTACTCAGTTATACAAAGGCTATTTAGAAATCTTTCTGCTCATGTGGTTCCTGTGCAGTAGTCAGGCTGCCTGGGTTGTTGGTTATTTTTATTTAGCCTCTAGAGTGAATGCAAATGAGATGCGGGACACAGAGAAGTTTACCAAGTCTGATGGAGTCTGTAGTGTCCTTGTGCCTGGCTAGAATACACTTAAAAAGAGCCCTGCATGATTTTTCAGGTTAATCTCTGTTCGCAGCAGGGTTTGACTCGTATCAAGCCTGGCATGCTTAGGCACCTGAGGGCTGTCACTGACGAGGGGCTGCAAGGAGATGGACTGCCACCGATCGGGTCTAAATGAGTCAGTTGCACAGAGCTGATAAAACCAGAGATTTACTGAAGGAGACAGGCTTGTGCTAAAACAAGCTCCTCTCTCAATTGAAACCGTGTCTGTCACTTTAATCAGTCATCTCCCCTGTCAGGCACAGTCAGCAGAGAGGCTGGAGTGGTGCAGGAGATGCAGCTGAGGGATGGCATGGAGTGGTGGCCGGGGTGGCCTCCCTGCCGCCCACAGGGCTCCAGTGGGCAGAGGCAGTGCCATGGCACAGTGCTGGGGGTGTTTCACAGCCCAGACGTGGTCCAAGAGGTGATAGGTAGTGCTAAAGCAAGACTGTTTTTTCCAGGTGTTCTGTGCCTTTTCCTTTGTTTTTAATACAGCATCATTCTTGCAACCTGACTGTGCTTTTTCAGTAGCTGGAACAATTTCCTGGACAAGAAGATATGGGCTACAGAGGTTACAGACCCATCCTGCTGTAAAAGATGTAGCCGGGTATCTTACTGGGTTCATTCTCTTTGCCAAAAATAAGTTTAAAAAATACAATGCTCAAAAACTTGCTCAAGGTAGCATACTTGCAGTGGAGATGTTATGTGTTGAATGTTATGTGTGCCATTAGCCAGAACTTGATCCCTGATGGCAGGGTGCTCCCTGGCTTGGTGTCATGAACAATGTACCCTCTCTGCTTAGGGGAAGGCAGATGAAGTAGGTGTTACTTCATTGAATTTTAAAGAAATTTAATTTTATTTTTACAGAAGCATGTAAGATGCCATGCTCATTCCACCAAGATATCAAAGGCTAAGGCAGCAGCAGAAACAGAAGAGGAGAAAAAGGAAAAAGATAAGACATTGACCTAATGTCACAAAATATAGCTGGCACTTAGTCATGGACATAGCACTCTGGTGCTAGCTTCTTGGTGAACTTCATGGAGCACAGGGTCGCTTTGTCCCCAGGAGCTCATGGGGAGTAAATTGGTAAGTACTGCAAAGCTTGCTTTCTGGGAGCACTGAGGGTACACTGATGGGCAGCTGCTCCTCCTTCCTGAAAACTGACCCCCTGGGATTGAGCAGGCAAAAAGCAGCACTTAGACCAGGGAGTGGAGGAGAAGGAGGGAGGGCTGAATTAAATAGTAAGTGGTTTACACCAAGTCTTAGCAGCATCTGTGGCCGCTCGCCCCTTGAAGAGCTGCTGTCCGTGCTCTCTGCTGGCACATGGATGAGGCTATAAAAACTTTGTTGGCAACAAACTCTGTGTTGTGTCCTGTTCTCCACTGAAGTTAGCACAGCTACAGCTAATGGCCTGTACAGCCTGGAACAGGGGAGCTCTTGGGAAATTCAGATCCAGGCAAGAAATGGAAGGAGGAAATACTCTGGAAACCCAGCCCTGCCAGCACTGTCTCTGCCTCTGTCCTTTTTGCATAAGGCACAAAGGTCCTGTTTATCTGAGGGTTGTGATAAACTTCGATACTCTTCTGTTTGCTGCGAAGTTTGACCAGCTCCTACTGTTCTGGTACCAAGTATCGCTTGGCTCCAGTGTGCTAGGCTGTGCTTCCCGTCTTGTTGGGCAACACATCCTGAGGCCAAGTTATGGCCAGAATGACCCATATATTGTCCTTTCTACTTTGAATTGCTACGATTTGTTGTATCCATGCAGAGGTTTCAGTGGGTACCAAATACTGCTGCTGGTTTCTCCCATCACCTGAACAATGCTAGCAAGGAGCATGCACCCACTGTCACATCAGGTCTCTGGGATCTTAAGGAGCCTGGACAGTGACAGTAAAGCATGAGCTCATTGGTTCAGATTTCACTGGCAATGAAAGCCATGCTACAAATTCAGCTCAGGGACAGCCCTTGGAGTCTTCAGTGACTTGAACAAGTGGTAGTCAGATTTGGTTTGCAGCAAGATATCTAAGCAGGTGTAAATGCTGAGAGAAAGAGCAGAAACCCAGGGTAGTGTCTGCGTAAGAGCTGGTACTTGTACTTCTGAAGCAACATGGACCAGCAGTAGCTCAGGGAAACATGTTTGCTGCGGACGGGATGGGTGAGAAGTACAGCTGGCTGTAGGGGCTAAGCTCAAGGTCTGAGATAATGAACACACTGTGGGGATGAATAGGGCAGGACCATGGGTGACTGTCCCCAAGAGCTGAGGCTACAGTCTCGCTCTGGTGAGTAGTTGACCGTTATAATGGAATGAAATAGAAGGTCACATATAGCAGATTTCACTGAAACAATGGGCATTCCTCGAGAGCTACCAGTGTTACAGAATTGCCAGAGAGGGCTTGAGCAAAAGGAGGGATGTTGGGAATTGATGTTTGGGTGGGAAGAAATTCAGTTTGGATAGAAAATATGAAAATGTCTTGACAAAGAAAAGGCTATGCAAATATTATCTGACATCTGAAAATTCCGTTTGGGATTTCTCATAGGGATGATGTCATTTTAGACCCTGATCTGATGGCAGAGCTGAAACATGTTTTATACAGTTAATACTGGAGTTAAACCTCATTGAAGGTGGTGGGCGTGACAGTGAAGATAATAACTACCTTACGTGATGCTTAAGTGTAAAAGACAAGCCTGCTGCTTTGGGGAAACCCCAGGTGAAGCACCGGCCACCCAAAAGGCTGCCCAGCTGTTGAGCTCTGCAGTGTCAGGCTTCGTTGGGCTGAACACAGTCGTGGGAAATTGGAGAGTTACTGTAGATACCCATGTCTGTGCTTGATAACAGAAAAAGGCCACAAGACTAGAAACAGGCAGAGTAGCTCTCACTGAGTGTCCAGCAAAAGAGCAAGAGGGGCTGGTGGTAGAAAGTTGGCTTGGAAGAGGCTTGGAAGAGAGAACAAGCAAAGGAAAGAAACGGGCTCTGTCTGACGCCTTCTGTGCTCAGAAAGCAGGGCCATGTCTGTCTTCATGGAAAAACAGCTGCAGCAATGAAATACGGACCTTGGGTTTTCTCTCAGCAGAAGTAGTATGCGACAGGCCAGTACTGGATAGCAGCTCTAGATGAAATACTGGCTTAGGGTTGGTGTCAAAATGGGTAATGTGTTTATGTTTTTATCCTTTATGAGTTCAGCTCTTCCATCTCTATTATTTCTTTTCCCATATGGAGTTGTTGCTGTAAATACGTATCTGAATTCTATAATAACATACTGAAGCAGCAATCAAGCAGTGAATACTGATATAGTAAAGAATATTCAGATTAATATTTTTTTTCAAGTTTGGAAATTTCAGTTTCCTATTCTCTGTACTTTACATTTAGAAATCAAAATCTATAGGGATACACAGACATAATGACAAATTGTGAAAATGCATGCAAAATAGCTTTGACCCCAGAAGCCCCCAAACTACAGCAGACAGATGTACTTGCCAGAGCCAGTAGTAGTATGTTGAATCATACAAGCACCATAAAGTTAGCTAAAGCACTAATTAAGTATGGTCGTCTTAAAAGAAGAATTCATGTTTCATCTTGGCAAGATGCCCATAAGAAAAAGATAGATCTGTCAGAGTCTTGCAGACTGCAGTAATTAAGGTTTAAAATACTTCCCAGTCTAAAACAAGGATAGTTCAGACAGAGCTAAGTGTTTAAACAGCGTCCCTTATGAACTGACATTGCTCTTCTATTTCAGACTGACATGTTTTAATTATTTTTTTTTTTTTTGCTTTTGGCTTCTGTACAAAATGTACAGAAAAAACAGAAATTAGGAAATACTCATCAACACTTTTTATAGAAGCTGAGAGGCTAGAAAACATTCATATGGAGTAGCCAGAACATTCTGTGTGTAGGTAGTACAGAAAGAAGAAAATTAAGCTTCTTACCTCAGAGTAGTTAGGAAAAAAAGGTTATCTGCCTGGAGGTTTTGTTCTTTTCTGTCTGTGAACATGTGGTTCTATTGATCTTAACTGGATGCGAACATCTTCAGACTTTAAGGATTTAAAATTTATTTCCAAATCTCGGCTCACACCCAAACCTGCAAGTTCTGGAGGCGGGAGGTCTCCATCAATGCTTCAGTCAAATTGCTTTAAGATTTTGATTAGTGAGTAAATACAAAATGAAAGGTCAAGTTGGTTGCTCGTGCCTCTGACTTAAATAGGATAAACACATAGTATGTGTATGCGATCTCCCGGTATAATTTCGGATAACATGTTATCTTCTTAGATCTCTCACCTCAAACAATCTGTTTTCCATTCAGAAAGGTCAGTCTAGTTTTAAGGGTGCAGGGTATTCAGGGGCCCAAGATAGTGAACCTTTTTGTAGTGCCCTATTATTCTGTGTTATATTTCTCATGTAATCCAATACTTGTCTCAGAAAAGTCTGCCCTCTGGCACAGTCGTTCCACTGTCATAAGAGTTTAGTTTTCTGTGATCTCGGTGGTATTTAACAATAAGGTCTGAACTGCATGTTTAGCAGGAGCTGTGGGAACATGGATGTCAAGTCCATTAATCACAGATAAAAAAATAAAAATCTCCAGGCTAGACTGTCAGCCAAGGATTAGCTGTGCCCCCACCGCAAAACCTATTCAAACAACCCACCGATTAGGTCAGCTTGTCCTTCTGCCCTGAGATTTTTTTTGCAGAAACTGGCAGTTACAGCTATAATCCTTACGGTACTTGAGACTGTATAGATACGTGATTGGAAGACCATAGGCTACTCCTGTGTAGTGTTTGCTTCACTGGTGTCAGGCTGACACAATTGCATAAAATCGGTACAAACCAGCATGTTCTGAGAAGCAGATGAATGCATGAATTGGAAGTGTTTCAGCAGCACTTTGATAGCAGCTTATGAGCATGTTTCTGTAACTCAGCAATTCATTTTCAGTCTGACTTTATTTGGAAGGTAAATATTAGCTGTATCTATTTATTAAAAGGTAAATGAGACCAAATTTTTAGCATGCTTTGTAAATATCTCATATACTGAAAAGATTAATTTTTTGCCATGGTGGTGTTGACTTGATATAAACATGTCTGAGGAAATCAAGCCCATGCTACAGAAATTTTGACTGGTTTTGCTGCTTTGGTTTGGCTGATGAAAACAAACAGTGTCTCTTTTGGTGGTGCCTGGTGAACTAGCTGTACCTTTTGAGTGACATTCTGCTGGTCATTTGTGGTGGGAGAGTTAGGGTAACTTTTTTTGTGTTGCTGTTTGGCTAAAGAGGGCACAAAGATGTCTCGCAATCCTCTGTTGTGGAAGAAAGTTTTATTTTCCTCTACTGCAGCTCTCAATCAATGTGGCTGTTCTGCATGGTTAACAACATAGCTCCAGAATCCTATTACTATGCAAAGTGATTTCAAATTATTTCGCAAATAAATTGCTCAGACTCTGTTGGATTTCCTGACTTTCTGGAGTTATCTTGAATTCTCAGAACCATTTGGCCCCATTCATTTTCATTTGCAGAATTATCTGTAATATGGAAATCAGTGTTAATTATTTCTCTAGCCACTATTGTCATCACTAGCCAAAACTGATGTTTTAAATCTGTGTCTCATTAGCAATTCTGATATAGAGTCCCTTGTTCAGCATGATGCTGTGATCTGTGTCTCTGGCACCTTCACTGGCTGCCCAGAAGGTCAGCAGGAAGGCAGAGCTGGTGGGATATTCTCGCTCCAGCGTTAGATGCAGTAACATGCTCTTGCTGGCTGGCATCTTCGTGGGCTTCCAGGGGCTTCTCAAGGTGCTTGCCTCAAACCATATGGCATTAGTTACTTCACATCCAGGCCTGGCAAATTCTGTCCTCTTCACCAGCTGCAAGGGTAGCTGGAGCCAGCTCCAACAAGCTCTGTGGGTATTTAATCTTGCTGGCTCGGGAACTGGCTTTGGACTGGAGTGTCAGGTAAGGGATGTGGGAGACATGCCCAAGTAGTAGCTCTCTGCACTGGCTTTTGGATGCATGCTAAGAAGGGCTCTCATTCACATTTGTCCTCTTGGTATAAAATATTTTTAAGGTATGCTCTTGATATTTTTAGTTTGACACAGTAAGATTTATATTTAAAATTTAATTATACATTTATTAAAAGGTTGAGGCAGACTATGAAAACATAAAATGAGAATCGAAATTAAATGTCAAATTAGGGTTTGCTTTAGGGTCTGCAAAATTTGGTGTACCTAGAATATGGCTTTAAAATTTAGAGCAGCCTTAATGAGTTCTCAATTTACCTGTATTTCTGAAGCTTTTGAGAAAGGAAATAATTTTTCATTTTTGTTAGATAATGAATAATACACCAAGCAGAGCAAATTCTGAAATTTGATATTTTTTCAAAGAACCATATATATAGTAAAATGATCACAATGGAACTTGTTTATTAAACTAATGTAGTGATTTTATCACTTCATTCTTGGTATCTTAGTACCTGATATTAGCCCGGTATGGTTGCCATGGTAACTGAACACACTGTTCCTTTCATTTGACCTTAAGTTCAAGCCCTGCTGTTGCAGCAGAAATGCCAAGAACACCTCCACTTTTATTAAAAACAAAACTATCAAATACATGCAAAGAGAAAAATGGGCAAAAAGAAAGGACAGTCTGACATTACATTGTGAAACTAAAAAGGAGAAGAGCCTGCTTAAAAACTAAAGGACCAAGAAATAACCAACTGTTAGGATACATATATTCATATTGTGCTCTGTCCTTCAATTCAGCAGTGTTTGGGTTGGTTTGCTCCATCATCATTATATTTACTGTTAACTGTAGAAGTGGCTACCCTTTAAAAATTTGCTGATTTATTTGCTTTGAAACCTGTTGGATTTGCTCTCAGAAGAGCAGCATTGACCTGCTCCATTCCACATACTGACTGCCTGCCAAGGCACAAGATGGTTGGAGAGATCAGAGCAGATTCAAATCAGAGTCTGGCCAGAGGAGAGCTCCTGCTGGCTGCTGTTTGGGGTTGTCTGTGTTGTTTCTAACTTGGTCACTCCACGTGACTTTGGGGTCAGTGACTTTTGAGGCTCTGATCCACATCCAGAGTCCATTTGGTCTTGGATGGAGCCCTAAAACTGGGGAAGTTCTTGGATATTGCTGGAGGAGATGCCCTTTTGTAAGGACAGCTAGTGGGGTGGCCTGGAAGTAGCTCCTGGGGTGATGAGGTGAGGTGGGGACGAGTGTGGGGCAGGAGGGTAGCAAAGGCGGTCCTAAAGGGAGATCAGGAGATGATGTGAGGTCTTGGTGAATGACATGAAGGAGACTTTTACCAGGGACTGGACAGACCTTGCTGCAAACTGGGAAGCGATCTGAAGCTTCTGGGCCTAAGAGCACGCCAGGAGGCAGGGACAGAGTGGGCAGGCTGGAGGGGGGATGGTTTGTAGGTTTCTCATCAGCCTCGCTTAAAAATCTGCATTTTTTCTTTTTGCAGGGCCACGTGGTTGTAGTTTATTGCCCAGAGCAGCAGTGGGAGGCAGCTTTGTGCTTGCTCTTAAAACACAAGAGCAGTCCCTCTTTCAGGCTCAGGATGATGCATGCTCCTGTTGCGCTTTGCTCCTGTACGGTGGGTTGCTCTCCTGGTGTGCTGTCGCAAAGACATGCTCGGAACTTCTGAGTGGTCCCCTGCTTGCTGTGGTTCCCAGCTGCAGGTCCACAGCTCACAGTGCTACCCTCCCTGCCCTCCAGCATGCAGGCTGCCTGGCGTGGGCAGCGTGGGGAGCCAGCCTAGGCAAGAGCTCCTGGGCTCCTCCAGCCAGAGGCCAGGGCAGTGTTTGGGAGGGGACGCTTACGGAGTGCTGTGGGCAATTTCTTTTGAAATTTCAATTTTTAAGGGTGGCTTTGTTCTGACTCTAACTTAAGATAGCGAGAAAACTTGTTGCTCAAAACTGGGACAGATTCTTTGTTTCCAAAGGCCAGATTACTAGCAACACAGCTGGCTGTCATTTCTTAATGTTTCCTACAGTTAGAAAAGGTGTGAAGGAGCAGATTTTTTAGGATGTTGGAAAGAGTGAAAATTACCAGGATGGTAAGAGCAAGGATACCTGGGCACCAACTAAAGAATGACAAAGAACAGTGCTGCTAGTAACAGGTGTAAAAGGGAACAAGATAGAGGTTTATGAATACATAGGAAATGAGAAAATGGTTTTAAAAAAAAAAAGCTCAATTCTGCTGCCTAATGGGAAAGAGAACAAATAATGCTTGACAAGTAAAATGATGAAATGCTTAATCGTTACTGTGCTTCAATTTTTACTGAAAGAGATAATAGTTGCAGGCTGTTTAATGCAATAAATCAATGAGAAAGAGAGATGAGAAGGTAGGAAGGACCATGTCAAAGCATAGTCTGAAAATCAGAGTGTGCTCAGATCAGCAGAGTTTGAAAACGTACGTTGTGCTGAAGGAAGTGGCAATGCTGTTGGAGTTTCTGGGGAGATTATGGACACAATAAATCCATGATGCAGTGGAAAGGGGAAAACGCATATGACTCTGCCTTTGCCTCTGTGTGCTGTGCCGCTTTGCTTGCCATATTTGCAACTTTAGGGAAGATATTCACTTCATAAGCCCCCAGTGATCTAAACTGGTCTAAGTTTGCAAGAAGTGGCTAACCTCAAACTTTCAATTTGTGAACCATGAAAATGACTTAAAAAAAAAATATATAAAAGCATGATTTGAATGCTAAACCTTTGGTCCTTGAGAACACATATGGCTGCACTAGAAGCCAAAAAGCTGAGAAGGGCGTGCTGGGGGCAGCACAGGCTTGGCTGACCCATAAGGGCTGGCAAGCTAACATTGAGGGTGAGCATGGTGGGGACCCCTGGAATGGTACCTGTCTTGTAGTGCCTTCACACAGTGCATGGGGCTGGCCCAGGACAGTGACTGGGGTCAGACACACAGCAGTGATTGCCAGGCAAGTCCGTGGTGATGAAGCAGGTCTGACATCCAGCACAGATAAATCCTATTGTAATGAAGAAATGCAGTCTAGGTGAGCTTTCAAGGTCTTTGAAAGCCCTAAAAGTTTAGTGGTTCAATTTTTGCACTGCTATGGACTACAAGTGTGGATTGCCTGTGGGTGTGTGGTTAGGGTTTTTTTTAGTGTGTGGTGGGTGTGTGTTTTTTTGTTTTTTTTTTGTTTTTTTTTTTCCTCCCACCCTTTTTGAGAATTATAACTATGTTGGAGTATAATCAAAAGCTGAGAGTTACTAGTTTATTGTTGTATTTCCTTTGAATGAAATGATAGGGGGAATTCTACGTTCCTGGAGAATTATCATTGCCTTCAAAGTGTAAAATGTGAATACAAATTAGTTTGCAAATACCATCCTAAAATCAGTAATTTTCAGTTAAAGAAAATGTGAACAAATTATAAATACACTAATTGTTAGCGTTCTTCCCAACACAAATGATGCCTTGTGAATTCTGATCTTATGGGAAATAGATTAAAAAAAACCCCACCCACAAGAAGCACACGCATACGAAAGTTATTCTGTGCTGTTCTAATAGTACATCAGCTTAGGCTATTACTACACAGTGCGCCCTTTGGTTAAGCCAAAGCATCCTGATGAAGAACTTGGTCTTCCTTTCTGTTAATGTCATGGCCATGATACAAGCTTGGGCTTTATTTTACAGTAGCAAAAAAGAATATGATCTGAACACCAGTGTCAAAAAGGCTTTGCCCAAGGTTGGATGCTTCTAATGTGTTTTTTTTAAAAGATGCTTAACTCATCTATTTCTCTCTAAAAGCAAGTCACAGATCTCATCCAATGAGATGTACTTGCTTATCCCCTCCCAGACAGGATGAGCACCCACTATCAGTGTGCAGCTTCTGGTCCTTGGTATGCAGTTTTGGAGCTCTGTGGGATTTCAGAGTTGAAGCCTATGGAAAAGCCTGGGCATGCACTGTGCAGACAAGTGTGGGGATCCTCTTTTTTCCTCAATGTACAGTGGACTAAAACCAAATCAAAGCAGATCTTCCCCTTCTCCTCCATTTTCGTGTTTCTTTCACAGCTCAGGAGTGCAGCACAACCTTGCAGCTCTTTCAGAAGTGCCTTAAAGAGTTATTTGTGCCCCTTGCTCGCGTACAGTACAAGTATGGCCCTGCAGGTCTCCAAAATGCCAAAATCAAGTGTCAACTTTCTGGTCCACCCATCGCAGCCTGCATACAATTGTGAAAGATCTGCCTGCAAAATGCTTGACAAATGATTATTTTTAGGATAATTTAGCAAAAGTTGTAACTGTCCCATTTATTACTTTCCAAAGTTTAAGTAAATACTGGTTTGTAAAAGGTGTGTAATGGTGTTAAATCTTCCTTTGAAGAAAGGCTTCTGTTGGGAACTCAAGATAATGTTCTTTCCACCACCACCACCCCCCACCACCCCCCCCCTTTTTTTTTTAAGGTCTTTAATTGTAATCTAATGTAACTTTTGCTTGTCACTTCAGGAAAGAGATAATTTTCAAATAAACAATAAAGGTATAGTTGACCCTGAACAAAAAGTTAAGCTGTTTGATAATATTGTTTGTATTATTAGATAAGCTTTTCAACTTAGTTAAGTTGAATACTTTAGAATGCATATTTCTTCCTCTTAGTGATTCTTTGTCTATTGGAAGGTGGGCTTTTCCTTCATTTTTTCTGAATGTTGGATTTCTGCAGTAGAGATCTTGATGCCATGTCAGTCTTGACCAAAGTGTCTTTAGGTTTAGAACAAGAAGGATCCATTAAGATAGTTTTAATTGAAGTGCCTATTAAAAAGGGAGAAAAAGATTCCTTAGAAATGCTACCTAAATGACCATTTCCTTAGGAAAATATATTAAATGAAAATTCTTTATTAATAAATATAGAAAACTTCATTTTGATTCTTATTTTGCTTTTATTACATGTTGTTCAATTAGATCTTCTTTCACTAGTAATACTCTGTTACTATTTCCCTTGCATTCAAATGCTTGACTGCTATACTTCATATTTCTTTTCTAGTTTTTTTATTTTATTTCATGTAACAATGTCATATAAACCATAAACTCTCCTGGTGTAACTCGACCAAGAGACAATTCAACCTGGAAAATACCATTGCCTTTAGTAGTAGCATGCTATGTGTCTGCTAGGACTAATGCATGATTAAACAGCATCCAAAGAATGAAGTAAGACTTGAGAGAGAATATTTCAGATTTCTTCCAGAATAGTATTTCAAGTGTGATTTCAATAACTGTTCTTACAGGAAAAACCACTTTCAGTCTAGCTCAGGGTTTTTTTTTGTTTAATATCAGTATTCTGAACAAAAAGAATCTCAAGAGTGTCATGTTTAGAATGGCTCCAGCTAAGATTTCTAATGCACTCAGTCTGTCCTTTGTGTCATATGGGCAAAGATGACAGAGCAGCCTGTGACATCTGATAATAGTGCTCCCTTCTAAACAGCATGTGCAAGGAAATTAGAATATTGCCAAATTCCATAAGCATAAAAAGGGCATGTTTGTCAAGTTATATTTATCCATTTATTCTTGTTTAAGGTAATCCAGATAGTAGCATGTTATACTTAGGTATGACTTTAAGTTAACCACATTGAAGAGAGAGTCCTCAGTGGATTCAGAATGACTTGCGTGTTCTTCCAGTTGCAAATAGTAGAAGAGCTGTACAAGAATTACCTGAACTATTTAAGCATAACTGGCCTTGTTAAATAAGAACTGGAAATTCAGATTTGTTCCTTCTCAATTTGACTCTTTCAAGGTGTGTGTGGGAAGGGCATATCCAGTCCAATTTTTTGTGGCTTGCTGTGAAATCAGGAAAACTCTTTATTTCAACCCAGCTTTAACTCTAGTTCCTGTGTTAGCCTAAAAGAAAAATAAAATAAGTCTTGGTGCTGTGGTACTTGTACTTTGTACAAATAAATTCTGGAGTGATAAGTGAATGCTTTGTAAAGCGTCTATGTTTTACAGAGCTCTAGTATCCATCAATTATTCATTAAAATGACCCTTTACATCCCTTAATTATTTTTCATTTATACGATATGAACTAGTGACAGAGCCTAGACTCTCCAACATGGATGAATGGGCCACGTGTAGTGGCACTGATCATCGGCTGTTCTGCTACCTCCTTGGGGCAGTGTCAGTGTCACAGGGAGGTATGAGGCGTGATTACCAGAACCATGTTGGTTTTTCCATTTTGTTCTCATCTAGTTATCTGATCACTCAGTGGGCTGACAGCATATCAGGTGATGGACTGGAATTAATAATTCCCAACCAGTGAGGTTGCCAGGTTGTACTCTTCAGTGTTTGGATTTTTATTTTTCAGAGAGAAATGTAGTTTTAAATAGAAAAAATTCCTGAGTGAAAAAGTCCCGTGTCTCTGGTATTAAGGATGGGTCTCTGGCATGCGGAGGCTGGCTAGTGCAGTGCGCTGGGATTCAGATGAGCTTGGCTCAAATTGTGGCATTTTCATAGATACCCTGTATTTATTTTTTTTTAAATTGCTGTGACTGTTTCTGCTGACATGACTGTTACAAGCATAACTATGCATATAGTTGAGTCAAGATTTTTTGGGTTTTTTTGAGCAAAATAAAGATGTATTGTTAAATCCCAGTGTTTTTGGGACCAATTATAGTTTTACTACTTTAGTTAGTGGGGGTACAAATTACTCTTCTACTTTTCATCTGCTTATCTTTGCAGAGCAGCCAGTGTGAAAGGTAGAGTATCTCTGCGTGTGATGTCTCCTTTCTACTGAAATCCTTAATGTTTTTAGGCTTTTGGTTTTTTTTAAGACCACAGCTCTATGCAGTGGGTGATATCCAAGGCTGTGCCAATGTGGGTAAAAGCTCAGGCTTAGGCAGTGTGATGCCCCTGCCGTACCCAGGCCCCTGTCCTGCTGCCCTCAAGCTCTCTGGGGCTCCATCATGGTCCATGCCTCCCCTGGTTTCAGGCTGCATCTGCTATGGCACCTGGGATCACTGGGTTGGATCAGACCCTCGGTGTAAGCTGCTCCTTTTAGTGCCCTTGAATTTCGGCAAGAAAGGGAGAGCCTGCAGGGGTGGGCATCTCTGATTGTCCCCTGAGGCGTGGTTGGGTGCCTCTCTGTCCAGCTCCCAGCCCACATGGGAAGCAGCACACCTGCAGGAGCTTTTTAAAATGGGAGAAAGTAGAGATTTAATTGGGGAGGGTGATCCAAGCTACAGCTCTTGATTATCAGTGGCCATTGTGCTACTGTCCTAAAAATAACGAGTAATAGGATGGTGCTGTAGCAATGGCACCACAGCTGGTAGGTAGCATATTGGACAGGAGTTTCTCTCTGAACAATAATGTTCATCTTTTCATTGAAATGTGCTTTATTAAGGAATATATTGCAATTTTCTTTGTGTTGAAGATCCTCTTAAATTCTAGAGAAGCTGCTGTAAGTTGTGCCAGGAACTTTACTATAGCTGTTAAGTTGGTGGCAGCTGTCAGCCTCACAGTTTGGGAACTTTTTTGATGGAGTACAAACCTTGAAAGCGTTCTGCGTGCACAGCTCAAAATATTAACTTTGCTCCTAGGAAAGTGTAGACAAGGATGGTGAAGTTGCCAGCTGTCATTTTATTTTGGTATTTATTTATTTATTTATTTATTGATAAAGTTACCCTATTGTCATCATGCAAGTGTAGTGGTGGGTGGAATGGTGGCTCATTTTTAGCTGCTGATTGGTGTCAGGGATGCATCTGGAGTTTTAAAATAGTCTGCCTGTTGCTGATAGAAAGACTTTTACCCATCACAACAATATGACATGCTTTTAAACATGGCTTGTATTTTCTGTCATGTCACATCTGTGAGAACAGATCCTAGGTTATTGTATCACAATTAGGCAGGTGTATTGTGGCCATTAGATTACCTTTTTGAGATCCACCATGGGTGTAATGTGGAATTTTGCTCTTAAGACTAATTAAAATCAATGCTTCCATTATTACCAACACCATTTACATTTTCTGTGTCTCAAAAAGTCTCAAGGTGAGAATTTTGTAATAAAAATTAGAGGTTAGAGGTTTTGGGAAATGAAGGAAATGCTAAAATAACAACAATGTAATCGTAGAGGAGTTTAAAAGCCTTCTTTCTTAAGGAAATGAGACTTGTATGATTGCACTGTTAGCCTGTCTTAACAACTTTGGAGGTTGCTGGCCGACTTAGCAAAATTTGACAGGTGGAGAGAGATCTCAAAGGTGTTATGTTTCTAGAAGTTTTGTAAGAATAAGAACCTGGAGAGAAGACAGAGGGATACATTTGTACCCCAGCTGTGGGAAGAGCGGCAGGGTGAGCTCAGTTATATAATTAAAGCTCAGAGAATTGGCAGAAAGGAGCACTGCTAAGATTACAGCTAGACAAGTTTCCCCCAATCTTGCTATCTTATTTCACATCTCCAGGGAATATCCCAACTCAAGACAAGGAGCAGCAGGGTAGCAGGTTGTGTGGGGCAAAGATGTCCAGTAAGGGGGAGAGGATGCTATGAGCCAATCCCAGATTCAGGAATGTGATGGTGAACTTTTTAAGCATCAGCTTTGACTGATGTCTTGCCTGTTGCATCAGTTTTGGTGTGATTCTGAGCTGTGTGATTCTCCTGGCTCATTCCCAGTGGGTCACATTGGACTGGGTTGGGAAAATGCCTTTGTGATGGAAATATTTTTTGTGGGAATCGTTGCATTATAGTCTGCAGTACTCTCTGCAGCACTCTTGAAGGTGCTACGGCACAAGGCTGTGCTGCCCGCCCCTGCCACTATTTCATCCCTGAGTGGTGCTACCTGAAAGTGCTAGATTCAACCACAGGGGCTGGCCGGGAAAGTTCAACTTTCCACTTCTGTGTGAAAACCTATCAGGTAGTTTATTATACTTAATTTTCCTCTCTTGCTTGCTTTTATTAAAATAGGAATCATGAAATGACTACCACAGTGCATTTCATAAGTCTTGGCTCCTTAATAGATCCCCGTGTAATTTTGATACACATCCTTTGGGTCTGGCAACTATAAAACAACTGCTATAGCTTTCACTGTGGCAGCTTTTCTGCAGAATCTGTTCCATAAAATGGCCTGTTAAAGATTTTCAAATATTTCCTTATTGTTGCAGGCTTCCAAGGTACCACCCTGAATGGCTTATTATACTTCTGCTCTTTCTTACACTCCTTAAAGAGTGTAGGTTTTTTTATTAGGTCTTGTTCCTCAAGGACAGACTTGCCTGTACTAGGCTTGTTACAATTTTAATAGACTTTCCTGTCACTTAGTCTTGTACATGGGCCACGGAACTTCAGGAATCTCTGAGACTTAATGTTATTTAAAAAGTGCCTTCTGCTTCTTCTCTAATTAATTGCAATCAGAAAGGCTAGTTGGTGGACACATGGTGTCGCAGCTTCTGTGAAATATTGCCTGATGGCTATAAACATTGCCATATGTTCTCTGTGAAATAATGCCATAATCACTGGCAACAGGAACAAATGATAAGAGATGAAGGATTGGTTCTCTTCTCCTTTTTTCTGGCTTTACTTTCAAAATCTGTGAAGCACTTCCTGATCACCTTAGTGGGTTTTTTAGTTGCTGCTACCTATAGTGGGCTTATTTTCTTCTAAAATGTTATTTCAGTTACTTTTATCTTTCATGTTACAGCTGCCAGCAGTTGCTTTGCATACCATGTCCATTTGCTGAAACACTACTTGATCAAAGTAGGCAGTTAAAGGGAGTTTATTCCTCAAATTGAGCAGATAATTTTGTTGTAAAGCGAGACAGTTCAAAAAAATAACAACTCTCAAAAGCTTGTCAGCCAATGAACTACAAGTTTTCATTTAATAAGAAAGTTTCTGTTCTTCACTGTAGCATAGGTAGAAGGACTACTTGGGGACTGAGCTGTTTACCAACTCTTGATTGTGGAAAAAGTGAAAAGTCTTCGAAGGTGTAATCTTAATTAATGTCAGATTGTATTTTTTTTTTTTTTCAGCCTTTCATCATAAAAGGGGTGGCTGTTGCAGTTTGTGGTAACATCCAGCAGTGTTAGTACATAACATTATTCCTCTGCTGATACAACTTTGTTACATTGTAACAGTAGTCTAGTAAGAAATATAATCTTTTACTAAAACAGTGTATTGCAGATTGTTCATCAGCATTTCCAAAAAGATTTCCTTTGTACGTTTTGCCTCTGACATTAAGTTTTTAATGCTTTGGCCTCCAGTATAAGGAGACCATTCATTAGAAGCAGCAATCCTCCAATTACTTTAACACAGCTAGAAGCCTCAAAAGACTGCTTCCACAATAAGTGTGATTCAATAAAAGAAAGGCAGTGCATTAAGCATGTAAAGTGTTTTTGTGTCTCTGGTTAGAAGCATAGGGCTCTCATGGAGGTAAGCAAACAGGATTGATTCTGCTCCTTTTATTAGAGTTTGTTTCTTTTAAGCACTGTTTTTCTGTCTCAAATTACTAATTCTAATAGGGTACTTGCTAGCTCTCAGAAAAAAATTGTTTTATTAAAGCAACTAAGGGTTTTACATGCCCCTCTATACTTTGGGACTTGTGGGCTATTGAAGCAAGTTCTGTCTTACATGCACAGCTCAGGCTATTAAACTGTACACAGGTGATTGATCTCTTTAATAAAACCCTGTTCTTTAGTAAGGAAAGAGTGATAAAGATAAACAAATGTACTTGTTTGTCCAGTGCTTTGGAGATTACGGTAACATGAGGACATCAAGAATGCCATTTTAATGAATAAGGTAGATGAAACACATCAATTCGGACTTCATTTTAAGCATGTCTGGAAACCAATATGCTTTAAGTTAATTTGATTCATTCTTTTCATTCGTTTGTAACACCACATGCATTTTAACAGAAAACGTTTCATGCTTAAGCAAAGAAAAGATCTGGCAGGTAGAAGATTCTGGCACTTTCTGCACAAGGATTGAGTAAGTGAGGAACACAGACTTTGTGAATCCACCGTCCTGTGGCTCACTGTGGCTCTGGCCCCTGCCGTGTTCCGAAGGACACACGTCATGAGCATGACAGAGGGGGACTGGCTGTGAAGCCATGTGGTGTGAGGGATAGCTGGAGAGCTGCTCTGAAAAACAAGGCTATACAGATTATGACAGCCCTAATGCCAAGAATTCTCTGCTGTGCATGTATCAGGTCTGATTGTCCATTCATACTGATGTTTTTCAAGAATAATTCTGCTGATGTCAATAGTTACACTGATATTTTTTTTTTTTAATATAAGACAAGTGAAAGGGGGAATCAAACCCTCATTTCTTTTGCTATTCACTGAAAAGCATTCTTTCCATGGCAACCCCTGTTTCCATGGTACATGCTGTATTGCCCTTCAGAGAAGCTTTATTAAGAGACACCTATACACATATGCTGTCATATGAATGTGGTTGCATTTTATAGCACTCTAAAGGAAAACTAAAGTAAATTGTAATTTTTTTTTAAGTTGTAGTGCTTTTTTTTTTTTATGTAATGTGATGAAGGATTATTACTGCCACTGCTTGGCAGTGTCGTGGGAATGCAATAAAACATGGTTTTTTCTACTGTTGTTAGAAGGATATTCTTCAAACTGATGTATTTACCAGTACATTAAGATCATTGTTTTCTAAACTCTCTTTGGGTGTAAGTTGGCATACAAAGTAATCAAACTCTTTTTACAACTTTAAAACTAAATATATAATAGAGCTTTTCTACTCTTAGATTCAACATGGTAAATGATAAAGATGTTAGCAAATTCAAAGGCTTATCTTCCGTTCTAGAAAGAAGTGGTGAACCCATAGAAATTTGTGGTTTATTCTCCATAATGACGCCTATTAGAATCTACTTTGAGTGTTTAAAATGAGCTACATTTACAAAAGCAAGACACTGTACCTTCATTTTTTGACTATAAAGATGCAGCTGTAAAGCTATTAAAAGCTATATCATTACTTTTACCTTGAGAAGGTTCATTATAATCACCCTTTTAGACTCTTCTGCCTACTGTCATTATGAGCTGTAAAGGTCTCTGATACAAAGTGCTGTATCAGTCTTTCTCCAGATAGGCTAATGCATCTTGGAAGTATGTGTTAAGGTGACATATACAGCAATGTATCACCTCTCTGAGTTTTGGAGAGCTGCTTCGTGTGCTGTGTTGTCTGGGACTGCAGTCTGACGAGGTTCTGCAGCTGCATTTTTGAATCTACTTAGTGTGTGCTTTTCAACTGTTCTGTTCCAAGCCATGATTAGAAGATCTGTGGAAAGTGGTGTAAAATTAAAAGTATGTTTTCAAACAAGACGGCTGCCTCACATGCGAAATCATTCATTTCAAAGATAACCCTCATAAAATCCTTCCCACAAGTCAGACTGGGTCCTCTATGCAAAAGGAACTTTGCCTGTGATCTGGGCTTGCAAAAGTAGGATAGTCCCTTTCAGACACCTGCCCTGGTGCTTGTTTCCCTTACTTGGTCACAGAAGTAACAATTAGGAAAGTAATATTTGAGTTGATATGGGGAAAAAAGAAAAATACATCAAGAAGCTTGGAGAGAGTCTTAAGGATTTGCCACGTGAGCGAAGGAATGCAGCTAATGGTACCTCTGGTGGTGAGGTTGGGAAAGTTGAAGAAACGTGTTAGGAGCTTATTTTGAGGACCTGTATGTTACCTTTAAAGTTTATTACTCAGTGGACTGAGAGCTTATATACAAATCAGAGATTTTATTTTGCTTTTGGATGTGATGACTGTCCTTTCAACAGGAATGGAGTCCCTCAGCAGAGGTTTCATTAACAGCTCTTGGTGAGAATTGTGCTTTACTAACATTTTTTTTTTAACACTATGAGAATTGCCATTTTAATGAGTAGTTTATTTCCTTCTACAGTACATCCATAAAACTCTGCGTTGGCGTTTGTGAAAATGCTGGGGAAACAAGGAAGGATTAAGACAAGATTTTTTTGTTTGTTTGTTCATTTTAAATCACTGAATACATCTGTAGTTGTATTCTTTGCAGTATGACTCTGCAGTGGCGTGGCATGCAGATGAGCCATTGAAGTCTGTGATAATGCCCTTAACCATAATGCCATGTTAAATTTTATTTTTGGTTTTGTTAAATCTAGGCTGACTGTCCTGACTGATCAAAGAAGAGTGGATCATACTAATAGACCTTACTGCTGGTAATGTTTAAGTGAGATGCATGACAAGCAACATTCCTATCCAGCTCCTCAGAAGGAGAAAAATTATCTTGCTTCACACTTTCATTTCCTTAGCGTCGTACGGCCCTTTCTTGTGAATGAAGTATTTGCCTGCTGTGTGCCATCCTGGGATGGATCAACTGGCACTAAAGCAATGTCTTAATGTCAATAACCACAGGGTCACTGCTGAGGTGATTCAGGGCAGGTTGCAGGGAAGAGCTGTTGAGCAGCAGCCAGGCTGGGAGACTGCCATACCTTGTGTTCCTCAGGATGCTGCTGTAACAGGGTGCAGTACGATTTGGATAGCTCAGTAAAATTGCACAACACTATCATGGCTGCTCTTCTCCAGGTGGCTGTGCAGGCCAGTAACCCAGGCCTCCCGCCTGCGGTGTACGGACCGGGTCCCTGCCCCAGAGAGGCTAGCTTCCCACAAAACGCTCAAATGGCCTGATAAAGCCATCGCTTGCTGCTCTCTGGGGACTCTTCTGTGCCTGCAGGGGGATGGAGAGCCTGATGAGGTCCGAATCTGCCTCCAAAACCCGGGAGAGCCCTGAGCAGTGGGCCCGCTGCTGGGGCTGCGGCTGGCCCCGGCCTGCGCCCACCTCAGGAGGCCAGAGTGCGGCTGCTGGACTCACGCACACCCTGACACACACTCCTGGTTATTTGTGACAGAACTCAGGATTTCTGGGCAGAAGTAGTTATAATACCCGTATCACTTGTGGAGAAAAATTCCCCCCCCTCCTTCCTTTTGCAGGAAGAGGGAATTTACAGAGGGAGCGGAGAGCGCCCACGCCCTGGGGCCCCGCTGCTGCTCTGGCTCCCTGTGGGCGCAGCCGCAGCCGCAGGAGGTGCTGGGCTGGGCGCCCGACGGGGCCTCCTGGCTCCCTGACACCCCGTGGAGGCCACCTCAGCCCTGTGTCCAGTCTGGGACCACCTTCATGCCCTTGCTTCCCTCTTTGCTTGTGGTGATTTTAAAAAATGACAGAGCTTGGAAACAGAAGACTCCTGCCAGTGCTGTAGGTACCCGAGGAACATGAAGTACGCTTGTGCTTTTCACTTCAAGGTAGCCTTTCAACAAGTAGACACAGAATTTCTCAGGATTGTAGCTAAATCCTCGTGTAGTGTAATTAATGTGATATAACGAGCTGCTTGAAGTGAGTTTAAATGTGGCACCTGTGTGCAGACAGATGTCTCGTTCAGCTGAGCAGCCGTGAGGACTGGCCAGGGTCTCTGCCCTGCCCCGCAATGGCCGCCCCCCGGGGGCAGGCCTGCCCTGCTCTGCCCTGGGCCCCCCGGCAGCAGGCCTGCCGCATGATGGCCACCCCCCCAGCGGCAGGCCTGCCGCATGATG
>JAVJGI010000032.1:15657460-15789908 GCA_035590275.1 Ibycter americanus | reverse complement strand
GATGAAGAAACAGCACGGACAGTAGATGAACTTTTGGAACCTTGTGTGGGAAAGCCTTGTTGCAGTGTGATAGTTTTTTAGTGCTGCAACAGATTCACACTAGACACATGGATTTTTTTTTTTTTTTTTTTTTTTTATGGTGAGGGTGGTGAAACACTGGAACGGGTTGCCAAGAGAGGTGGTAGATGCCACATCCCTGGAAACATTCAAGGTCAGGCTGGATGGGGCTCTGAGCAACCTGACCTGGTTGAAGATGTCACCCCTCCGTGCAGGAGGGTTGGACTAGATGACCTTTAAAGGTTCCTTCCAACCCAAACTATTCTACGATTCTACAATCTGTTTGGGAAAAGCTAGTGCCGTTGTGGAGGAGGGAAGTCCAAGCACCATGCCCTGCTGTAAGGGTATTGAGGATGTGTGGGTACAGGAGGTACCGTGCACATAGCTTGCTGCATTGTCAAAAAGCCACTAAGAGGCTTCCACTTCAAAGGTTATTAGAGAAATTAAGTTAGCACAGGATAAATAGATAGCAGAAAAGCTGAATGTGGAACGGTTTACACCAAATCCTGCAGTACTGGAACAAGGGGGCTCTTGATGAAAGCAGGAGACAGTAACTCTTAAAAGCAGGAGGAAGTAGGTATTACTTTGTAAAGTAGTGAACTTCTGGAACTTGCTGTTGCAAAGATTATAGAGGCAGCCAGTTTCTAAGACAGCTTGTGTAGGTTCTTGAACAACATGTCCATAAATAGATACTAAAGGACTAGGTAGGAATGTGTCTGCTGCCATCACAAATCCAGCAATTGTGGCTGCTGGTGGAGCAATTGCAGCTCCTGTGCTCCCCTGCCTAACACCTCTGCTCAGAGACTGAGTGCTGGGCTAGCTGCACCTCTGCTCTAACCCATTAGAGTATTTTAGATGTGATTTATCAAGGTTCCATTGGTTATAAAACCAAGAGGTCAGCTGAGCTGAGTGCATGTTTCTACACTGTGCAAGGTGGAGAACTCAGGGTAACTTTAGCCTTGTCTAGTGTAACCTAGCCTACTCAGTCTGCAGGCTGAGTAACGCTGAATTATCCAGACACACTCAGACAGTCATCAGGGCTCAGTTCAGGTGACACACAGTCATTTGGTGGATTTGATATGTTTGAATTACAGCATTGTCAGCACTGTTGCTGGGGAAGGTCTTTCTGTTGTAGTGCAGCATGTTTTCATACTTATTGAGCTGTTTGACCAGGTTGTCAGTAGTGCTGGGGGGGAAGGAAGTGTTTGTAGTAATGTTACCCAGAAGTTTGTTTCTTAAACACAATACTATTGAAATCTTTATGCAAGGAAGAGATTTGTTGTAGCTTCCTCTTCCTTGGTCTTTACTGCCTTCTGAGCATCACCTGAATCCAGAACAGAATTGGTCTTCCAATTTGCAAATATCTGTCCTTTGTCTGAAGCCTTTCTGTTTGTGATGTACACAAATACTTCAGCCTTGACTAACTTCATTCAGTTTACTTTCACTCAGCACAGTTGAGGATTATTCCTTTGCTCAAATTCCTCCACTTCCTGTTAACCTGCTTTCTTGCAGGAACATAAAGAAGTTTCTTCTCTGAGCTTACTTTCCCTTGCACCGCAAAAGTCTCTCTGAAGTGCTCCCTGGATGTTGCAGGGCAGAACCTGTCTGTACCAAGGAGGTCCACAGATGATTTTAATTGAAAACACCACAATGCCATTATCACCATTTCTTTTTGATGCTTTTGAAGTTCAGGATGGGGATAGAATATCTGGTCCCTCAGCTGAAGGGACTGTATCTGCTGCTGAAATGTAAAGTGGGAGTGGGAATATCAAAGTAAGTCTCTAGTTTGTCTTTTCATCCTCTGTGCATATGTTAATCAACCAACAAATGGAGAAACAAAATATGAATTTGTGCTACTGTACCTGCAAACTTGAGAGAAGCACACTTCCTGCTGGTTTCTGCCTAGAATGATTTTTTGAGCACAAGGGTGTCTTAAAAAGAAATAATAATCTTTATTGTAGCTAATTTTATGTTCTTTTCAGAAATCAAACTGTTGTAAATGAAAGTAGCTATTTGTGTTGTTTCATTGGGACTACAATGCACAGGGTGCATAAACTTAATTGCAGAAATATTGCTACACAAATACCATTAAATATTGACCACAGACGTAGAAGTTTATAGCTAGAAAGAGTGCTTTTCATTCACTACTTTTGTTGAAGTAATTTTCTGCCCTTTTCTCCCTCAGTCAGTGATGTGGTTTGTTTATAACATTATGTGTGGGTCCCAAAACCACATGATTGAGCATATAGTTAAAGCAAAATTTACATTTACTGGTTATAAGTTCAATATAAAGAATGCTTTTTCTTTTATTAATATGAGTTATCTGTAAAGCTCCTAGGCAAATCACCAATAGTAAGTCTATAATCCTCCCTGGCTATTAGAATAGGCCTTTTCTCTAGCGAAATAAATGTAAATAGATTTTTTTTCTTTTTTCTTTTTTTTTTTTTTTTTTTTCCCCATAGCCTGGGTCTGGCTGATTTGCCTGAGTTTGAAATATAAGGATACCTATGGACCCGGTTTCTTTACAACTGTGTCTGTATGACTCTTTCTGTCTTGCATGAGGTCTTCCTACCATGAGGTACAAGTCAAAATCTTGGTTCTACTGAAGTAACATTTGAGTCTGATTTACAGAAAACACAACCAGAACTAAACACAGCATCCTCTTGAATGTGTCAAATGAAGTTAGCTTTCCTTAAAAGAATGTTAACTGTCTTTCTCTTAAGAGTTTGTGTAAAAAGGCACAATATTTGGAAAATTGGGCTAGATAGATTCTGAATGCTTACAGGACCTTTATGTTACCTCTGGCATTCCAGGTAACTTATGTGAACCATAACTAAAATTGCACTTTGGTTGTGGTTGGCAAGAGGCCAAAAGCATGTGTAATCCAGGACTGCTGAAGGCAGGCGATGCTGGGGTTTTGTGTATGATGGTTGCATAGCTATTAGATCTGTCTGGTACCTCTGAGTCTCTTTGCAAGACACTTTGCAAAACAGAGAGTAGGTAGAGTATTGAGAGTCAGTACAGACGTTTTTCTGGGTTTCCAATAGCCTTACAGTCACCAAATAAGTAATAGTTTTTGAAAAAAGATAATTAATATCTACAAGTTCAGAAATTACTCTGTGTTAATGGTTGTCTTCATTGATTAAACTTACTGGTCTGAAAAGTGTTATTGATCGTTTTGATGTTTTGTCTAAACATACAAAAAAAGGAAAGGAAAAAACTGATTTGTTTCATTTTCTTTGGTGACTATTTTCATGCCAATCTATAGTGTGAAGAATACTAAAAGAAAGTTGTATCGGTGTTGATTTCTCCACGAACTTGTTCGCTCACATAAGTATAGCATGGGAGGGCCTGGTTCCTCTGTGCAGGAAAGAATTATAAGATCATTTTAGGAAAATTTAATTATTCCTTGAGCTAGAAACTTTCTGATGCTGCTCAGCTGAGGGAAGCATGCACACATCTTGTGTACTATTACAATTGTTTTTTAATTGCTGAGTTTATTAAATTAGAGATCTGTGTGAGCTGAAGATAAAGTACTGTATTATATGTTCTTAGTACCCATATGGGTTATTTTTTACTTCATTATCTATTTGTCAGAATTTATCCTTATTTTAGAGATATTGGGTAATTCCCATCCTTTCCCCCCACTTCTCTTTCTATTTCCTTTTTCCCATTTTTTTAGGTGATCCAATCACAAAGTGGATTTGGGTAGAGATAAGGGGAGGGATGTAGGGCAGCTTCTTATGCTTGGTTAGCTGTGTCACTGAGTTTGGAGGTAGGCAAAAGCACCAACCTTGGTGACTGAGATTTATCCAGTTCACGACTTCTGGTCCACAGACCACTGCCAAGGTTGTCTGCTGTCTTGTGACAGGATTGTGAAGTTGCTTGTAGGATAACTATGATGAAAGCTGCAGGAGTTATTTGTAGGCCAGGCCTAAATGTCAAGATGTTTGTCAAGATGTGGAGACATGTTTGGTAAATGGTGGATCTGTGATTTCATCTGTGGTGGCTTAGTGATTCATCATATGTCTTTTTCTCACCTTTTACTTTATGCCATATCGCCATCTTGAGCTGTTGGTTCATTCCTGTTCAGGAGGATGCTGGAGGTTGTATTCTGATGTTAAACACTATGGTTTTCCGAGCACTGCTACCATGGGCTGGGATTTCTCACGTAACTCTCTGAAAATCTGAATTAATAAATTTTAGTTACCTGGTTCTTTGTTTTCATGTTTTTTTCCCTGGTTCCTACTGCTATTGCCATTTACTTGGCAGGGATGGGGGGAAGATGACTGATCTAATTCATCACTTAGAAACTCATTCTGAGAAACAAAAAACTTATGCAGCTGATTTCTTGGGTTGTCAGTTGGGGTTAAACCATGACACAATGATACCTTTTTGTTGTGTTCATCTTTCAGTACAGCAGTGACCTTGCTTATACCCCTGTCTTCTTGCAGTTTATTTTCAAAATCTTTAATCTTCTTTGGTGCATTTGTTGGAGGAATGTCAGTCTGCAGCTCACGTCATGATCAATTGACAGATGAAGATATGGTGCAAGACTAGGGCTAGCTTGTTCTTTTAATTCAGGGTTAATTGATTATCTCAAAGGGTCTACAGCCTGGCAAGGCTTAGCTGAGTGGCAGTAACTGTAACCAGTGTTTGTCCTTATGGCTTCTGACCCTGCTTCCTACCTCAAATTATGCTTGAGACTAACGCTTATCTTTTCTAGGCTGCTGGGGTTGAGGCAGTCTTGGTTGGATTTGCTCTTCTGTGACAAGATTAAAAATAGTGCCATCTTTCCCAGCCTGACCTTAGAGGGGAGGTGGGAGACTAAGGGAGATGGACTGTGCCCCTCTCCCCCGTGCGTTCATATAAACCAACAGGGGGTTTGCTCTTTTCATAGAAATGGACAAACAGACAAAAATTTAAACATTAGAAGCACCATTCAATGCAGGCCATTGAGAAAAGGAATGAAAGGGAGAAAGGTTAGGAGGTAACATCTTTGTATGCCTTTTCTCCTGCTATTGTCTTGCTTGTTGGCTTTCAGTCTTTTGCTGTCTTAATTTGGCAACAGGAGATAAGAGTTAGCTCAGCTGTAGCTGGCAAAAGTTGATGTGTCTTATATATACTGTGTATGTATACTGAAGTGATAGCATATGTCTCTGTTAAGAAGTACCATTATATGGTATGAGAAACTGTGTCTGTATATGTTTTATGCTAATGAGATGATTAATATCTGTGTTCAAGTCATACACTGAAGTCCACTTCAAAAATATTTACGATTAACATAGGAAAAAGTAAAATTCACTTTTGGCAAGATGGTGAGATACTCAGTTTTTGCATTAAAATATGCATTGGTCATGGTTAAATTCCTGTGCTATTAGAATTTAAGAAATCAGAAAGTTAAGATTTGCACAAACTTGCTGCTGTTGCACAGGATTAAATATATTAAGGAGTGGAAGAGTGTGTACTACTTTGATTATTATTGGGTTTTTTTCTAAGCATTTTCAGAACACAGTGTGTGCTAGTTACAAATCCGTGAGCCCAGAACAGAAGGCAGAACATGACCACCTCCATTGTGGATGATTAGCGTAAATGGCTTATAGCTACTTCACGTGCTCGCTCAGAAATAAACCCAAAATATTTAAACATTCATAAATGGTTTTTTGGTAATCATCCAATTTTAATGAGATGCAACAAAACTCTATTGTCACTACCAAATAGTAATTGCCTGGCCTTTAGTTGAATGAAATGGATATTAGGAGGCCATAACAGACGACATAACAAGAAGAATGTTGCTACTAAGAGAAGTTTATTGATATCCATTTATTAATGGAATTAAGTAGCCTTTTCTTCTCTTTAGGTTAGTTTATAGTCCCATGTGTATGAGAACCCAAACTTTTTTCATTGTAGTTTATTTCATTACTTCTACTAACCTTCTGAACTTTGCCATGCAGATGCAGAATGTAGAGCTGTAATGACTACTGTTTTTGCTATTTATTAGGCACTGACACTGTATTTAGATTATACACTTTTTCTTCTCAGTGCTACGGGGATAGCCTTTGCTGACTTTCCAGGAATTGCTTTCTGTCAGTAAAGTGCCTTTTGTGTCTTGTTATTCACTTTTATTTGGATACATTTTGTCAGAAAGAAAACTGAACAAATTACTTAAATCTAACCTTTGCAGATGCGTTTCCCTTCTCCCATCCTTCGAATATTTTAAAACCACCTGTTACACTTAAATCCACACTTACGTCATTGTTTTAGAATTAGCATTTGCTGTTAAGGCTAGCTCTGAAGCAATTGTTAAGTCTTCCTGCAGATGGTGTTCTTGTTGAAACCCTTCACATTGCACCACTGACTATTTGGAGTATAGGCACTAAGGTTCATACCAATGATTTTAGCAACTCTTATTGCACTGTTGATTCTGGCAATTCAATGTAACTGCATAATACAGTGTTTTCCTAACCATTTCCACCCATTATAACATGCACATTCCTAAACAAACCTTCATGGTGGAGCAGATACTTTTTCGTAAGAGTATCTCCCTATTCAAAAGTCTGAATCAAAACCAGCTTGTCATATTGACTGAGAGATAAATTTGATGTTGCCTGGTCCATCTCCCTATACAGACACATTTTGACACAGCATATTTGAGTGCTAATAATGACATTAGAAGATGTTGGAAAGAGATCTAATTCGGCATGCAGAAGTGACTTTGCTGTCATCTCCTATTTTCTGCACAATTGACAGCAGATACTTGGGGCTGAATTTCTCTTTCAGGTCAGATTTCCAAGGCATAAGGCTGTCTGTTAGAAACAGATAAGACCAAAACCAATACCGAAGTACTTGTTGGAAGTGTCAGCAGTGCTGAGAATTTAAAAAGGGTGCTTCAGTTTTCTGTTTATGACATGACACAACAACATATATTTTACTAGCAATGAAATCGAACCAAGAACCCCATGTCAGTTTTTGAAACTTCTTACTGGGAAAATTTTGTAAGAGTAGTCTTAATTGGGAAGAATAAAATTGTTTTCAACTAATGTATCTATTTTGACACACTCTCTAGCCAATATAGTCTAAAATTCTTTAAAGAAATTGAAGTAGGTATAAATACCCTCATGATCCAAAATGGGAAGTTACATTTCAGTCTTTCATGGTCAGATAAATAAAGTTCATATCTGTACCTAATTTTTAATGTGCAAGACACTCAAAAAGAGTAGGAAAAATATAATCTGAGGTAAAAAAACAACAACACCCCACCCCCCCTTCAAATGATGCCATAGATATTTCACACACAGTCAGCTCTCAACAGCTCGTTTCATATCCCATCTCTTTCTTTCAGAAAAAAACAGCCAGGCTACTTCTAGCCTTCTGTTGGTGGTTGTTACTATCAAAATTAGCCCTGTAAAACTTTGCTCAAAGGGCACCTGTGAAGAACAACTTTTAAACTACCTGCTTTTATACAGCCACTGCAACAGCTGTGATGAAGCACCATGTTGTGATGATCTAAGGCTTCCTTACCTGCCGCTTATGAGTGCTGAGAGATACCAGGACTCTGCCAACCTGTCAGCTCCATTCCCGATTCACACTCTTTTCTGTTTGCTGATGTCTTTTGCCTTCCCTTTCCCAAGCAGGTTGAATTTCCCAAAGTCATAGCGTTAGCCTGGCAGCAGTGGGTTTTCTAATGAAAGTTGTTCTCTATTCTTGTATGCAGAGAAAAAGTGATACAGACTGAATGTTTTTGAAATTTGTTTTTCTAATGATATATGAGAGTACGTATCAAAAAGCCCCCAATACTGTTGTAACAACAAAAGTCTCTGGCCTTGTATCAGCTCTCTGTCTGGGAATGGATGATTCCTAAGAAACAGCAAAGAACGGTTCAAGACTATAGGAGTACTTTCCTGGTACGTGTTACGAGACATCACTCCCCCCACCCCCCAAAGATTTGCAGCTTAGGATTTCCTCAGGCAGACGGACATCTTTATATGTAACAGCTTTTGATAAATTTTCTCCAGACACATCCTAGCCTAGATAAATCTTTATCACCTAATTCTTGTAGCAGTTGGTTCCTTCGGTTTAGTTATTCAATGGATGAAATGACACCTCTTTTGATATTACTAGTTTCTCTTTCTGACCCTTGTTCTTGTGTTGGAAGAGATGGTGAGCAGTGATTTCCCACTTGCTGTCTTTGTCACCTGTCATTGTATACATATCTATCACAACCCCTGTTGTCTTCACCCAGGCTGAGGCATTGGGGTCTATCTCATCTCACAGACAGAATCTGTTTCATACCTTTTGTCTTTTCTCTTACCCCTTCTAGCTGAAGTACATGGCAAACTAGAACTGCACAGAAGTATTCAAGTAGTGTCAGTATTATATTTTTATACAGATGCACTATGAAATTCTGTTTTCTGTTCTCCATTTCTTTCCTAATAATTTCTAACATGGCTTTTTGACTGCTACAGAAATTTTGGAATAGCTCTGAAATTTTGACAGTATTATGCAGTATAACCCCAAAATCTCTATCCTGATTGGTGATGGTCAGCTCAGACCCCATCATTACATATGGAAAATTCTTTCCCTCTGTCCACCACTCCTGCCCCATGAGTATCACTTCGTGTTTTTCTTATTTTGAGTTTAATCTGGCTTTGCATCTAGCACCCAGTCACTTTGTATCATGTTTCTTTTGCTGGGTTTCATTGTTTCTGAGTTATTTGGGGTTGTAAGGAAAGGAATGTTTCCAGCAAACACATTTGCATCCCTATTGACTCTTTCCAGACCATTAATGAAAATTTTGTGTTTCACAAGCTTGAGCACACATCCCCATGAAACCTCACTGGAGGTGAACCTGTAAGCTGTTGTGCTTCATCCTTGAAACAAAAGCAGCAGCATCTGTTTGTTCGCCTCTATGACATGTCTCCTAAAAAGCTGGCTTGTAAATACGGTTCTTTGCAACATTAGCACAATTTGGAGAAAGCATGTGTTTAAATTACACTGGGATGTCAGGTTTAAATTACACCCTGCAGTGTGGGGACAGGACCCTGCAGGAAGATGGTTGCAGGATATGTTCCCATGCTGCAAGACACTGTAGGTACAGGATTCATGCTCTGGCAATATGGCAAGCAGTCTCTCAGCTGAAGGACAAGGTTTAATCAGGTATAAGAGATTAATTTCACAACTTGATCTCATGATTACTGTCTGAAGAGTGACCAGTTGTGCACTGGGCCAGGTGCTGTTGGCATTAGTTCAGCCTCTATTACTTTAGGAAATCATTGTGTGAAACTAGATCTTTGTTCTCTGGAAAAACATGCTAATTAGAATTTTTCTGTCCTAATTAATTGCCCTAATTAATTTTAATAGTGTAATATCAATCCCAGTTTTTTATTAAAAACTGGAGTGAAAATATTTCAAAAGGAATTTTGAAAGATTTGGAATGAAGAGTGGTATTTTGACCACACATTTGCAAGTATGTTCCCACTAAAGGGGGAAGGTGTTCTTTGCTGAATAGTACATATGGTGGGGAAAAAAAAATGCTTTTTTTACTTTTTTTTTTTTTATCAGAGTGGGGAAGGAGTGGGAATGTACAAGAACTATGGTTTGAAGTAGTAAACAGTTTTCCTTTTCCTCTGTTCTTTCCTCGCTGGGCCTGGTTTTGAAAAATACTGAAATTATTTTGAGATTTTAATAAACAATCCAGGAAATTGGAAGTTTTTATTTTGACAGTTTCAAGATGAAGTGTTTTAGCTTTCATATCAAACCTAATTTTTCAACTTGAAGCATCCTTTTAAAAGAGGCAAAAAGCAATCTCTTGTGGAGATGACTGGTCTTGATCATGGGTGATGTCCTGTTGGATTATCAGTGAGGGGAAAGTAGCTTGGCTAGTGCCCAGGTTTGCTCTATACAAAAATAGAAAGCTTCTGGTTTTGGGTTTTAATGAAATATTTTTCTTAATCACCTAATAGTAGTAAGGACATGACAGGAAAAACTTTATACAGAGTTCAACAGTATCCACATTAACTGTCCTGCAAGTTGCTGACCACATAAGGAACAAAGCATCTCTCCCAGTGGCAGGGATGGGAGTCCTTGCCCCCCACTGTGTGCTTGTCAGCAGATCTCAGACAGCCCCAGATTAGAGCAAATCTGCCTGGGACCTGTGTCTGGGACCTGACTTGCCTTCAGCTGAGCATCTCACCCTGCCTTCCTTGTTCTTTGTCTGCACCCATGAATTGACATCACTGCTCTGCTGCTGCTGCTCTGGAAGCAACATGGCCTCTTTGCCCCTTCCTGGGTTGCCTCTTACCAACTGAAAAGCCAAGTATAAGAGTGATGGATGGTGCCAGTGCTCCACAGCAGTTTCATCTACCATGTTACATACTTAAGGTTAGTCCTCTGACTACATGCCTGTTACCAGAGCAGTTGCTGTGGTGAGGGGAGGGAAAATGCTGTCACGGTGTCTCTGAGTTTAATGAAGTGCCCAGATTCAGCTGGGTCCTCCTTCCTTCTGCATACATGTTCCTATCTGTTTGCAGCCAAAAATGAAAACAAAATATGAAACCACCTTCTTTTCCTCCCTATTAAAGCCATTAGAACAGTCATTGTCTTTTTGGGAGATGCCTTCTGTAGCACTTAAATTTTAAGTTAGTCAAGGAGCCAGAGCTGGTGTTGAACTGCTACCCATACTGGTGGTGGTGTGTTCATGGGTTTGGTGGATTTTTTTGGTTTGGATTTTCCTGTTAAGAAGCAGAGACAGTGACAGAAGATGCAAGATACTGCCTTCTGTATATACAGAGCAGCTTCATGCAGCACCTGTGTATGTATGTGCATTGCCCTGAATTCAGCCTCCCCATGGATTGCAGGTGAGTGGGGCAGCCCCATGTCCAAGGTCTCCTGTTGCCTGTTCTTAGCAGTACTGATTGTGATCTTGCAACTGAGCAGCTTCAGGGCAAGTTGGATTAGTACATTGGTCTGATGGAAATCTGATCAGAGCTTAGATGTGCGTTTTGTAAGATAAACACATCTGACTCATGATTCAGCTGTGGGATCTTATGGGCTGCACTCAAGAGGGCTGATGCAAGCACAAGTTGAAGGGAGCAAGCCATAGTGAGATCAATTTATGCATGAAGATATACCTTGTGATCATAAAAAAAAAAAAAAAAAAGTCTTACAGCTTCTTACTTTGTTTTTAGTTCTGGGTTTGTTTTTTTTTTTCCCTGAGTGGACCTCCATTTCTGTGAGCTGTCAAAACCAAGATAACACACTATGTCTAACTAGTCGTGCATAAATGAATTTTACAGTTGAGTATATCTGCTTGCAAAGAGCTCTCCTCTGCTTTCTCTGCAGTTGAACTAGAAAAGTTTCTTAATGTATGTGAAGCATGAATTTAGATTAATTAAACAGATTTTATTTCTGATTATATTCACTGTGTGATCAATCCTGTGTTTAAGGTGCTTGTTGCAATTCTTAGCTTTCCTCAAGGAATCTGTAACACTCATCTCTTCCTGAGCAAGGTGTTGGAGGACATGCTTTTCCTACTAAAATGTGTTTGGTTTAATCCCAGTGATCCTTAGAGCCCCCTAATCCTCATGTGTCAGGTTGCTGCTATGTTGAAGGGTCTGGGGAAGAGAGAGATCTGTAAGAAGAATCAGAAGACCCAAACTGGCTTTGCAGGACAGTGATCTTTAAACTCAGAAACACGCCTGCTCCCTGACAAGTCCTGGCATAAGTCTGTTCCAGTATCAAGCTAGCTGGGTAAACGTCATGCACGCGTGGCCCCACATACTCCCTTGCCCCTCTTCACTGCCTGAGGACGGGACTTGCCCAGGTGCCAGACATCTCGTACCCCTCCAGAACCTGACATGGGGAGGGAGCCAGCTGCATTAGCTGCTACCCTTCCCCTTGGGGACTGAACTTACTGCCCACTTTCTGCAGGAGTGGTAGGCCATGGTTGCATCCTCTCTTCTTTCTCTTCCCTCACTTTCCTTCCTGCACACTCCCTGCCCCATGCGGGAAACAGTGGGGAGGGCCGAGGGGTCAGGGGACTACTTTTGTGGAAGACATGTTGAAAGATTGTGACAAAGCTGTGTTGTTTGGACTTTCCTGTGTAACCTTTGAGAGTTTCCATGGAGAATTACTGCTGGTCTTTGTACTTTGAAGCCTAGATGCCTGTTATGTGGATGCCCTAAACTTTCTGTCTATAATAAGGCAATTAATTCTTTTGATATTTTGTTTTTTACAAGACTATTATGACTTGGACTGCTTTTCTCATGAGTCATGAGAATGGCAATTGGTAACCCACTAATATTGCTGCCCACAAGGGTTTGTAATTTTAGAAGTAATCACTTTGTGGCTGATGTAAATTTTGTAATGAGAAATACTAGATTTATGACTGCAGGATTTCTCACAGACTGTTTTATTGCTTAGAGGAATTGCTTTCTCTGTTGGGAAAATCCATCATTAGATGTCTGCCTCAAATGTTTTGTGGACCGTTTATGCTTGGAGAATGCTAATGCAATCATTGAAACAATAACGATGATTTGAGATAGTATAATTGTTCTCCTTTCCTTCACTCTAGACACCGAATGAACTGCCAGTCAAGTTAGATGTGGGTTCATAAGGGGACTTTAGAGCTAGAATGCTAGCAATTGCAATGTCTGGTTGTTGGGTTCTTGCCCCACCTTGTAGGTTTATTCCACTTTCCTGAAATAGGTAACTGATTTCTGTACATAGTAGCTGAGAAGAGCTGTTTGAAAGAGCGCAAGATATACCACCTCTGTCATAATGATGATAACAACTGATTTTGAGGAAAGTCTTTACCGCTGCATTTTTGTGTGGAGCATACCTAGGTAAAAAAACTTGCCCGCCTGTGGGACTGACATCCTTAGGCAAGATGTCAGGGGAAGAAGAAACTCTGCAGTTCCTAATAAACCTCAGGCCTCAAAGATGTGAATTCCTCAGACCTGCTGGGGTTGAGGTGTTTCTGGCCATGCCTATTGGATGTGGAAATTTTGGGGCCTACCTAGCTTTTGTGATTAAAATCTTAGCATCTCCAGAGTTAGTTGATGTGGGGTTTGAGGATTACAGTTTTGGTTTGAAGTATAAAATACAGCTACCTAGTACCTAAATCTGTTGTGGACCTGTGGCTGGGGTTTACCGTTGGCATGTGCTCTATGGTGATTTTTGAAGCAGCTCCTGACAGCGTGGTTCTGCTGCATGGTGCTGGGTGGTGGGCACTGTCCAGGGACGCTGCAGGTCCTCAGGCTGGCTCTGAGCAAGCGGTGCACGAGCATGGCAGGAGGGTACTTGCTTTATTAAGCTCTTTCCATTACTCCTGTGTAATGATGAACTAGTATGTTGACCTGGGAGCACTAGACAATAACTGGATGAACATTGCTGTTATGCACAGTTTTATTTCCTGTTTATTTGCTCTTTCACTGAGAGCAGTGTGTGTGTGTGCTTTTGTATTTAAGTGTAGATAACTGCTAAGCTTTGTATTTTAAGTTAGTATAATTTTGCCAGCTCTTTGCCAATAGCGTATCTCAGCAGAGAAACTGCTTCAGTCAGCAAGGTCTTTCCTTCATGGGTCTGTGTCTATAGAAAGAAACATAATGAAAGAATGATCTTAGAAACATCATGCTTTGAAGCACCACTATGTAACCTCTGGTGCCTGAATCTCACAAAGATATTTTTCCTACGTGTACTCCAGTGGTGCCGCAGGCAGTTGCTTCATGGAGCACTGACAGCAGGGTAGAGAGGGAGGTGAGACCCCTTCCCTGTCCAAGTCACTCACCTAGTCCTTTTGCAGACTGCTATATCTCGTTTGGCCCGATGTCTGCTTTTAAGGACCTTACTGAAGCCCTTGTGTCACTTCACTGCATCGGTGAAGCTGCATTGTTGTGTGGATTAGCATTTCTTTTCATATCCTACTTTCTGTGTGCAATAGGTGTACTCTGGGAGGAAACACATGCTACTGGAGAATCACCTGTGATGTATTGGAGTTTTAAATCTTTGTCTGATTTGGCATATTTTTGCTTTTTAATGTAATTCATTTCTGCACTGCTGATCTTATTCTTTATTGAAACCGCACATTTCAAGTTCATTTCTGGAAACCAGTTTCAATAACTTTCATTTATTTAAACTATTAAAATAGTTCAAAATACAGAGAACAGTACCACTCTCGCTTTCTATTCAAATTGCTGCTCTAACCATTGAAATAGGCTTGAAATAAAGTATCTTGGGTTCTGCTTGACCTGATTCAATGTAACTGTTACAAAGTAGAATTGCTGAAAAGATAAAGTCAGATGCATTCCCTATTTGGCTCAGGCTATTGAAATGGGAATGGTGTGAGTTTGCCACAGCTATTAATATGTTATTAATCCAGGATATATTATATATTGCTTTTAAGTCTTATCTGAAGGACTGGATATCCTTTTGTAACGTGTTCTTTTGCTTTTCTATATGCTGATATTTTGTAGATGAGCCATTGCTCAATATGTAGTCTAAATGGCTCTTCTTATTCGATCAAGTACTATGTTATTGAATGCATTACAAAGAGACTATATCCTCTGCACATTAAGTTTGAGTCTGGTGCTTATTACAAAATCCAGACTTTTCAGATGCTAAATATGCGCTATATCTTGCAAGCTGAAAATGGTAGACTCCTGACAGTTTTGGGCTGTTAAGGCTAAATGACTCTCTTATGTCCATCCTTCTTTCTTTTGTCTATATGGTTTCTGTGTTAGGCCCTAGTTCTTTGTGGTGTTAAATATCCCTGTGGATCCAGACGGTTAGAAAGCAGGAATGCCATTATATTCTCAATTTTCTGAACCATGGCTCTTGTTATTTTGACTTTGCCTATAAAATATTACTGTAGAAATCAAAGTTCTTAACATGGTGATAGCTTATTTTGTGTCTTCAATTTGCTGTAGAAGCTTTCATCGCTTATTTTTAAGTTGTTAATGTGTGCTATAACCTTGGGTTGCTTTAGGTTACTTTTACCTTTCTTTTTCTGTATATGGGTTTTCATATGCACAAATGGCAGTTCCTAAATCATCTATGTGAACAATCATTTATGTGGTATCTCCTTGTTTCCCTGTAAGAATGTAGTTCAAGATTTTTTTTTTTGTTCATGTCTCCTCTTCTGATCAGAATCTTGTAAGACAGTTACACCAAAATCAAAGAATTAAACCCTCTTCTCTGCTTTCATGGATATTCTCTCTCTTTCTGTCTTCTAAAAATGAATCTATTTAAAAAAAAAAAAAAATTATTCTGTGCCTGGGTTATAAATTTGTTTTAACAGCATATTGATGAGAACCTAATTTCCATGGTCTGGTCACACTAAGATCACTAGAACCAAAAATGTCCACTCCTGCTTTTTCTACATTCAGTTCAGCAACAGATTGACAGCAGAGGCACAGTCTAGTCCTTCACCCTGTCCAGTGTTCAGCTTCCCATTCATCAAGATTAACCATAATCAGAGGGCTCACTTATAGAGGGAGGAAAGTATTGATTGTCATTAAAATGTTGGATTGTGTCTTAAGAAGTGTAGTTTTGTTCCTCACTGTCACAGTACCTAATTGACTTTGGATGAATAAAATTATTTCAAGACTACATCTGGTGCATGGTGGTGTAACAGAACCCTTACCTATTTAAATAGATAAGCCCTCTGAAATAGGGACCATTAAAAAAAGTTAGTGGGATGCCAAGAAAAATTATCTTATTCTGTATGCAGGGCAGATATCCTTTAAAAAACACACCAAAACACTAACAAACATGGATGCTGGAACTAGTTATAAAAACAGGTCACCACAAGCAAACCTACTAATCTCATTTTTTCAAATTGTTTAAAATATGAAAATTTAGAAGTATGCAAATCAGATTGTTCCCAAAAGATGTCATTAAATACAAGTGTCACTTGTTTTTATTTGCTTAGGTTATTCATAAAATTGGCTGCATATTTATCTATGTGAACTTCACTGAAGAAGCGTGAGAACTCTGTAAACTCTTCCCTAGGCTGCTGCTTTTCCATAAATTTTGTGGCTTCTGCATATGTGGGGGAAAATACTCATTTGATCCACATCTCACTTCATATACCAATTCCAGAATGAAGAAGACTTGTATCTGAATAGAAAAAGATAGCTCTGTCATAATGCAGGAAAATTCAGTGGAACCACCACCAGAAAGTATAAATGTATAAATGATGTGTAATGGCTCTAAGTAAATACAAAATTAAATGAATGTGGATATAATGTTATGTACTTTTCAGGTTTTGGCTGGGGCCTTTTCTGTGAATTGGTAGTTATGTTGCAGTGATTAGTAATATTGAGAGGGTTTTATTAGTACATTTTTAATTGTATCTGAACAATAAGTAAATGAATACAGAGACGTTAGAGCTGGAGAACAGAAACTTGAATCTGTGTTGTAGAAAGAAATAAGACTTGGATTCAGGTTACAAGCTAAACCACTTTTGAAAACGTAGTATGTCAGTCATTCAAAACATGGACTTAGTTCATGGATAAACAGGATCTTACATTGATAGGTTCCTGTTCAAAAGTATTTTAAAAATACTGCAATAACTTCTTTTGTGCTAAATGTGTGAGTAAATATGTATACAACTGTAAAACAAAATGAAGAAGTATGTTAAAAAAAGAAAAGTAGTCAAATGTTTAATGACCCCAATATTTGGCATCATCATAGCTGAAATTATTTGAAGACCCTTCTCCCCAGTACAATCTTTGCATCCCTTATTACCACATGCAAATCACAGCTCTTCCTTGTACAGGCAGCAGCTAAGGCCACCCTGTTGCATTTACCGTTTCCTCTTTTGATGATTAGCATGCAATAGGTAGAGAGAAACATGTTATAACATTACATCTACATGCGCTGTTTTATTTGGAAACTGGTGGAAAACTTTTTAAAAAACAAACACCCCACTAACAAATGAATGTTTGGTCACTCTTTTGCTTTCCATCTCCAAAGAAAGGATTTCAGCCCACAGTTGTGTGAGGGTTGCAGAGCAGTGTTGGGGAATGGAGATCAGGTCTCTTGGTCTAAGCCAGTTCATCTTTTATCCTTTTGAAAAGGAGCTGTATATACCTATAAGTTAAGATGCTTTCAGTAATCTTCACGATTAAAATACATACCTATTTTGCTGCTGTCAGCCGCCTCACCCTTTGCTGGTGCTCATTTGGACAAGGTGGATTCTCTTTGTTAATTACTGTAGCTGCCTAGTGAGAGAGCAGGGTAATGTGGAGATGACAGGGCAGGAAGTGGGACATTAATTCACAGGTTTGGCCTGAAGAAGTTATGTTTCTTGATACATGGGTGCTAACATTTCTTGTCCCTTTTCCAGCTTGTTTGTCTTTATCTCCTCTGGCGCACTCTCCACAGCCTTAAGAAGGAGGCTGGACAGCAGAGATCTTCAGCATCACAGGCACATTTCTCAAAAACAGCAGTTGAAATGATCTGACACTGACTCTGTTTAAGGCTAAATTGTGCATATTTATCCTTAGCTGAAAAGGATCATTAGATTATGCCCCATGCTCATATGAAATCGATAGTAACATGTGCAATGAGCCCATCCTCTCTTTTATGACATTATGGACTCCAGTATTTTACACATAAATAGAGTAAGATATGAAGCAGAGTGCATACTTCTTTGAGCTGGGAGACATGCACCATAAATCAGGATATGTGTGCATAATTACAAGATATCAGAACAAGTCCCAAGGGTATTTTTAGTATTGTAAAATGTTAGATAGACCTGCTTTCCTACAGAACATTATCCTTTGCATTTCTCCAGTCCTAGGTACCAGACAGTTTTGTCGGCCAGATTACTTGACACGGTAGCTGTATGATAAATGGCAACTGCAAGAGTATACTGTGTTTAATTGCACAATCAGGCTTTAAAACTTCTTCTGATTAAATTGTGGAAAGCCTCTGAACTAATTGTCTGAAAATGTCTTCAGGGTTGAGCACTTTCTTAGCTAACGTTTGGATGTGAAAATCAGAGGCTTGGCTACTCTACTGGTATGCAGTATTTCGGGAAGGTAGGTTGGCCTGGGTGAGTCACAGAATCATAGAATCATTTAGGTTGGAAAAAGCCTTTAAGATTGAGTCTTACTGTTAACCTAGTACTACCAAGTCCACCACTAAACCACATCCCTAAGTGCCACATCTATGCATCTTTTAAATACCTCCAGGGGTGGTGACTCAACCACTTCCCTGGGCAGTCAGTGAACAATTTTTTCCTAATATCCAATTTAAACCTCCCCTGGCGCAACTTGAGGCAGTTTCCCCTTGTCTTATCACTTGCTACTTGGGAGAAGAGACTGAGATCCACCTGCCTACAACCTCTTTCAGGTAGTTGTAGAAAGCAATAAGGTGTCCCCTGAGCCTCCTTTTCTCCAGGCTAAACAACCCCAGTTCCCTCAGCTGCTCCTCATAAGACTTGTGCTTCAGACCCTTCCCCAGCTTTGTTGCCCTTCTCTGGACATGCAATGTCCCCGGTGGCTTTGGGAAATGGAAAGAATAACAACATCATTGCTGAGCTTGAGTATATTTTTGGAAGTGTTTGGCCACTAGAAATTTAATTTGTATAAATGTGTTTGAAAGGATTTGATGGATTTGACAGGAGAGAGGAAGGATCTGTGGTGAGTTTAAATACTAATTTTTGTCTTTCTGTTAATGCAGACGTAAAGATGAATTTGATCATAATAATGCTTCATATGTCTTTGAGGTAATATTCTCTTTCTCTGTGCCAAGTATAACCTTTGTATCCATGCATTTTGGGGATGCATCAGCCTTCTCCATGCACCTTGTCCTTGTGTCAATACTGAGCATTAGCTGCAACTTCTTGGTTGCCATGGTTCAGGATCGGTGATTCAGGATTGGCTTGATGAAAACCGTCAGCAAATGCCAGGTACTCAGGTTCACTGAGTGACACAGACTGTTTGACACAGGCAGTGTTTTGGGCAGAATTCTCATTTTGGATGCCTCTAAATCACTCTAAGGCGCGCCCCCCCCCCCCCCCCAAAAAAAAAAAAAAAAAATTTAAAAAAAAATAATGAGATGAAGAGCAGCATCCCATCTGTTTGTATTGTTGGCCTGGGCTGCCACTGTCTGAGGTGGCAGGAAGGAGGAGGATGGCAAACAAACCATCATGAGAGTGAAAAAGGGTGAGAAGCACCTCAATGATAAAAACAGCTGTGTTTTTTGTTTTTTTTTTTACATAATAGAAGCTTCTCTGCGGTCTAAAAATGTGTATTCCCCGTTGCAGCAGAGTTCAGGCTTGGGCGTATAGTTAGAGCTTTATGTGATTATTGTTCCAAAAAGCAGATTTTAAACCTGCAGTTTAGTCAGCATTGGTGCTTACATCAAAACAGAAAGGAGTTTATAATTTTTCCTGCATTACCTGGCACTAAATTTCTAACCCCACCTTCAGAGTAATGAATCCAGATTCAGTTCTCCCTGGCTTAACTGTTAATTTGAACAGTCCTGTGCCATAACCTGTGCTATCCTACATTTCCACAAAGCCAAGACAGGTTTTCTTACAAGACCTTAAAAATAGTTATCCAATGTAATTTTGTAAGAGACTAACAAGCTTCCTTGAGCTCTCCAGTATGTCTTTCCTGTCTCAGCATAAAAGAAACATGTTGGAGGGCAGGATACATTCAAATTGGTGCAGCAGGTGTGGTGGTAAGAGGGGATGGGAGAACAGAGGCACTGAGCTGTCTTCTCTTCCCTTAGGGATGATAGGAGAGGGGCATGTGACATAACAGGTATGAGAGATCTTATTTCATCCCCTTCACAGAAGAGGGTCTATATGAAAAATATGCTCACTTGCTCTTGCAATGGAGCTCTCCACTGCTACTGCAACACCCATAATCTTCTTAATGATTTTCTGAATACGAATTACTTGTCATCCTCTTTTCTGAAAGTGAAAATATAAATGTCTTTTAATGTATTTCTAAGCTTTAAAAGGAAAGACCTCTGCACTGATTTAATTATCTGAAAGCCTCTTATTCTGATATACTTCTACCTTTTGTGGAGCAACTAGCTGTCATTTAGTTTGATTTAGCCAATTTACTCATATCAATTAATTGGATAATGAGCCACAGGCAAGCTTTAGGTATCTTAAAACTGTTATCCTCATACCATCATTTAGAGAAAACAGAATATAAAATTTCTCCAAATGTTCTAAAAACATATGCCTATTTTAATAAACAGAAATTGCCACAACTTTATTTGTCCTTGTTGTTCTGTATTATCCTCAAATCAATTTTTACAGTGTTCTTCAGTTCTTATTTGAACCGTGTAAGGATATTCTCATGTCTTAGAGTGGTGAAACCACTCATGATGCCTGAACATTTACACCTATTGATTAAATTGTGTAGCTTGCACCAATAGTTCTGTAGGTGTTTATTTTAAAAGTTAATCACAAAGCTAGTTTGCTGTCATTTTACTCCTTGATCTATAGATCAAATCATGGTATTCTGTTTAGTGTTAAGGATGGCTGGGTGATTTCTTTTTTTTGTGACTTTGTAAACCATTTGTAACATGGCCTAAAATACTTCCAGATAAAAGGTGGTACGCCAACTAATGGGAACATTAAGCAATATGTGTTCCTAAAACAGATCTTATCCACCACTTAAAAATAAATGCAAAGAAAATACTTTGCCAAGGTATTAAACATTTAACAGCCTTAAAAATATATTTTTAATAACTGAGTAGCTCATTCCCCTAACAAAATAGGCTTTTGGATTAATTTTTGGAACATGTTAACTTTCATGCAATGGTAGTATTCTTCTTCAGATTTTCACATATACTAATAATAACATCAAAAAACCTTTAAAATTTACCTATGAAGCATTCAGGGAACTTTTTTATTAAATCTGGTACTTGTAGTTTTATTATCGGTTGAATTACTATTTGACTTGTATCTGCCTTTTAGTTTTATGCTTCCAGCTAGGTATATCAGTCAGTTTAGTCATACTGATTTTGACAAGAGGATCCAGCTTTCAGCAGCAATCAGAGTTTCTGGACTTTTCACGGTGGGGATGGACTTCCAGGGTTCCTGGAGTGGAAGTCCTTGCATCTTAGAGATACCTTATCTGTGACTAGATGATGTCAAAATGTATGTGTCACGTTATATACCATGATTAATTTCTAGGAGCCTGACATATCACACTTGCTATGCAGGAGTGCTGGTTCTGTAACTTTGCAGTCTGTCCAGATGAACAGGTCTGTTTTTAATATACAGTTCAAATTAAGCCTAGAGTAATTAAACACATACATCTGAAGAAGTTGACTTTAAAAAATCTATATTACTGTTACTTACTTCAAAGCATGTAAGTCATGCATGTTCTTATTAGAAAAAGTATAGCAGTGAGAAATTATACATCAGTCCTAAGCTAGACCTTGAAAATTAAGGGTGAGGGTTTTTAAGTTTTAATATGCATTTCCTAACAATCAGTATTTTCTTTTTTGAAGGGATTTATGAAACTCTTTAAAGCAGCATTTTGTGATGGCCTGCAGCATATTACTGAGGGCTCATTATCTTGTCAAAGCTCATAAAATACAGACCCTGCAGGACTGATGTTGTTACTCGGTAAGTTAATGTGGAGTTAGTCTTTTTGCATGGTGTTAGGAGGAAAAATGCTACAGAAGATACAGATGGAGATGAAAATGCAGGACCCTGTGAGACTCTACCCACTGTACTGGTTCTAAATTTGTTTTGGACAAATTGGATTTGTTGCTCTTCAGTTTTCCTTCTGAAAACTCTCTTGTGACTTTATTGTCAGCTGAAGTGTTTATTGACTGAGAAGTACTTGTATTTTAGTGATGGATATGGTGATCCCAGTAAACACTTTGGGGCCTTCGTGATGCAATATGCTGTGTAAGTGTTTGTGTCATTTTATGATAGAGTGGGTAGAAGCTTATTTAAATAAAAAGTAGGATAAAAAGCCCACAGTTTCAGCAGCCAGTAGTTTCATTAAAGCTGGTATGAAGATAAGAATTAAATGATTTGTGGATATACACAAATGTCTTAATGTAGAAATATAACACAGAATCCAATGTTATTATTGCTGGGAGAAGTGCCAGGATTCTCATTATTTTTAATGACTTCCAAACTGGCCCCTTAGTGACTGATGAGGTAAGCAATTTCAGATGGGAAACGTGATATCCTCAGTGCTGGAAGGTGCTGAACGCCCTCAGTTGTTAGGGGCCATGGCCATGCTTAGGGTACTGTGAGAGGAAGAAGACAAATTGTACGTTAAAGGCTACTGTGGCCACTTTAGGAAGGGGGAAGAGAAAAAGGAAGTTTTTGCTAGGTTGTTTAATAAAATAGAACAATCTAGATGACAAAAATTGTATGTGATGACCTAGCTCCTGAACAAACATCCATCACTGCAGAAACATAGGTACTAAAGAATCCGTCTGCAGATCTTTGGATTTTATCCCAATATTAACCCCCCCCACCCCCCCACCAACAACCAAAACCAAAAAACCAACTTCAGTAAATGTTTCTGTTTATTAAAACAGATAAGCACCTTATGAAGATCTGGATGTTGTTAATAACGAAGTGATGAGTGTGAGAGGTGCTTACCTCAGAAGCAGGTGGCCAGTGGTTGCTGTGTGCCCGATGGCCCCCGCTTCCTATGCTGCCGAACATGCTGGAGAGCTGTGTCCCTCAGAAATCCCACCAGTGCTATCTTGTCTGCTAGTGGGGAGGCAGCACTTGGCTGTCTCCTGCTGTGTAGGAGGGAGTTTGCAGAAGCAGCTTCTCCAAGGAGGCTTGGGGAAGTATCCCAATTTGAAACACCCCCAGCTGCTGCTGGGGCTGCTCGGCTTTCTGGGCATTAAGCAAGACGTGCGAGTCAGGAGTATTGAATGGCAAATCAGAGGGACAGCAAATACTGGAAGCGTTTTAATGGTGAAAAAAGGGTTTCTGCAGGACTCAGGCTCCTGGTTTTCACTCTTTCTGGCACGTATTTTTCTGTATGTCAAATAGGCCACATCTGCCCCAGGCAGAGGGCCCTACTTGCCTGCTGGCTAGCCCTTACCCTCTATTCTGGCTGGGCATGTCTGTGTAGAAATGGTTCCTATTGTGTCCAGTATGTTAAAAATTAAAATATTTTCAGCTTTTTAAAGCTGCTGATGGGGACTCTAGGCAATGAAAAATATTGGTTGGTATGCGGTGCAGGAAAGTTTTGTAGTGCCACTCATGTGGTGATGAAATGTCTGCTTTGGACGTTAAAATTTCTGGAAAGATGACCCAGCAATGGCAGAAAACCCCCAAAACTTGGCAGATTTAAAGCAACAACAAAGCAACATATTTTTATGGGTTTTCTTATGCAATAGATTAAATGGTGGAGCTTGCTGCCATGTGATTCTTGGGAAGCTAAAAATATAAACAGATTGCAAAGATACTAGATAAATTCATGGAAGATTGGTTGACTGATGGCTATTAAAAATGACAGTTGGCATGCAACCCCCATTTTAGGGAACCCATAAACCATTGGTTGCTCAAATTTGGAGAAATGAACCAGAGGAAGGCTCATGCTCTGTGCCTCTCTCCTGGTCCCTAGATCTCTGTTACTGACCACTACAGAGGCTGACACCACAGTGTTGGCCTCATCCTGGAGTCAATGCTGTATGTCTCCTCCTGTGTCCAAAGATTATTTGCAGGGTCAAATGTAGAGGTGAGAAGTTATCTTCTCATTTATGTTTCATCTGGGAGCCTTGCAGTTATTGCTAATCTTAATCCAAGCCAGGTGTGCGCTAGTGCTGCTGCTCATTTTCAGGCACCCCAGATGTGGTCCCCCTCCAGACAGGTAAATAACATTGCTCTGCAGTCTTAGAAGTATTCTCTGCAGCCGAGATACATCTACAGAGAGTTATGACTAATGGAAATTTAGTTGAGCACTCTACTGTATAAATTTTCACTGTCCTCAAGTATAAGTTACTTTAGACACATAGTAATAGCCATAATTAAAATGCTCCCTTGAAGTAAATAATTAAATGAGGATTACAATTATGAGCCATAGTGACACAGGTGACAGACTTACTTTAAGTAGGACAGTTAAACTGTAAATTAAAATCAAACTTCTCCATGAAATTAGAATATTATGTAAGGTAATTATCTAAGAGTAATAGGTTAGGACTGTGTACTGCATCAATAAATCCTTTCAGAGATCTCTAGAAAACAGATTTTCTACCCTGTTGTTTTGTGTCTGTGTGTTTTAAAAATCTTTCCTAATCCAAATGGGAACAAAAGCCCATTTTCAATGTCTTTGGGAAAACTGATGTTTTAGGGGAGAAGTTTGGTTTAAGTAACATTTTCCCTTAGCAATTTTTTTTTTTTTTTTTTTAACATAAAAAAGATATCAAACCCTGTGGGATTGTTTGCTGCTGGAGAGATGCTTGTATGCCTAAGCAGGGCTTGGATGCCTGTTTGATGCTAGAAAGTGCCATCTTTACAGATTCTCACTTGCTGTGTGAGCAATGAACAATTCCTGTTCTTGGCACCTTTGTGCATAGTCAAAGATTATTTAGTACCAAATTACTTCATGGTTTTATATATTTTAAATTTGAATTTTTAAAGTTGTTCTAATGAGAGTTAAAAGACAAACTTTGTTTTATTCTGTTTTAAAAGAATAAATTTATTCTCCAGATATAAAGTGACCCTAGATCTTGGCAGTCCCTAAATCAAGGAGTTATGAGCTATGCAAAATGTTTTTTAAATGCTACAAACATTTTTTTATCTGCTGTATTTTTTATTTTTTTTTTTTAAGCAGATCAACGTTGTAGAAAACACTACTAAGAAACAAAATTTAGGAAAAAAACCTGGTGTTCTAGTCCAAATTCAAAAGACCTTTTCTGAACAAAATGTGCTGATTTTTAGGGGGAAAAAAAGGTTTATTTTTCAAGAAAATTGTGTTTGAAAAACACCATAAATTAATGCTTCACCTAGGAATTAGAAAAATGGGATTGTTGTGTCAAAATAGTGAACAGAATGAAGTGTAAGTTAGCTTTAGATAAAGTGAGCTTTTTAAAATAAATTTCAGGACTTCTGTGGGCAGAATTAGGAGCTTCAAGCACCTCTAGTGTTAATTTCAGGGTCCCTTCTGGAGTTACAGAATTTTTTGGCTTTGTCCAAGGGAGTAAGGCAGCATGTGTTATGGGATGCATTTAGGGCTACTGTTGTATGTTAATAGCGAGATTTAGCAAATCCTTACTTGGATTAATAGCACTTCCTTATGTAAGTAGTCTGACTTAGTTAATTGAGTTATTTTGTGAGTAAGAATGTTCTGAACATTTAAATGATCTATGCACTTCGGTCATCTACAGGTTTCTGGCATGCACCTCGCTATTTGTGGTTATCGCAAAGCCTGGCCAAACTGGCCAGTGCCTTCTTTGGAAGGATGCGCTGCTGTGGCTTGCTGGTATCTCAGCAGCTTTGCTGATGCTGTTTGTTACAAATGTAGAGCTTCTTAGATAATTTTTTTATGATATGCTATACTTGCATGGTGTGTTTTTATTTAAAGTTTTATTAAAGTAAATAATCAGAAATTCTGAAATTATTTAAAAAAATAGATTCTGATTAGACTCATTCTGTATCCTTTGATAATGTGACAATTTGAATCATGCCAGCCTGCTAAGTCAGAGCATCAAAACATCACAAAAGTTTTTCGTATTTTACTAGGTCCTTTTGTGCTGCAATTTTTAATCTCTGCTTCTAATATTACATTTTACCCAATTTATTAACAATACAAACAAGAAACTAATATTGACAGCTTTGTTACTCTACATTCAGAGAGAAAGGAACAGATTTTTTCATCTTTGAATGTATGGTCTTAAAGCCTGGAACAATTTAAATTGCTTTTTAGATACTGTACTCAGTTTAGTAAAATATTTGGTGCTATTATGATAGTGTAAACCATTTGACTGCAATTACACTAACACAGCACAGAGACTAATAGTTCTGTTGGAACACAACAGTGATGCATGATTGCCCCATTAGGATCGGAAGTCTTGAAGCACTGAGGTTATTAAAAAAAATTAATCACTGTTACAGTCTTGATTTTGTTAGATTGTAATAAAAAATATCTTATTTATGGATACGACTACTACTGTGTCAACCTCTTAAAGAAGTATTAAAGCCCCAAAATCCTAGTAAGGATTCTTCGGATTAGGATTATGAGGTCTTTTGTTTTACTGCAGCTGCAGCTGGAAATCTAGAACTTCATCGGTACTTTCCCAAACGTGTTATTTAGTCAGGTTGTACGGAGGCTTGTTTTCAGGACTTAAATGGGGCTGTTTTTACAGGTATTTGTAAGAGCAGTGTTTTAAAGGTTGCAAAAAAAATTAAGTCATATTGCTGTCTAAATATTCTTTTTCAAAAATACCTAAATGTACAGCCAACATATTCACACAAGCTTGAAGACAAGTATAGGTGAAAAGCAGGAGGAAATATTTTCTTTTTTGCTACCTTGTTTATCTTTTAAAGCATTTAATAAGCAAGTTTATATACACAGTCAAGTTTTCTCAGCAACAGAGGAGCAAAAAGCATTTTGAAAATAAAAAGGAGACAGTAAATTTTTTAAAAATGGAATCAGGCTGTAAATTTTTTAAACATGGGATCGGGTACTTAGGAGCTGCATTAACACTGGTAATAACATCTAACTAGTAAAAAAGAAAACGGTTTTCATTTCAAATTGTTGACATTCCTTTACGTTTGTCCATATGGGTATCAGTAGCATATCTGCTTGTGCTTAATATAATCAGAGAAGAGACTGCAAAATGACTGATCTAGTTAGCACTGAGCTGGGGACTGAAAACTACAGGTATTTGAAGACAATTCTCCTCCAACAATCCATATACTGAAAAACAAAGCAGAAAAAAATCAGCTTCAGCTGAAAAATTCATTTCAGAAACTAAAAGTTTAGAAAGACTTAGTTTCTGAGGGTGCAAAGAAAGGCTGCATTTTGGGCTGAAAATTATTTGTGTGTGCTTCCAAAGTTGAATGAGAACGAGTTTTGCCTATGATCCTGTGTTTACTTTGGTTTTGCGGGGATGAATATGCTGCTAGCTGGGTAACCAGCTGGTGCAGAGGCTGAGCCGCCCTCTGTACACCTGTGCTGCAGGAATGCACCCATTGCAGCAGGGTTTGGAAAGAGATAAGAGAGGCAGAGATCAATGAGAAAGATGGGCAAATCGAAAGAGTAAGGAGAAAGTAGGAAAAAGAGAGCGTATGCCATACAGGCAGAAACAGTGATGTTCCTTAAGTGATTCCTTGGTGGATGAAGAAAATTTTTAGAGTTTTGACGGTTTTTAGGTATAGTTAGACAGTGTTGCCCATGGTAGGTCATTGCTCTTGTTGCTCTTGGTTTGGTTGACTTGTCTTTCACATTCAAAATTATTTTAGGTTAGTGAAAATAATCTTTAAACTTAGACTGATTGAACATTGTTTAATTTGCCTTCTCTGAAATATGTGTAAAACATAGAACATGTCAACTGTCTGCATCTACAATTAACCCCACACTTTATGATAAAATGATGTTTTTGATTAATACTGAATAGGGATTTAAAAACATGTAGGCATTAACTATTAAAACACTGTATTAGTGAGAAAGGGGTGCATTTTAATGCAGAATTAACAAATATGACTCAAGCATAGGAGATATTGCTTTAGAGAAATGATACAATTTAAATAATGCACTGGAAAATAACACATTAAAATATCTTTAATGTTACAAATTCTTTGAATTGTGTCCGTTAGCCTGATAGCAGTATGTTAGAAGTTAGTTGGTATGAGCTATAGTACAGAAGTGACCTGGACGCTATTTAAGGGTGCTCTGGCATGGAAGGATCTTTGCAGAAATAAGCATGCACTTTTGGCATTCAGGGTCACATCACAGCTGCTGGAGCTGGAGCTGGCCACATCCACCTAGCACCTGAGGGCTTGGGATTCTGCTGACTGCCATAGAGGACAGTCCTATAGTTGTTCATCTGTTCCAATATCACCAGTTTCTTAATGCCCACAGTGCAGGATGCTTGATCCTGGTTCAGCAGATCATGTGAGGTGAGGAAAAAAAATGTAATTGGAAATATGGGAATGGTGGTATTGAAGCAACCTACTTCAAAGAGCTGGAAAAGCTTCAGTGTCTTCCTCCATAAATTCTGTTTAAAGAATCCCAGGCAGAGTACCTCAGCGTACACGACACACAGAGTTGTGATGTTTTCTGTGTATCTTAGAGACAAGTTAGATGTTACCTTCCCCCTTACTTGGGATGCTTTCTAACAAGACTTACCTGCCCTTGTGCAATTGTCTTTAATCTAGATAATCTGGAAGAAATGCTATAAAAATGAAACAACAGAAGTGCTGTATAAAATACTTTAGGTTGTGTGTTAGCAAATGAATGTAAAAGAGTCAGGTCCAGCCTTTTAGGGCAAATATGGTTCCTCCCCTGTAGCACAGAGAAGCACTGATAACAACTTTATTTTAAGTGAAACTCGGAGTGAATCTGTGTTTTGGCACATGGCTCTAGCTGTCTGTGCCTTGGCTTTAGCTGCATCCTCTGGCTGTCATCCATCCGCACTGGCTGTTGCTGGGTTTTGAAGCTCTTAACTGGCCTGTTACGTTTTGCTGTTTAAAATGAGCACTGGCTTTGAATATTGGAGCTTTCTAAAGCTTGATCTTTTGTGGCACTCTTGCATGTTTTTTTGCCTGGTTTTCTAGAGGAATGAGGCAGATACGGCCACGCTGGTGTCTCTAGGGTGCATGCTCACTGTTGAATGTGTTGGTGCATTTCAACCACATTTGGTGATGTGGGACAGAGCTTCAAAGATACCAAGTTTCTTGGAGAACAGCTGCATAAATACTGCATAACTTCTCACCTTTAACTGAACGTTGGAGAGATGTTACACATGTCTGATGGGGAAATCTTTGTTAAGACACCAGAAAAACTCAAAGAGGAGACATGAAGCCATAGGTAGCCCAGCTGTTAGTGGTGCTGCTGAGGATGCTGGCTGCCCCCATGACACTGGTGCTTGCCCTCAACTGGGCTGTAGGTCAGACCAGTGCCCCTCAATTACCTCTGCCCAGCTGCTGTGGCCTTGTGCAGCATCTGCACTGTGGCCCAATGTCTCAGGTAGCAGTTAGTGCCCATCCTGTGCATCCTTCCCAAATGCAGCTGGGGAGATGGCACCTGCTGCTCTGGGGTATGCACTGGCCTGGTCTAAGGGCCACACACGGTCCGGAAACTTCTCATTTATCTGGCACACCTCTGTGTTTCTGTCTGTACATGCAGTATCCTTCCCAGGCTGTGCACCATACATCTATCTCCTGTGTCCCTGGGGTACCCCCATGTGCTTTGCTGGTGTATTGGACTAGCAGAACTAATCTTAACATTGTCTTTCTTGATTCCAGTTTAACACAGTTTGTTAGGATTTTTAAGTACTTTGACTTGTTTTTTCTCAAATACCAGCTGTCAGAAGCACACATAGGTCTCATGAAACAGGTGCAGTTTTTGAACTGATTTAAATGAGGAAGGGAGAGACATTTGGTAAATATTAATTGGCAGGCACTCTGAGTAAGGACAGCAGACAAAATGGAAAAAACATGAGTTTGGGAGTGTCTCACAAATGGGATTTCTTATTTTTTTCCTCATTTTAAAAATATTTTTTTAAGAAAAAGGAAGGGGGATGGCAGATGTCATTTGATTCTGTTTGTGAGGAGCCCTTCATGAAGCTGTATTGCTTTGACCCATTAAGTGAATGGGAGCGTTTTTTAACTAATTGTGTGGCACCTCACAGTTATTGTCTTTTCCAACAGCGTTTTTCTTGGTGTTGATCCCTTCTGTGTCTTCTAATATTTAAAAGAAGTTGTAAAAATGCTAACACAGGAAATAAACATGGAGATACTTTTTTCCCCGAGTAACATACATTGCACAAAACTTACCTGAGAAGTATTGAATGTGAAGTGAATAAAGGAGTCCCAGCCAATTTTAAATGCTCCCTAAGTTTTATGACAACTATATTTGTTTCCCAATCTATGAACCTACCTTACAAGGAATATTTGTAGATGAAACTTCATGGATGGATGTGAAGTAAGGAAAATGTCCCTTTACTCTCTCATGATGCTGAAGTCTAAAAAGTAGTATTGCCTGCATGAGCAAACAGAAAAAAAGATGTTATTTATACTAGCTAGTACATTATTACACATTTATCAGTGTTTATTACACATTTTTCAGTGTTTATTACTGACTGAAACAAGAGCTTTGACATTGGAAAGAACTCTTTGTGTCCAGACAGCAAGAAGGATATGGATTGCATCAGCCTCTTTCCCCCTTGTGACTTTTCTTCATTTTCAGACTAAATCCTCCGGTATTTGTGTGCTGAGAGTTTCACATGGAGCACTTCAACACAGTGTGCCTGCTTTTGGGGGGTGGGAGGAATGGTGCACTTTTAACAAGTGTCCTTGAGGCAGAGAACAGGAAGGCACATTGCCATGCATCCTCCTTTATTTATGCATATGGAGTGCAAGATAACCCGCACCAGGGTCTGCCATGGGAGAAGGCGCAGCAGTGTCACGGAGCTCTGAAAGTTCAATAAAAACAATGAAAGGCGTGCAGCTTCTCTGTATCTGCTCTGCATAATGGTGACTCTGGTTTTTACAGTGCTTGGATGCTCAGTCGTCTTGGGATTTAGTGAAGGACATGGAAAACAAGTGCATTTGCTGTACCTACTTCCTGCTGATAGTCTGGAAATGGAGCAAGTCAGAGAGAAATGTAGCTTTTTGGATCATTAAAAATCCATTTTCATTAAAAGCCAAGTATTGCAGTGACATACTTATTTATACATTCATCCCCTGTCTGCCTATGCATTACAGATAGAATGAAAAGAAAGCCTTTTCATAACAGTTTTAAAGCCTAAATGAAAGAAAAGCATTCTATTTACCTTGAATTACTTACACGGCGTACTTGTTTGGTTTTTTCACACTGTATTGGATGGCAATTACTCTGCATTCTTTCTTTACCACCAGTTCCTTTTGTCCTATGTATCTACCATTTGTTTTTATCTGTATCTTCCACCTATCTATCTATTTCCTCTTTGTGCTTAGAGTTGGTTGCAAATTATATTTGTGACGCAGGGAGCTTTCAATCTGACTGTCTTGATATTATTTTATGCAACTGTGACTACCGTAAAAATTGGCTTTACTGCCTCTTTTGTGTTATTGATTCAAGCTCATTTCAGAATTAACTTGTTTGGAATGATATGGCAATGTTGTGTGCCCCAAGTTCTCTCAGGAAAAATTCATATCTCATAACTAAATGCAATAAAATGTTCAGATATATCTAAACACAGTTATATTTTGAATTTAGATGAAAACCTTATGGAGTCAATCAAATATATAAGGCATGCGTAAGTTTTAGTCCTAGGCTTACAAGTACTGTATTGCAGAAAAAAAGTATTCAGAGACCAACTTTTTCCTAGAGGTCTGTCCCTTATGTACGCTTTATGAAATGCCTAATCACATCATTCATATTTCCATCCTGAATTGGACAGACATAATTTTGACATTTTGACTGTAGGACTGTATCTGTAATTTGAGATTATTGCCTTAATTCATTTAGGGATTCAGTCTTTCAAATATTAGTGTTACTTTTGTCCTCATGGTTAGGTAGAAATATTTGTGTGCTGACAGTAAGTGGAAAAGGGTTCTATAAAAATAAATCTCCCCTCATTAATGACTTGACTGGTTGATTTCGAAATTTTTTACCAATGGGAAAAAATAAATGCTAGTATAAACAGTGAAACTTATGAGTTAATTGTAATGTTAAAATGCCCAGGTGTTAGAAATCGTTCACTGGCATCAGATCCCAGTCCTGAATGTCTTTAACTGACCCATAAAACCAGTTGTACCCTGAAAAGCTCATCTCCGATTAGAATTTTTTTCAGGTACTCAAAAATGTGAAGCACACTTTGAATGACCCAATAATTTTAGCCTTTCTACTATATAGTCATCCAGACCGCTCTTCCCAGACACGCACTACGAAGACAGCACCTCCCAGGCTGCAGATTTCAGGTGTGGTAGCGTGCCTTGGGCTGGTGACAGACTCCAGGGAGCCTGCTGGCACCTGTGCAGCTCTGACCCACCTTCCCGCTGCTGTTCACTGCCCCGGGCCCAAGGGTGGCCCAGGGTACACTTCACTCTGGGAGTGGATTTGTTTGTTTTGGCTGGTGCAAAAAAGCTGTGTGCTAGCTACCCTTTAAATGTTTTGGTAGTCATGGATCTGGAATACAAATTCTTCCTTTTTGTTTCCCTTCATACCTTTTTTCCTGACTGGTCTCTCTTATAGTTCTTTACTAATCTTTTTATTGTCTTTCAGAGTACAGAGCCTTTCTTGAGTGTATATATTAAATGTGTGGAGGGGAAAAAGCTACCCAGTGTGAGTACAAAACAGATGCATGTATATCCTGAGATGAGTGCATTATGGATAAAGAACCATTATCATTCTTCCCACATTCGTGTTTCCGTCTACTTATGAGATATATACGTGTGCCTCGTTAGCAATGATGTTATAATGCAAAAGCTAAAGTTTTCATGTTGGAGGAAACATATATTGTTAAATGAGCTGAGAACATTCTCCCAAGGGTTAGCATTTCTCTTGTATGTGTGAAATCCTACTGAAATAAATGGTCCTATTATTTTAATTGGATCTTTTGGTATTAGAACATCTTTCTTTGTACAGCAGTAAAGAACCTTCTTTTTCTTTCTTCCCTGAAAATGTGAAATGAACAAACACAGGCAAGGCATTAAAACATTTATGACTTCAGCAGTAGAAGACTGTACTAATATACATGGATGCACAGACATATATATAAATTAAATTCATATTTTGTGATGTATCCCTCCATTCTCTCTGAAAATATACAAATAAGGTTTCTACTTTTAAAATAGGTATGATTAAATTTTGCCTTGTCCTTCTGACTGATACCTTGTTTGCAAACACCAGTAATGACCAAGGCACTTAGAAAACCTCTCAAGAACAAAGGTACTGTTCTTTGATTAAAGAACATAGTAGAAATTTTTCAAAAAGGATTGTATCTGTTTAATAAATGAATTAATACTTGGGCTCCAGTACTCCTAACAGTTGTGAACGACTTCAGTTCTTCAAATACTTGGACTATGTGCTTAATTTGCTTCTATGAGTGAGGGGTTGTACAACATAGCAGATTAAACTTCCATAGACCATTCTAATCTGTTTTGTAGAAGATCACGGAAGTAAGTGAGGAACTCTATTTATCATGTTGTGATCAAAAGCACAATAGAGTAGAAAATTCTCTGTGAACATAGGCTTGAAAACTAATTTGTTGGTATGTTTGTTCCCTCTTTTTTCTGCAGCTGTTCAATTACAGACTCTTACTGCTGGTCAGAAAACCAAATATCTATTCTCTAGGGTAGCTACATTGTACTCCAATGTTTGAAGATTTGGTTTCTTTTATAATTGGAATGAAATATCAATATTTTTTTTAAAGGAATTCTTCCAGTCCTTTATCTGAATACTAGCTGAACATGCTCGTTTATGAATGCACTGTGTGTTTAATATATGGATACAGTAATGATATAAACCTGAAAACAAAATTAATTGCAATTACAGAGGCAAAACACTTTTTTTATCATACAGAAAAGATCAAGGAATTATTTGTTATGCACAAAATGAGAAAATTATAGGGTTAGAGTTTATTGGATTTTCTTGTTTTCTTTTTACCAGGTCTGTTTAAGTTTTAGAAGGACAAATAAGCTTTGAGGGGAAAAATGCTTGTAGACCAACTAGTTATAAAAACCTGGACAATGTCCTTTTAGAAGTTACCAAATATTGCTGTTCAGCCCTTTACTGAGGGAGGATCCTGTGGCCATGTGTGGGACAAGGACCACTCAGTTTAGCTTTGGCAGCTCTAATGCAGGATGGGGCTGTATGCAGGCACCAGCCTCTCCCATGCACAGCTTGCGCGGAGGGATGTTGGCTTCAGTTACTATAATCTCATGCATGTGTAACTAAATATCTACAGGTCATCTGTTTGTTACCTAGAAGAAGAAAACACAGCTGCAGTGACAAGCACTGAATTGTCTTGCTTTGGGTGTTTCTCCCCTCAGCGGAGATGATGGATTTGGGTTTTCATCTCTTCATACAGAACGATCTGCTATTTTGAGATAATTAATGAGATAACTTGCTACTTACAAAGTAGGTCAGAATGGCTCTAGTGTAAATTGCAGTAGCTTTGTGGGAATTAGGGCTGCTTTCCCCATTTGCTTCACCAAGAACCTGTCAGTGCTTGCAAACTTCCTGTTGGGTGCTGCTCTCGCTAGGTGCTGAGGGCTGCCCGGCTCGAGCCCACCACTGCGGGGCCATGCTGCCACAGCTCAGGGTGCCTCGTGGCGCCTAAGCCTTGGCACAGCATGTCAGAGCTAACAGTGTCTTCCAGCTGTTTCCATAACAACACACTTGTTAGAAAATAAATATTTGCTCCACTTTCACAATTGTCATTTTGCTAGGAATTAATTGATATTAATGTTTTACCCCTCTTTGTATTTGGGAGCATTTTAGAAATAACCCAGAAGTGTTTAAGGGACGTAGCAGCAGCTCAGACTATTGCAGCTGGCTGTGCCCTACCATGGATTCAGGCTGGGGAGGAGCAGGAGCTGATAAAAAGCTCTCTGGTTTTGGTTTTACTCTGTAGAGCAGTCTGGGGAACAGCTATGACGATGTGTCTGGGAGCAGCGAGTGGTATGGCTGGTGGGAGAGAGGGGCAGGGAAGGGGCTGTGGTACGGGCACAGCTTCAGGTGGCCTTTCGCTGATGTCTGCCACCAAAACCAGGTCTCAGGTGTCCTCCAAACTCTTACTGCCACCCTAAATAGTATAGTGACACATGTCAATCCTCACAAGTTAAATCCCAAGAGTGGGAAATGTACTGTGGTAGTCCTGCAACAGCAAGTGTACGCTTTGCTCTGTTTTTGTATTTTTGGGCTATTTTGAAATGGATAATCATGGATAAGTGTGTAAATGATGGTTATTTATTAATATTTCTTGTAGTTTCTGATCATTTCAGTATTTAGAGTCTGTGAATTCTGTTTTTTAAGAAATCAGTTACTTCAAAATTCCTGGAATTCAACCATTGATACAATCATTCAGATTTACAAATCTTTTTGGAGTATATGTAATTAGTTTTTTAATAAAGGAAAGTTTTCTTGTGGGAGGAGATTTTTGGCTACTTGCTACTGGGTTTCAATCTGAGGTGTAAGCCTGTGTGAATAAAGACTTGTAGAAAGCAGGCCAGAAATTCAGCCATGGCAGCATTAGCAACTGTGGTAACTACTGTCACACAGCATAATATTAGCTCAGCCGTATTTTTTTATATTGTTCTATTCTGCTAGCAGGACACACTGATATTACCCAAAGCCAAAATGTGTTTTCCTGCTTGGTTTGGATTCTTTTATATTGTGCCCACCAGTATGGCATCTGTGTGCCATAAACACCACGACTAGCATCTGTCATTTGTCACAATAAGTGAAACCGATGTTTGTCACCAGTGTAAACAAGGGACCAAACACAACACAGTTACTAACACAAGACTTTTGACAGATCTGAGTGCTGTTGCAGTTGTTATTGCATCCCTTTCAAAGCAGGGATTATTGAAGTGTTTGAGTCCTTATTTAACCATGGTTAATTTTTCACCATTATGAAAAGTCTCCTATCTCTCAGCTGTTAATCCAGAGTGACACAGTACAAGAGCAGCCCTAGAGCAAAACTTCAGCACTAGGGGACCAGGAACAGTTGAGTTGATCCTTGCTGCTAAACAGGCAGTAGTATTTCTCCACTTGTTTAAGGGAAGAAAAACGTGTAAGCTGGAGAAAGACTTAGTGATGGTAGAAAAACAGGCCCATTTTAAAGAAGCGGGGCTTTACAGTCTATGTGTGTTTACGTTGACTACGTGATTTGTGTAAAAATCAAAGGAAAAGATTTTCTTTCTGTCTTTCCTTCCACCCACCCCACCCCCTATGCCCCCACCTCCCTACCCCCCTAGTCCTGGAAGTACTTTTGATGCCAAGGAGTGGCTGTTATCACTGCAGAACTTTTCATGGAAACACTAGATCTAGCAAGAAACAGAGGAATTTGACTGCAGGAGAACAGATCTTTGTCTTTGGTAGTCTCATTGTTCGTTCTGTGCAAATACTTTCCGAAGATGGTCTGAGACATTCCTGTAATTTGATATACTCAATGAGCTAAGTGAATACTGACCAACTGAGGAAGGTGAATGAAAAGGGCACAGATCAATTTGATAATGATTAATTTGCTTAATGTCAGTCTTGTGCTTTTAAATTTGTTCACAGAGAATTTTTCAATTACATTAGGATCGCTGCAAGAACTAGGATTAGAGAAGATGTATTTGAATTGATGAACTGCCTAACATGCACGGGGCCATCTTTTGGTCTTGTTTCTGCATATCATATGTTTTACGTAGGCTGAGTCTGTAACAAACTTAAAAGCTGTGCTTGATCTGGGGGGGTCTTTTTGTATACAATTAGAACAAGTCTGAAGAATGCTATATAATTAGACTGGTAGATCAGTATGTTGATATAATATAGTGAGATGACATAACGTTAATCTTGCTAAAACCTAAACATGGCTTCTTTAGCACCCAATGGCTCTATCAACTGAACAAAGGAGTTCTTTATTTAATAATTAGCCTGATATTTGTATTGCTAGTCTAACCACTAGAAAGAAACAAGGCCACGTATGTAAGATAGTAGATGTTGTTGACTATTGATTTAAATATTAATGTAGTTGGAGGCTGGGTTTTTGGGGGGCCTTTTTTTATATTTGGTTTTAATTTAACAAATTTTCTTTCCAGGAAGAAAAAAATGTTTGCATCCTTTCAGTACTTGTTATGAACATGAAGCATAGAGTCAAATGGGAGTATCAATGAGGAGTGATGAGTGCCGTATGGGTGACAGAATAGTGATGGGAGCTGAAGGGCAGCATGATTTACTTTGCAGAATGAAGTGGACGTAAGGGGAGTAATGAATTCTTGTGGTAAAGTGAGTTTTGAGACCACATTTGAAATCTGTCCTGCAAATGTGCTCCTTCCAAAAAGTCCTTATGAAATGACTAATGTTATATTCCTAGACCAGTTGCAGACATCATACTTTTTGTTCTTCACATGTATCCATGCCCAATTTTTCCTTGGGGCAGAATCTGTGTCTTTTTCTTTATGACTTTTGATGGAGTATGTTGAAAGTTCACATTACAAATAGTGTAGGGGCCAGATAAAGTCAGAAGAGGAGGAGAGAGGTATTACAGTAGGGTGCATATTGAATCAAGCCACAAAACACATGGAGAACGAAAAGAAGCCCTAAAATGTAGGAGAATAGTCTTGAGGAAGGGCCCCTTGGGGCTATTGCATCCAGGTCACACAGCATCTCGGGCTGGGCCTGTACCCTACTCCCCCCTGAGCCCCCAAACATGCACCCACGGCGCATCCGGACCCTGCCACATGTATTGCTGGTAGTACAGAGGTGCCTTAAAATCCTCACATGACTCTGAAGAACTTCAGCTGCTTAAAGGCCACCTGGTTGGACTGGAGAAGTACCCAGGGAAGCCACTGGAGGAGCCATAGGCACTGCAAATACTGGAAGTCTGAACAGGGGCCAGGTATCGAGCTGCACTGGGGTCTCTCAAGGCCACATGGCTGTGTTTAACTTCTCCTGGGGAGCACAGGGACTCGCTGCCCATCTGCTGGTATAGCCAAGTGTACTTTGCAGGGTGCAAGTACACCCTGCTGGATGCACCTAGACCAGTCCTGCAGGAGCCACTCGCAGGAGGAGAGCTTGCAGGAGATGGCTGTGCTGGGTTTCACCTGCTGGCTGGGCTCCCTGGCTCCAGCTAGGCACAAATTAATTGTTTTCTACCAGTTTAGGGACAAAGAGCTCAGATGGTGGAGAAAGGCACCCAGTGGTTAGGTACCCACCCCTGCAGAGCAGGTAATGGGCAGCAGGACAGCTGAGACCCGCCTTGCCACAAGGAGGAGTCGCAGCCCTGCGGGTACATACAAGCTGCATCTCAGGCAGCAACTGTAAGACTTGTAAACCAAGTCCTCTGTTGTCAAAGTGGGTTAAGTATTGGGCCAGATGAAATGATGAACTCTCAGTAATTACTTTAAAGAGAAATTGAAACTTTTCCGTACAGTGCATGAGGCTGGTTTGCCTTTTCTGGTCAACAGTGATGCACAGCTGAGTTGTCTTGTTAGGGAATATCTAGTCTGAATGTTTTCCTTTCAAAGGCTCTTTATTTGGCTTCTGATTTTTAGTTCTGTCTACTTGTTTAAGGAATTTTGTTATTCTTTTCATCTAGTATCTGGATGGGTGACATTGGCAAGGGAAAGCAATGGAGACAGAAAATGAGATTGCTTAGGCATGGTGACCTAGAAAGGCAAATTTTGAGGACCTGTATTCCTGAAATATTACTTAAATATTCCATATCACACAGTGAGGGCTTTGCCTTGCTCTTGGCTTAAAGGAGAATGGGATGGATTCCTGAGCACAGGGTTTTGGCTATGTCGAGCTGTTTGTGGTTCTCGATAACCTGCTGAGGAAAAGGTGGGACCTCTGCTCTCCCAGGCCTTCTCTGTACCCAGAGCTGACCTGGCAGCAGCTTTTTATACTTTCACTAAAATTCATGGGTGGAAAAAATTATACACATGGCACACATGCAGCTGAGAGGGCTGTGGAGAAACGTGAGGGAGGCAATTCTGCAGGAGAGAGCTGCTTTTTCAGGAAACCTGTCTCTGCTCTGCCTGGGATGCTGTGGGCTGCCAAAGAATAATGGCAGTGCAGGGGAGGTGTTTTCACTTTCTGTGGAAATAGATAAATAAATGGTGTACTTACTTGTTTTTTTTTCTGTTTTAGCAGTACATAGGCTGTATGAATATGTTAGAGCTATATAGTCCATTCATTTTCCCTTACTGCAAGTATACTTTGGAAAATTAATAGAAAGTAAAGCAGAAGCTCCCAGAAAAAGATTAGCAGAAACAAAGGGCATCCTTTAAAGCAAAACATTAATGCTAATAGTATTTGAAATATGCATTCAATTAATTTACATATTTATGTAATGTGAAAAACAAAGGGTTTTTTTGTGAATTCTTCTTTTGGGTCTATAATTTTGTTTGGTTTATTTTCCTTTTAACTTTCAAAACAACAGGTACCTACTTTCAAGTGGGGTCCTCTAGACAGTGCTAGATTTGGGGGTGTCCAAACTTACTTCAGAACATGGAATTTCTGTTCACTTTTGCTGATTCAAATTTCTGAACACAGGATTCTCAGTCTTCTACTTGAAAACTCCTCTTAAAATCGAGCCCTCTGTGAAATAATTTCCTTTTTATGCCCAATATTTGTGATTAAAGCACATCCCACCCTATCGCAGACACTTAGACAATAATTTCAGTTTAATTAGCCGGACTTCACCCCCCAAAGCAGAAGGATACTACTGGCAGGTTTATATTTTATGATATGCTCATGACTTGTTTTTAACTTGAAAGTGCCCACTTACAAAAAACCTGTATTTTATTGACTAGTGATTTCGTTCCATTGTGCAGTGTCATTTTCCTTTTTTCCTTCTTTCCAACCCCTTTTCTCCCTTTTCCTCTTCTCTCTTTTCTTTGTTCGACACCCTTTTTACATTTTGTATAGGTTTCCCTCCCCTCTGACATTTTTACCATTTTAAAGCATAAAATAAGGCCTCTCTTCTCCTTCTGCAGCTGCGACCCCATCCCCTGCTGTACCAAATTGACACTTCTGTGAGCAGAGGCTCTAGTCAGTCACTCGAAGGCTGCTGCTTTCACAAGTGTTGATTTAGTGCAGCAGGGGATGATGTGCCAGCTGTAAAATTCAGACAAAAATAATAATAATAATAAAACCCTATGACAAGTCTTCTAATAAGAGGGAAAAATAAATGGGGGTGGGGAGAAAAGGTGGGAAGGAGAGGAGGGTAGGAAGGGGCTGCGGGGGGAGGAAGGGGAGCAGAGGTCCCTGTGGGGTGGGTGGGGTACCTGGCTGCCCATAGGACAGCCAGATGGCTGGAAGAGCAGCCCATGAGCAAACGCTTTTCTTCCTCCTCATCCTCTCTCTTGCTGCTTAGAAGAAATTCCTGTGACTGACAGAGCAGAGCAGCGCCACCTCAGCATGCTGAGGTTTTGTGTTTCTACCAAACTGGAGAGTTATTTTGGGATAAAATCATGGTGGCAGGGGGTGGAGGATTTAAAATAGGACTAAGGGAGTGAGGAGCACCTGTGCTCTAGACTTATTTAATACTTGCAAACACAGCTTTTGGACAACAAGATATTTGATATTTTCATTCTAAAGTTATAGATGGTATGGTCCACGGATGTACAGGCTGAATTTTTTAGAAATATACAAACAACACGTTGTTATTTAAAGTACGTAAATGGAGAGTTCCATTTAAATCAGCCCTGATTTGCCCTCAGTAATGTTCCTGGAGAAAATAATTTACAACTTATTGGTGGCAAAGTATTTAATAAGAAGTTATACTTCTGCTGTTGAACTGATAGGACTCCTTAAAGCTTCTGATGGACTAACATTTTCTAATGCAGTGTCCAAGTGCTTGGACTATTATCTGTTCATCCTTATTGATTTATTCTTGCTAAGGTCCTCAGGTATTTTCATAAGGAAAGCAGAGCCCTGGCTTTCCATTCGCTCATGGGTTGTGTGGCAGGTGCCAGTTATGTCAACTCAGGGACCATGTCTGTAGAGATGCCAGCATGGCCATGGCGATGCGCTGATGTAACATATCTGTATGGCACAAGGTCTGTGCCCTCCACCGGTGCTTCTGGGCAGCATTAGGCTGCACACTGACAGCTTCACTGCAGTGTGAATCGCCACTCCTGTGCTGCACAGCAGCTGCAGCAAACAGCACAGGCTCATCCAGCCTTCCTTAATGCCTTGCTGCTGCACAAAAGACAAACCCTGCCGAGGGGGGCTCAAGATGCTGGATTGAGAGAGGCTCTTACCATACCTTTTATATCTGTTGCTGTTGGAGCAGCCCTTCAGCAGTCACCAAAAGAAAGAGAAACAACCCTTTTTGGTCCAAAATGGAATGGTCCTGAAGTTTTGTTTTGACAAAAAAAAAAGTTGGAAAAAAAAAATTATTGTAGGTTATATTTACTGATTACTTTAAAAAAAAATTATTTTCATTCTCAGTCAGTGACCCAGCAAATCAATTATTTCCATGCCCTAATGTTTAACTATCCATTAGTGATTTAGAGCGGTGATGAAATACAGTATGTGCTAAATATTAATACTGGTAATGACATAAATGTATGATATAACATGAGAATTTCAAGATGGACATACAGAACATACTTCAGGAAGTATACTTTGAATTAAGTTCAGCATCTTTTTTTATTGTGTACAAGTCAATATGACAGACTGTAATATTCATTAACACTGTTCACAGTGTCAGATGTGTTAAACTAAACAGGAATTAGTGCAGGAAGGTGTGTGGTTTTGACCGGTGATCAAGATAGTAGCTCTAAACTAATGTAGCCTGTCCTTGTCAGTGGAGACTTGAAAGGTGTTAACACATGCGTAGCAAATATTATTGTTTGTTTAAATTTGATTATACATGACGTTTGCCAGGTTTGTGCTCAGAGTGTGGAAATTTTCGAAGACTCTTGGAAAGCCCTTTTCTTATAAGTTTATTTCAGACCATAGGTTTAGGTTGCCTTTAAGTTAATGTCTTAAAACATACTTAAAATTAAGCATGTACTGGAAAACTGGTGGATTGAGGTCATGTTTGACAGGTCTTTGGAAAAATTTCTTGTCTGAAAAGCATCTACTTTTCAGCATTTAAAGACATACTTTGTAATAGGCTTTCACAAAGATCACCTTTGTAATCTTGTTGTTCATCATATTAATTGAAGAAGCTCTTTTCTGATAACCTTTGGCCGTTCAGGATGTGTTCCCAAAGCATCAAAGGCTGAAGGAACTTAGAAAGAGAAAAGACACAAGAGATCATTCAGTTCATTTTTCTGCCAATGTAGGATTATTTCATAGAGAACGTTTTTTAGTGTTATGTCAACTGTAGTTTTTAAAATCCCAAGTGAAAGCTTCCATATTCTCTTTAGGAGACTATTTCACAGGCTAATACATCTCGTTGTCAGGAAGATTTTCCCGATACTCTGTTGAGCTTAAGCTTTTTCTTTCCATTATTTCTAGTTATATCCTTTTCCCTTGATGGCTTTACACACTTCAAATATTTATAGATTATTATATTTTTCCCTTGAGAAGTTCTTGAAACTTTCTTCAGTTTATCAATATCTTTTTGGGTTTGAAAACCCCACCTAGGACCTGCTAGGCTGAGAACTACATTTACTATCAAACTGTACTACAGTCAGATGCTCACTTGCAGCATTTTCTTCAGATCCTTTTTCTCAGGGTCCAACACACAGGAGATGCTAGCTAAGAGAAATCTGGTAAGTAGAATATTTTCATCAGTGAATTGAGGAAGGTCCCTTTGCTTTCTTTCTGTTTCTCAATGCAGCTTTTCTGGCCATTGTGCATGAGGATCCCCAGCTGCTGTTTGGTTCTTAATCTCCCACATTTTGGTGCTCTGCTCCACAAAAAGCCTGCATCCTTCTTAGTCTTTGTAGTTCTGCAGCTCACACAAAATTCACTTCATTCTTGTTAAGTGCAGCTGCTGTGGTCAAGGCTTAGGATATTTCCAGGGAAACAGAGGGCAAGAGAAGGAGTCTGATACTCTAGTTCGAGGTCTGGTTTGGAAGTCCTGCATTGAATTTCACTCCTTATTTAGCAGAAACTAAAATAAGTCCATGCAGGCAAATGCAGAAACCTGTAACAAGTTCTCAGGTATGCTTACTAGCGTGGACCAGTCCTGTGTTTTTGTATTTCAGGGTTACAGGAAGGGGGCCAGTCCATGCCACCTCTGAGTGCAGGCAAGCCTGTGCACTACTGTCACTAAGAGATAGGCTCTGCTTCTCTGCGCATCCTTCTCCTGCTGCAGAAGTGAAGCAGTAGCACTCTCCTGCTGCGTGCTGATGGGTACTGGTGCTATATAGACCATCTACTGTAGGCAGCTGGAAAAAATTGCTTTCTTTTTATTGCAACTTAGATTGTTATTATTAGTGATGAGAGTTGGTTCTGTCTTGCAGAAAAAGGAAAGAAACTGAAATGGCTGACATGGTATTCGACTGTCGTTTCTAGCTTGGTTTGCTAAGGAAATGCTATCTGTCTGTCAACCTTCTCTAATTACTTTTGAACACAATGGGTATTTTCACAGCTGAATGCGTTGGTGGTAGAGATCCCAAAGATACCATCATCCCACAATGGCCCTGTGTGGTGGCTTTGAAATCAGCTGGGGCACTTTTGAGTGTCCTGGCTGGCAAGCATGGTGTGCACCTGAGGGTATCGTGGCTGGGTAGTACTGCAGCAACCCAGGAAGGTTTTACAGTGTGGGGAAGGAGGGCATGGTGGGGAGTTTGGGCACTTGTGGGTGAGTCACAAGGCAGAAAGTAGTGTTTTTCTGCTCAAAGAACTTGAGACTTTTGCAAAGATTTTTCAGACTGGTAGACACCCAGCACTTGTCTAATTGTTCTCCCAGAATCAATAGTTAAACTCACATTGATTTCTGCTTAGGATTCCAGCTGTCTTGCTGAGCTTGAGATCTCCACGTTTCACAGAGACTTACCTGCCTCAGCTGCCTCCTGCCTTCTGAAGTTCTGAGCACAGAGTTTCCCCTAGAAGTGTGCAGGGTGGAAACACCACTCCAGGTGCCCTTGTAGCGTTTGTAGGTGCTACTACCTGCTAGGTTGCTGCTTCTCCATCTGTTTCACAGGGAAAGCCTGTGGCTGGTGTGCTTATTCCCAGGTCTGCATCTGTCAGAATGGCAGCTTTGTGCTATCTTTTTCCTTTTGACTATTCCAAAGTATTTTCCCTAGATCTTTTAGCTGACATTTGCCTAAGATAATTTTTTTTTATTCCTTTTTGTGTGTCTAATTCCTAGACGCTGCTATGCATACTTTCTGCTTTACTTATGCTTGTAATATTTTCCAGATTCACATCTTCCACAGCTCTTGACAATTAGATTTATTGCTTAACACAGACAATAAGTGCCTTTCTTTCTATATTTAATCTTAAACCGATTACTTTCAATTGTATTTCCAAAACAGGTGTAAAGAACAATGTTTACTAGCAAGTTTCCCTTAGCTGCATTTCATTGAGAAATGGAATGAAAAGAGTAATGATATTGCACTTCTGCTGACTACTCTGCTTGACTGATTCACAGGATATTTGCTCTTAACATGTTGTAAGAGTTAAAAAAAAAAAAAGTGTCAAACTTTTTTTGGCACCCAGCTACAGTAGATCCTGTTAGAAGAAACATATGGCCTCACACTAACAGTGTTAAAGCACTGCTAAAGTATTGCATGCATGACATTGACAAATATCCTCCAGGCTTTTTGTTTTCTGTGCTATTAAGCATTCAAAGTCCAGTATTTCATTACCACTGATGATACGGAGAGCCTTATTGACATTCTATCCATCTGTTCATAACATGCATTATTAAATGTGAAGCAACTAGTAGGTAGGAGTGCACTTGCCAGCTGTACAATGAATTCTCAGCAGTTTGGTGCCCTCTATAAATTTTCTAGTATTCTGCCAGTTTCTCAACATAATTTGCAATGGGGATATTTTTTTTTTTTTTTTTGTGCTGCACATTGTGCGGAGAAAAGTTGCTTCAGAAGAAATCTTTATTTTGTTATCCTTAATGTGCAATATTTAGATATAGTTTCAAAAAGCCCAGTAGTCTTTTAATATACAAGAACTGTCTCTGGTATCAGATCTCATTAGCCACAGTTTTGGTTTTGGTTTGGTTTTTTTTTCTTCCCTAGGAACAATGCTGCTGCATTACCTATGAACAGGACAATGGGGCCCCAATGAGTCACCCTATTCATATATTTTTGGAACCCAGAGGAATTGATTTGACTATTTACAGATTATAACAGTTGGTAGTTGAATGTTTTATTTTCATTCCCAGTTGGTACAATATGTTCACAGCTGATGCTAATGGCTTGCCCATTTGATAGCACATATGGTCCACTATTTGGGTCTCCTAAAGCTTTCTTTTGTGGTCAGGCTGCTTTAAAAGTCTCATATATTTAGGTTTGTTCTGTCTGCTGGGAAGAAGACTATGAAACTCTGAAACTTGGCAGCTGTAGAGAAAATCAGCAATTCTGTTGATAAAGATTCAAAGAATTTTGGTCAAAATGTCCAAGAAAGAATATTTTTATATAAAATTGAATACAAACAAATGCCTTAGTAGATCACATGAAATTTTAAAAGAAATGTCCTTTTGTCTTCCCTTGTCTTTGAAGCTGTGAGTTACCCACTCGTGTTTAAGCATCACTGAGTGTCAACAGCAACTTCCAGTGGGTGTTCAATTGCACTGGAAAACAATTTATACAGAGTTTTTATTGCTCAAATCTTTTTTTATTTTATCTGGATATTACTTTCCTGGTAACATTTCATAAAAGGAGAAGACTTGAAAAAGAAATTTTTCCTTTAGTTTGTAGAATACGAGCACAGGAAAAGTGAACTAAAACAATAGGAGAACAAAAATTAAAATTTCAAGTCTGTCTGAAGTTCTTATCCTATGATACACAAGTGTTTATACTGACTCTAAAACATAACTGATAAAGCCACAATCTCATAAAAAGATTATTTCCAAAACTATTGCATTACCCTCTGAGAGCTGAAATTCTCATTTATTCATAGGAGTAGATCATAATAGCTCTAATTCCCTGAGAAGTGGGCATTGTATGATAATTGAGCAGGCTAGTACATTAATTGTCCTCCACTTCACCTCTAGATGTTTAACTCCTTATCTAGTCAACCAGCAAACAATAATACTCACTTATTTGTGCCTTACTGTTCAAATAATTTTTCTAACTGGATAATTTATTTGAAATAAAGCAGAATAAGTGTATTCATGTGGAAGGGACATTGAAATCATGTCAGATTAACATATTAAATGCCATTTGTTAGTAGGATAAGGGTTTTATGGTTGTGTTTTTCAGCCATACAATTTTAGCTGAATAACAGTGATGTGATTTTGCATGTTAGGAGTATTTCTGTAACTAATAGGGCAGATTTAGTAATTTTTACCACGTGGCTACTGCTTTCTTATGGCTTCTCTGTCTCTCTCACCCATGCTTGTTCGGAGAGCAGGTTAAGTGTGTGTTGGAAGTGGTGTGTGTGTCTGTGATGTCTGGCTTCTGTCACTGGACTGAATGAAGCAACTGGTGGCAGAAGAGAGGCTCTAGCTTGTTTAGTTTAAGATGAAAATGTGCCTGTTGCTGGTTTAGAGTCAGCCCTTGGAAGCAAATTGAAATGGAGCTGAAGTAGGAGGCTTTTTCAAGTGAATAAAGTCATTATTCATCCTGGAACACTACAGAGGATAATAATGTTTTCTCTTCAGGGGAAAAAAAAACCTACAAAACCCAATGTTTTTGCAAGTGAAACTAGTAGATAAGAAGTAAAATTCTACCCTCTACTATAAGCAGTCTCAGGGACTCAGAAAATGACAGTAGCACTTCAGCACACTAAGAAGTTCACCTACCTTGAAATGTCTTAAAAAAAAACCTGAGGAGATCAAAGTATTAGTGAATAATCTCAGCAAAGGACTGGGTGCTTGATGATGTGGTACAAAGCATTTGTTAGGCAAGGCTTGGTTGAAATTTGGAGAACTGACAGTACCTAAGAGAGCTTAAGAAGTTAGCAACATGTTGCCTCTCACAACTTATTAGATAGAAATGGAAGATTATGCAGGAAGAATTTGGACTCATTGGACATATATGACATTCAGGAAAGGATGTATTTCTCATAAATAACAGAACTAAATGTGAAGAAATAAAAACAATATTGTTGAAACATTATTTTCTTGGTCTTATATAAATACATCACAAGCCCACAAGCCTCCAGGAGCAATAATTTGTGCTTTGACTTGTGGGTGTCTAGCAAAACCTTGGTATCACAATGCAAAAGTGGTCATAACTTGGGTGTTCTATGTACATGATCATGTCCCCAGGGGTCCATACACTTCATATCTAGGGTGGCTAAGCTTAGTTTGAGGGCACTGTGGTAGTCTTGGCATGGCACTGCGGCTGTGCCAGCAGCACTTGTACACAGCTAACTATGGAAGAACAGCAGGGTAGCGTGGTGGCATCCCTACTGCTAGTTGTGAAGGTGGTGTGTCTTGTGCCTGCTCTGATACCATACCACCATCTCCGGAAGCAGTCATGGTATGTTTCTTGTGTGCTGGACAGCCTCTCCTTCCCTCTGCTGCATCAGCTGTGGCCTCACTGCAGCCTTGGGGCAGTTGTTGCAAAGTGCAGAATGCTCATGCAAAGGTGGGTTTCGCGGTGTATTGTCCATGCCAAGGGGATCCTGTTAGAAAGAGGAGTTACACTGACTATGGTCTCTGACTAATGAGGTACGAATCTATCGTGAGTGCTTAATAACATTCACCCTTAAATTTCAAAGCAGCTTAGGACCTGTGATGTTAAAGTTGACACCAAACCTGTGTGGGTTGCCAGACCTATAATGGAAGAGCATGACTGAGAAGAAACCTTTTGCCTCTGTATGTTAGTGCTGTAGGCTTGGATTGTAAACCTGAACCCATATTTTGTGAGAGAGAAAATGGGGAGATCAATTGTATATTGTCTTACAGTGTTTCTGTAAAGGATGCTTTTTGCTTTGTTACAAGTTTGTTTTACCCAATTAAAAATCAAGTCACACTACTCCAGGCAGGCTCCTGTGTATACGAAGTCAGAGTTACCCTCACCGTTACACCACTAGTATTTTGGATCACTTCTCAAGCATTATATATAATTTTAAAATCCACATAGTTAATCTCACTTTATGAGAAGGAAAGTTTTGCTGATCTGTTTTTATTTACGGCTGTCTAATACAGGCTTTGCAGTACCACCCAACCAATTTTAGGAACATATACAAGGATAAGATCATTTCTGATTGGTGCTTCAGGAATTATGTGTTTCCTGTGGGACTTTTCCCCCTCATTTGTTAATATCTTATTATTATTGTTGTTGTTGTTGTTATTATTATCATCATCATTATCATTATCATTATTATTTACCACCCAAACCATGTGAGTGCTGCAGCAGAAACCTCTTCCTGTGATATTCCCCTTCTCTCTGGGATAATGCAGCAGGGGTGAGTGGCAGCATTAGGCACTGCCCTGCTGTCAGTGGCTCCTTCCAAGCGCAGCAGCTGCCAAAACCCCTGAGCCCCAAAACTGATGCTCCTGCAGACACCTTGTGCTTCTTGTGCTTCCTCAGCTGACCAGCTGTTACCTGCCCCAGGCCAACACTGAAGCTGTGGGTCAGACCCCTCAAACAGCCACCAGAATATTGACCTCATTCTCTGCCCAAGAAATTCTTTCCTTCCCAAAGCAACAAGATCTTTGCAACTCTCCACTAAATATACTTTCTCTTTCTTGTTTCACCAGAGGAACAATGTGAGGCTGGGGCTTGCTGGGGAGAAGACCACTGGAAACAGTTTGCTCAGCTGCCATCAGCACACTGTGGAAGGTAAGGGGCAGGATGGACTTGATGAGGGCAGCCTCATCTTGGGGAAAGGTTCATTAGAAAAATAGCATCAATTGTAATTTATCAGCTCTAGATATATTTTGGGGAGTCCTCTCTCCTAAATGGAGATTAAATTACATATAGTGTTAATGTAGAGTCTTCTGCAACAATGTAAATGAGTTGTTAACATGGCACTTCATTGCAATAATAATTCAAAGCTACTAGCAGGCTTGATGGGTCTGCAATAAATGTTTTATTATTTAGGAAAAATATACTCTACAAGTTGCAATGTGCCATGCTCATTCATGCTGTAAATCAACAAAGATCAGCAGACTGAATAGGAAAATGAAAAGCTTATTTAGGAACTGACACAAGCTTTCAGATGAGCAGGGATGGCTGAAGTTAACTGCATTCATTTTTCTTTGCTTGTCACAGTTGCCACTTGAATTTCACTGCTAAAGATTGTGGGTAGTTTTGCTTTATGAAATTATATCTACAGAAACAGTATTTGCATTTATATAGGCTTAGTTATAATAAAGTTAAACCTAACACACCCCCTTGCCTCCACAAACAAACAAACCGACCAGCCAACCAGAAACCTCAATGTTAACATAATATTTATCCCTCATTTTTCATAGATCTGAATAGGATTCAGCTAAACAGTTCCCACTGGCTGCTTTAGGGGCCTGAAACTGGTGACCAGGTAAAATGCAGGAGTGCAGAGCTATGGCTGCCCCTCTAACTTCAGCTCGCATGTCAGGCTACCTGAATCCTCACATGGATAAAACCTGATTTTTCTTTTAAAATGTACTTGATGAGTAGTGAGTGGAGGCACAGATTAGGTGGAAGGGGTGGGAGACTGGGAATTAATGTGGTCCTCCAGGTGGGGTGGTGAAGTGCCTAAAATCAGCTCTGCCACCATTGTCTCTTGGCTTCCCCAACACCTGAAGACACTGACTTGAAGTTTGCGCATTGAAAATGCCGGTCCTGAATGCTGAACATTGGCTTGTCCTGAAAACTGTATCTGATCAAACATGGTGTAAACCCCTTTGCAAACTCTGTACATTGATGTCTATAGAGAGATGGGACTACTTTGGCTGACCCTGTCAGGGGAAGGAGGAACCAGAATGAGAATACAAGTGAGTCAAGATAATGCATCCCATGCCTATGTAGGTTTGAAAAGGACAAAGTTTTCTAAGCCAACTTCAGAAATTATTTATTTTTTTACCCCAGAAAGGAAAGAAAAGAACATGAAAATATTTTTTAAAGCATTTGCCTGATGGTGCCACACCCCTGGTCATTGGTCTCCAAAGTGAAGAGCTGCTTTGTGCCTGGCAATTCAGTGGGGACTGGATGGAGGAAACAGTAGGAGGAAAGCCACCAGGTCTCTGTAAAGGTTTGTACCCACTGTTGTGTGTGACTTTAAATGCGTATTTGTATGAATGTGAACATTCATGTGTTTATACACACACAGAGCAATTTTTGGTTCTCTGTAGTTATATGTGGATTTCTTCCAGTTTGGCAGGTGCGTAAGTCTGCCAGTGAATGAATGTTTTCACAGTGCTCTTGATTGTGGCGTTATTTAGCCAACTACAAGGTTTGCTGACCATCTCAAGTATCCATTTTCAGTAGGTCAGTTTGCATCACTTAAATATACTATGATTTTGTTGCCGTGCCCTAAGTGACTGTAGGAAAGGAGCCTAATCTTGTAGTCAGCACAACTGCCTCTGCAATGAGTAGGCTGCTGAGACTGGAGCCTGCAAATGATGAAAATACAACAGTTTTGCTGCAGGGGGTTGTTCCACTGACTTGGTCTTGAAACTGGTGTTGGGCTGCTCAGACGGCATCTCTGGTGTAAGCACCCTGCGGCTGGAAGCAATCTCCTTGAGGCAGGTTGTCTGTGTTCCAGTGACTGATCCTGCATTAGGTATGTTCCTCCAGCCTCCAGGAGTACTGGCGAGGCCCTGATGATGATGCTGCCTGCTTCTGGGGTGCCATGAACTCCTGCTGCTCGGCAAAGCTGAGCCATGGGCATCGTGTCCTGCTGAGGAAGCTTAAGGACCATTACCCTGAATTTTCTCACTTTCTTGAGTTTTAAAACCTGCACTTTTAACTTTTCAACCACAAAAATATTTTAAGGATGTATGTGATGTGAGAATCCCTTGGAAGTGATGTGTTACCTCCCCCAAACTATTCAACTTATTTTGTCAACCAGGAAATTGAAATGACTTTTACAGAAATGTAATAATGAACGCTTTGTTTATGAAAATAGTACCTGTGAAAAAATTAATTTGAAGGACTATCTTAGGCTTATTTAAAATAGAATTATCTGCAGCTTTTGTTATCATGATCATTTAAAAAAAGGCAAACATAGGTTAAAGACTCTAAGAAAGTCACTGAGATAGTCCATAAATGTAGGTTTTGCATTTGTTTCATGGACAAAAAAGTTTTGCTTCTTGAACCAGCCATTTATATGCTAAGGAAAGTCCAATTAAGATGACTGAGTTGTAAGTGTCATAAAGTAGAGAAAGCAAAGGATATTTAATTATAGCTGTGCTGCCAGACACCAGTATAACAAAAGAAAAAATGTTCACCTACAACACAAAGTGCAGCCTAATACCTTTGGTGTAATAAAGAGACACCTAAACACACACTTCTAAATAGTTCAAAAAGCTGTATCTTCTGCTTTTCACGAAGATATTTTCCAATTATCAACACAGTTTAAGAAACAGTAATATTTTTTTTAATATTGAGACCTTCAACTTTGTTCACAGATTGAAGAAAAAGCATCATGCATTAAGACAAAAATGTCGCCTAAGAAAATGGATTCATGACCCAGAAGAATGTATAATTGATGCGTGTGGTTGTCTGGATGGTAGAATAACAATAGCAACCATTAGAGATGAGAGCTGGAACTAGTCAGGCAGTGAGGCAGGATGTATTTTATAGGTCATCTGGGCTCCATTCAGATCTACAGGTTGCTATTCCTTCTCCATACTTGAAAGCATTTAATGGATTATTACAAAAGGAAAAGGATGGTATGCAATAATGGTTTAAATTGAAGCTCTATATATGTATCACCACTGTGTGACTTCTAAATGAATGCTTCATTTTTAAAATTCTCCCATGACATACTTGAAAGTTTGCCAGAGTATCAAGGAATTAAAAAAATGAATTGACCAGGAGCAAGAGTAAAGGACACTGAAGAGTATAGTAGAAGCAATTTTTTTCTTTCATGGCTTGTACAATAATAAGTAAGAAAAATTCATCAAGAAAGACTTTTCCAAAGATGTCTCTCCTCTTCAAGGCAGATGAACTGGTTTTGTTCTGGTGTTATTTCATAATATTAAATTAAGAAAAAAGAGAATTTTGGAAAGAGGCTTGACTGTCAAACAATCAAAGCCAAAAGTGCATACTACTGAAGTAAAATTCAGAATCCCTGCTTGCCTGGAAAATGCTTCTTTCATATCAAAATTGACACAAGTTAAAGGGTGGAGAATCTTTTCTGCTTTGTTTCACATGAACATAAAAGTTTTATTCCTGCTTTTAATGGGTAGTATTTTACAAATGTAATGGAACATAATTTTACCAGGTTTCCCTAAGGGAAAGTCATGGCATGATTACACAGGCAGTCCCATCTCATTTAGTATAATGCTTACAATATACATGCAAATATACTTAGGCAACTCAAGTTAGAGGTAGATTGAATGGCATTCAGATAATCATAGAGCAGTGCAGATGCTGAGGAAAGTTTTGCAGGAGAGATATGCATTGAATGACTGGTCCCTTGCAGCCACACATGCCCTCAAGTAACGTTTCTCCGTGATGTGGAAGATTCAAGCTGTGCCAGACAGAAGTACCTGGCACGATACATTTGGCGGTTCAGGCTGAACACCTTAGCTTGGCTCCATTTCAAGCCTCATTGGTAGCATATCCCAGCAGGCAGTGAGGGAGGTGGATCAAGGGGACAGGAACCCCTGTGGCTTGTAGTGTTTCCAGCAGCAGGGACAGCCTGGAGAAGGAGCCACCCACTTACAGGCAGAGCTCTTGCACTGTCCCTTGGGATAACTGGCTGCAGGGTGGTGGGATGCAGAGGGGCTCCAGGGACATGGAAGGAGGTTCAAGACAGGTCAGATAGGGGCCCAGGGTGACAGAGCTGGGAGGTTCAGGCTGAGGGAGTTTGCTCTCCAAACTCCTTGCACAGGGAATTTTTCAACTAAGGATTAAATAAATCTTTAAGTTATAAATAATAAAGATTTAACACAATGCAGTGCAAACTGCAATTCCAGAATTCTGGGTGTAAAAAGCAAGTAAAAATCTGTGTTATAAGCTAGCTTGAAAGGTTTATAATTGTGGGAGTTGTAGGGATGCTCGTTCTGTGGTGGCTTGTGCATTGATGAAGCAGAGACCTGCAAGAAAAATGATCTGAATCTCCTGTTTTGTTGTAGGGGATGACTGAGCAGTTTTAAAACATTCTACTAGCACACATGAAGGTAGCATATTCCTAGTTTATGAACAATACATGGTCTTTTGCTTCCAGTTTAATTGTTTTTGCTGAATTCATGCCAGACTCTGTTCTCAGATCTGGCTTTTATTTAACCTGGTGTAGATCACTGTAATATCACAGAGATCAGAGAAACTATCCAAGTCTTCATTGGTGAAGTGGTGCAAAAGTCTAGTCTACATGAACCTAGTCTTGACACCGATTATTTGGAGATGCATGAAGGAGGCAATCTTAACCCACTTGGAGTCAAAGCAACAGCAGTTTCTAGAGTTCTCTGGTGGGTCTACTGGCATCAGAACTGTTGCCTCTGCATTGGGCACTTGGAGTTGTTGCCATAGCTGACATCTGGATTGCAGGTGTGAGGCCAGCAGTGGGCCTGGCAGCTACCACCCTGTTTGGGTAGGCAGAACCTTTCTTGTTCTTTTTGGCAACATCGAGGAATAACAAAGAAATAATACAAAATGAAGTGCAGAAGCTCAACACCTGGCTATGTCAGGTTTCCCTCAAACTTTCCCACTGTTAATGTTAGTAGCTCAGATCTGTAGACAATAGCAATAGATAGGTTAGCGCAAAATCTGTATTACAGGTATATGCCTATATCTGCTGTGGAGAAAAAAGGATAAAGAGAATATTTTAAAAAATAGCTGCTTTTTTTGTATTGTAATTAGTGCTCTCTGTTGCCTGCCGCATTTGAAGCCAAACTGCTTTTTAGTGATCAAGAGGAATATTTGTTTAATATGTTTTTTCTTTATTTTCTTTGTATTTCTATTTGCCACGTCTCAATTACCTGCCAATACTCAGGAATGTGAATTGTATCAATTTCTTTTTAGTCAAGTGTAAAATTTATCATTCAGATAAACTAATACCTGAATCTGTATCAGAGCGAGAAAGTGTTTGCTCTTCCTTGTTCATTAGTTAGCATGTCATTTGTAAGCCTGGGATGGGTAAATTTCAGAGTGCATCTTATTTAACCTCTAAAAAAGTATACTCTGTTCAGTGACAAGGGATGCCCCAGGGCTATGCCTGCCCAGCTCAGGCTTCTAGCAGACAAAGTTGCGCGATGCCTTTTATCACAACCTTGTCCCATAGGACTGCCTTGTTTGTCTGTCTTTTCATGTTTAAGGAGATGTTTTCAGATGGTTGTAACACTGAATTCAAGTTTTGGTTTTTTTGTTTGTTTGCTTTTCAAGGTTAGCAACAGCTTAGTACGAGCACTAAAGTTGGTGATCCTGTTAGGTGTCCCAGGCTCTGCGCCTGCTGCTGTCACTTTCCTCTGCAGTACAAAGGGATGGCTCTTGTTCTGCGATTTGCAAAACAGCTTTAGCGGTTTTTTACAGAGCATTTGTAAACGAAGTAAACTGGTGACGTGGTTTAATATCAGCCAGAAATACAGTAGGGGAGACTTTTTTTTAACCAAGGCTTGTTCCAGTTTAGGAGAATTCAGACGAAGGAAATGTGAAGGAAGTGCACCAAATCTACAGTGCTTTAAGTTCCTCTGTGGATGATCTAATTCAAAAGGAAAATTGACTCAGTTCATGGTAGCTTAATCCTTTTTTACAGTCAAGTCAGACCACTTTACCTCTCAGTTAGAATATCCGTGCAGGAATTTAATGCATTTTAACTTACATGCATTATCATCATGGGTTTTGTTGATTTATCCTAACTTTCCTGAACGATCTTCTGTAGAAAAAAACCCATGGACATATAGTACAGGCTTTACTTAAAGCATGTAGTCACGCCCTTAATCTGATATGGGTTTTATGTAACCATGTTAAGTGATAAGTGACAACTGCTTTGTAAGTTATTCATATACATCCTGATCCCATAGGGTAGCAAAGTTAATTCTTTGTTTGTGACTGCACTGCCCAGAAATACTTGGAAAGCCTCAGTATAAGTGCTCTGGCATCTGCTGACGTGCTGGGCACTGCAACGCCAGTGACTCTTAACACACAATTCCAAATTCTGGAATTTTGGGACTAACACTCAACAAAAATAATTCTTGTGATTACTCTTAATTCAGTCTATCCTCTGTGGTTTTTTGCAGGCCAAAGAAGAAATGATACTAATCACTTTGGAGGAACTTTGCCTAGTATGGTTATAATATCAGCAGAATGCCGGAAACATGTCTCAAGTTATGTGGAGAGCTTCAATCCATACCAGATGGGAAGGAAGAGGAAACACTGACTAGACCTTTTTCCAACCTGTCTTTGGCACAGTTTTCTTTGAGAGAATGACATTTTTAATGCCAGATGAATGGTAATGACCAACAGGACAAGATAGCGCTGGAGGCATGCAATGCTGCACAATGTCAGCAGAAAACAAGATTGCGGAAGTTGACTTCTGAATAGAATAGAACACCACCAACCACTGGGGATGTCCCAAGGCAGTAAGAGTGCTTGTTGCTGCTCAGCTGATTCAACTGGACGCCAAGCAAATAGAATAGAAGATATTATCAGCATGATGCTTGCCTCCTGGGTGGTAAGTACCAGCTGTCTCAGGACACCATTGATAGCTTTGTGAAGCTGCTGTGATCAGGAAGCTTCACAGCGACTTCTTGGTCTTCCATAAGAGGTCTTAGTGTTCAGCAAAAGAAAACAGTGTTATGCTTAGATGATGTTAGGCTGGTGAGTATCCGTGGACTGTTAGTGTGGGATGCTCCAGAAAGGTTGAGTACAGTGGGCTTTTCTTCTGTGTGACTAAAGAAATCCCTTTAGAAAGCAGGGAAGAAGGTGGCTGATACTTGGAAACATTAGCAGGTGCATGAGAAATGCTGAAGTGGTTGCTGCTTTCCTGGTCACTGTTCTCAACAGAGGGGAAGCACATGCTGTGTAAGTAGCATTGAAAGATTTACATTGCTATGTAAGCACGGCTGCTGCAGCACATTGCCTTTTATCTAAGTTCCTCTTATTGTCACATGACAGGAGGTGCAGCAAGCGCTAGGAGCAGAGTTCCCCAGTACACCACAAGAGGAGTAAGGAATTCTTCGCAGATTGTTTAAGCCTTTCCTTCTTGTTTCTGCAGCCTTGTTTAGGCGATTTACTCCATAGTGACTTTGGCTTGAAGCTTAGGGCACTAATAAAGCTGTGATATAAAAGCATTATTGGTATTTGAGGAATTAAGCCTGTATTTGAGGAGTTAAAGTTTGCCCTGTCTTATGTTATTTTTTATTTTAGCAGTGTTTGTGTACCATGCCTTTTTGAGTTAATGCATAGCAACTCAAGTTGGCTAAAAGTGTATGGCATTAATGAAACTGTGAGCCACATAAAAGACTAAATTGCTTTTTCACTTTCTGTAATTGCCACTACAATAAAAGCTGCCTTTACTGTAAAATTTTTCAGGGTTAACCCCTGCAGAGCTCCCAGCTTGATGAGGGAGAAGTGTGATTAGAGGTGTGTGGAAGGGGGAGAACAGCTGACCAATAGTAGCTAGGAGTGCTCAAAGGCTGTAGGCAGCAGAGGGCAAAAGCTGCAGCCATGCCCCCCAGTCCCCAGAGGAATTGCAGTGTAATGAGTGAGGGTCAACTGTGGTCCCTCAGCAGAGCAGCTTTGGCAATGTTGCCTTGCTTGCGTCCTTTTCAGCAACGCTGCTGAACATGACAGAGTGACAGGAAGGGGGTGGAGTGGACAGTTGCGGCTGCAAGTCAGGAGAAAAAGGCAATGGGGGTTTTTGTATTCTCTGTGGCCACTGTTTTGAACAGTAGCACAAATATTTTGGAGTAAGAGGACAGGCGGAGCAGTCTCCTTACATGTGTGTGTGGGCAGAGGTTTCAGCCAGCAGAACAAGAGAGGGATTTGGTGCATGTGCAGTTATTTCCTATGGGATAGCCATGCTTCCATCCCAGTAATTATGCCATCCCTATATTAATTCTAAATATAAACAAATCTCCTTTTACAGAAACGTCAGCAACGTGTGCTTAAGTATTAGATAATTCACTGCATACCAAACATTGGTAATATAATACGTTGCTGAAAGTTAAAAAGAACATCCCTCAAAGGTATACAGGCATTGAACTGGCTTTACAAATGTACATTTGTTTTTAAAATGGAATAAAAATACCATATTATAATCCGAGGGACTGTATTTGCCAGAGAGATGGAACACACTCTTTGCATTATTCACATGGTCAAACAATGCAAATGCTAGCAAACACTGGTGATGAATGCTTGCCCTGCTTTCAGGATCCTATATGATTTGTTCTGTTGTTGGTTTTTTTCTTTTCTTCCTATTGGAACAGAAAACAATTTTTAAAGCATGAAAAATTAGTAGATTTTAAAAAAATGTCCTAAATACCATTTCATCTGGAAAAAGGTTTAGAGTAAGTAATCTGCCGTGTTAGAAAAGGTTGCTAATTATCTGAATTTCACTGTGGTTTAATTAGCAGCATCTACAGTAGAACGTGGGAGGTGGTGCTTATCACCTGCCAAGGAAAATGTTGTCTTTTGGAGGAGGGTAAGTGATGTCAACCAAAATACAGCCTGATTTTAGATATTCAGTAACATTCCCTTTAAAGTCTTTTGATGGGCAGAGGTGATTGGGCCTTAAGCAATTAAGAGAGTGGCGAACAGATGTACTAGTCCCCAGCTATCTCCAGTCCAGAGCCTGGGCAGGTTTGAGAGCTACCAGCATCCTCAGTGCTTGCTGTGAAAGGAGATGGCTCTCACTGAAAGAGGCTCTTGGGGTGCAGCTGGACAGGGCACATTGCACCCAGGAAGTTGTTACAATTAGAGGAGAAACTAAAACAAGTGGGAGTGTCAGTTCAGGTTTTGCTATCTGTGAACCAGACGTATGATAGCAGAGGCAAAATATTTCTGGTAGAGCATGCTCCGTCTTGACATTATGCTTTCTTTGTTGTCCCTGTTAACTGCTTTAATAAATGCAGTCTGAAATTCTCTTTGAATGTATCTTATAGCTAAGGGAGCTGGGTACAGGTAGTAGTCATTCGTTATGGACAGCTCTGCCCATAGCAGCTGGATGCACAGAAATGCTGGAATCATCTTAATGAGGTGTCGGGTCTGAGCTGGAAGTTGCTGGGGTCAGCAGAAAGGTGGCATTTAATGTCCACTGGATCAAACAAAACAAATGTGAATCCTTACCTTAGGGTAGACTTGGTAAAGTTTCTGTGATCCAAGATAATTTTCTTGTCTGGTCTACGTGTTTCCAAACATTTTTATTCTTCCTCCAGTGGCTGAGATGCAGAAAGCTGGTAGCCAGGGTAAGTGCAGTCTGCTGAGATACACAGTAGTTAGTATTTTAGGAATTATTTCACATTCACAAGGGTGTTCTGGGCTCTTTCTGTGTAGGAATGGCAAGGAGTGTACTTAATGGATTTCTGGTTTGGAATGGAGGAGAGTAAAATGGGACATTCATCTTCCATAAACAGGATTACAGACTGAAAGATATTTTGGACTTCTTTATGATGGTGTCCACAATGATTTTGAATGTATCAGGCAAAGCAGGAAAGATAAAAAAGCTAATCTGCAGATCATAAGGAAATTATTTTTCACTGATTCAATTCATGAATGCAAAGCCAAAAAAAAAAAAGCTTTCTCTTAATTATTTTGATATTTTTGTGATAAGCACACAATTTTAATTTATATAGCAGTACTGCATAGTCTTTTTGTAGTCCAGTTTATTTTTCCATAGTGTGGGCATCCTGCATACAGGTACCAGTACTGTGGTAGGTTTTACCTAGTGCACCAGATGGGTCTGTGGTGTGAGTGAGACTCAGTGAGCCCTACACACCAAAATTAATTCTTGAGGCAATAAAGGAGGTATAGGAAACACCATTATCACAGAATAAACTTTTTTTTTTTTTTTTTTTTCAGAAAAACTGCCAGTTCTGACATTCTGATTCTCAAACCAGATTTGTAAAAGAAACTGAAGAGAAAACCTTTAAATGAAAATTCCTTGTTCTAGGAGATGCTAAAGAACAGGGACCCAGCAGAGAGGGGTTGACTTATGATATTTTGTGATTTTCATTCCTCTCCTGCTAACTTTCCATTCCTGTCCGACTGCCTTTGTTTGCCTCGTTGCTGTCCCATAGGAGTGAGTGACCCCTGCATGGCTCTCTGTGCTGGGGCTGCTTGCTCCTTCAGAGGTGCTAGTGGTCCGTTCCTCTCATATCATCTAATTGATAATATAATAACTTCATCCCAGAGCATATCTTCCTAACATGCTTTTACTGCAGTTTGCAGTCTCTGTTTCAGAACTAAAGAGCAGCTTATTTGCTTATGTGTTTTTCCCCCCAACTCTAACAGTTGGTCTCATAAAAGATATTACCTCTCCCCATAAACCTTGGCTCTCTAGCCTGCATATGTGTTCCTTGGGGGCAGCAAGCAAGAAAACAACCTCCTTGAGCCTGGAGTTTCCTTGTAGGAGTAAACTGTAGCCATTGAATTGTAGATTTAATCATTAAATTACTTCTCTCATCTCATTCCACCCAATTTGAATATGCATTGGAATTGAGAATGGAAGCAGAAGGATTCCCAAGATTTTCCAGTCTGACGCCGGTTTGAATGACCCTGTCCTGCCTGCACATCTGGAAGTCCCAGCAGGGAAGGACTTGAGAGCTTTGGCCATATTTTAGTGGGAGGCTATGACGGACAGAGGAGTCCCATTCAGAGGCAGGAACTCCAACACCAGCAGAGGCAGGAGTACCATTGTGGTGGTGCCAGCAATGCCCCAGAGAAGCCAAAGGCATATGGAGGGACGGGGACAGTTCGTGCAGTGCTGGTGCCCAGCCCTTACCTCAGCATGTCACCTGCAGGCAGACAGGGGCAGAGAGGATTAGGGAAGGGCCATGCCCGTAGCTGTCCCCACGGTCACCGTTTATGAGAAGTGCGGCTCTGCCTTTATATACGTTTTCGCATTTACATTTATTGTGGGGCATGGGGCACCTGCCATATCTGTGTTTGTGGGCACAATTTGCTCATGGAAAGTTGGCTGTGGTGTCATTTGCACAGCTCTTAGCCTTTGGGTGCAAGTACTTGTGGGGGTTTTCCCCTTGCATAAGTTGCATTGACTATTTCTAGCTAGTAAGCCTTGCCAGGTGAAAAATCCCTAAGCTGTTTCTTAAACTAGGCAATAAAATATGACACAGCAAACCAAAACAGTGGGTCTGACCCCATGCTAGGGCAACCTTCTGGGTCATTCAAAGCAGTCAGACCTTATCCTACTGAAACTGGTGATTTGGAAAGTGCTTAATCCATCCATATTTTTTGAAAGTGGCTTCATCAACTGGTTGCCTTTAACTTCTGACAGGAGATATTGATGTAAGAGATTGGTAAAGTTTATGACTCATGGAAGTATTTGCTTCACTCACTTGTAATTTCTAGTGCAAATGCGTAGTCAGCCTGCAGTCAGCTGAGAAAGAAACTGCAGTGTACAAAGTAAGTAGAGCAGATTAATTAAATCGGCTGTTCTGATTAACTCTTTCTGGTAATATAAAAGCCAGTAACATTTCATAAGATTAAAAAGTGACAAGATAAAAGGACATAATGCATCATTATCTCTCATTGCCCCAATGTATTGTTATGGGACAGTCTAGACTCATATTTAGTTCATTCAAAACATAATTAGACATTTATATAAATAAGTGTTCGTTATGTTAAGAAGCATTAAAACATGGTTATAAACACTCTTCTTCTAGTTACCAGCCAGCCACACAATGTAGTTTGGACTGTTACTCTTTGGGGACAGCTTTCTTTGTGGGTTTTCTAGCAATATCTTTGGAGTATGTGGTGCTGCCTGATGCAAGGGGGAAAGCAGAGAGTGTCCAGCAGTGCAGCACAGTCCCCACCTTCCTGTGCAAGTGGCAATCCTGACACCTAGCTCTGCTGCTGCTGTTTAACATCTCCCCATATTTATGCGTGTCATGTACAATTCATGAGTATTTTCCTAATTCCCCAAGTTTGCTGATTCGCGCTTCTCACAGAAATGCTTCTTGTCACCTGAAGCTGACGAGAAAAGCTGATTTAGGGCACTGGGGAAACCTTGTCCTCGCTCCCAGCTGCAGTGAGGATACTCTGCATTCAGCTGCTGCTGGGCGCCTTTGCTCATGCTGCCCTGCTGAGCTATGGGGTGAAACATGGGTATGGAGAGGCTGTAATTTCACACCCATTGATCACAGAGAAAGAGAAAAAAATGTAAAGGAAGGTGTCATTGGTACAAGATGTCTCCCTAGCTTGGAGCCGGGCAGTTTTGCTGTCTCAACCCCTTGCTATGGGGCCCTGAGCTATCTGGTGTCTGAGGGGTGCACCTCGGTTACCAGTCCTCTGTGTATCAGTACTGGTACTTGACACTTTGCAGCCTTCCTCCCCCCGGGGCTTGCACGGCAGCTCCCCACCAGGCTGTCTGCACTTCGGGGGTCAGGAGGGCCCAGCAGGTTCGGTGCCAGGTCTGGGTGCAGCTGGCAGTGGCTGGGGGCGGGTACAGCCAGGCCCCTGTCCCAGCACAGCTGAACTGGGGAGCGGGGCCTTGCATCAGGTGTGCTCTGAGTTTGCTGGGCTGCTGGAGTTCTTGTTACTGCTCTGTGATGTGGTTTGCTCTTCTCCCTGAGCCCTGCCACCGCCTGCCCGGGCGGGCTGCCACTAGCCCCTGGTTTGGATGGCTTTGCCCCCTTGCAGGATATGCTGTGAGGTAGTGCAGGATGGGACTAAAAGCTTGGAAATCAGCTTTTTAAAATCTAAGTGTTCTGCCATTGCCCAGGCAGTGGGTGATGTAGTGCAGGTAGTGCCACATACAGGCATGCACTTCTGGGGCAGAATGCTAATTTTCATGTGCTCAGGGTCTGGCCTGCAAACTTTTACATACAGGAAACCTCTCATGAAGAAAGACCCTGTTGTGACAGAGCACCCAGCAGAGTGGGGGTGTTTGTGGGGAGCTGAGGAAAGCCCTGCTGCGTGGCCAGGCTGGGTGTGAAATCCTGTGGCTGGTGGGTGGCAGTCACTGGTAGGGACAGCCGCAGAGCTGGGAGATCAGGTATGGAGCAGAAATAGCAGCTGGGATCAATACATCGTGTGGTTTAGCTGGCAGCACTGGCCAAGGCAAGCCAATATTTAAGCCATGATGGACAAGCAGCAGGGCCCAAGACAAAGGCAGGAGTAGGAGAGCGTGGCGGCGCGGAGGCGGTGAGTGGGAGGCAGCAGCAGAGAGCAGCATGGAGCTGCGCTGGCGGCCGGCAGCTGCCTGACGCGGGGCCAGGCCTGCGGTGGGCAATGCCATGGCAGCACCGTTCTTCTGTGCCGGGAGCTGTGCTGCCCGTATGGGCGCGTTTCATCACTTGGCAGCGCGTTAGCGAGGAATCCTCGTTTGGACTTGGAGCGTGTAGGGTGGCATTTCAGTACTGCAAAGCGTGCGTTAATCGCTGCGCTGCAAACTTGCCATCCCATACAAGCGCAGCGTGTGTGCCACAAGTTTTGTGATAGAGCTGCCTCGTGCCTCTGATGTCTGCTTTCGTGTGGATGCGTCATGCTGCTGATCTACTTTGTTGGGTTTTAACCTAACCGAAGGAAAGCCTTCAAGCGCTGCTTAAAAAGAACGAAATTATAGTTGTACTTCAGGGAGCAAAAAATGATCTCTTTTGGCATTGCACTGTTATCGCAAGCGTGTGTGTATGATTTATCCTAATTAAAAAAATATGACAGACATAAGCCAGAGAAATGTCTGTAAATGACACAATCTGGTCCTGTCTTTGTTTATCACTATCATAATACATTGCTGGCCTCCTAAAATTATTAGCCTTTGTTGCTTGCTATCAGGAACAGGCTCTTGCTTGTGGAACTAAAAGGCGTGCAATAGTAAAGCAGGATGTGAGCATTTCAATATGGGATCAGCATTTCACTTAGTTATGCTCGATCCTTCTTTATTGCTTTTTTTATAATTTGCTTTCTGTCTGTTTGTTTAGTGGGCAGGACACGATTTTTTCTACCCTGTAGCTGAAATGCAGAAATCTGGAGTGACATTTGTCCCTTTTTTTGAGTGAATTAAAGGGCTATCTGCTACATAAAGCCACCTCTATCAAATTAACACTGGTCATTTCCCCATGTGTGTTGAGTAAGCTTTCAGATCAAACCAGACCTCTGAAGGGATATACAATGGTGCATTAAAGAAAGATGCTGTGATACTCTGTATCAGAAAGGTTAAACTCATCGGATTCTATGTAAACACTCATTTTACCCCAGCTAACCTGTAAAGATTTCATTTTGCTTCATTTATCTTCTCCCTTACCCTATGCTAAACCATTCCCAGCTTCGATGAAAGAATCATGTCTCCATTCATTTCCTATCTTGCTGAATTGCCTTCGCATTTCCTATCATCTGCACATAATCCTATTCTCTCCATTATTGTCTTAATACCAAGTACAGCACAAGATAATGGATAGGCACTGTAATAACAGTGTGGCCTGTAGGAGCCCCTCGAGGGAAATATCTTTGACGCTGGTAGAATATTAATGCATCCCAGGTCCCTGATCTTCCTCTTTCACTTCATCTCCTGTTTTCTAAACTACATAATGACTTTCATATACATGACAAAAGCATTAGAACAGAAAAAGACTCATTGATGAGCAGCAGGGCTGTGTGATATTAAGAAGCACTATTCTCAGTTCTTTGTATAATTTTTGACCACCATCAGAGACAGTGTATGCAGGTAATTTCTGATTTGAATAGATACAGGCATAAAGCAGCACTATTGTACTCTGTTAATCCGAATGCCCATCACAGGCACTGCATGAAAATAAATTAAAATGTAATTCTTCAATAATGCATCTGTCTACAGGATGATTTTCAGCAGATTAAAAACAAACAACTTGATATCACTTAGAAGGGCTACTGGATTGTTTTTGAGAAGCTTAATCATCAGCAGATTATGAATGGAACAGTAAATCAAAGCAGGGTATGTTAAACAATGTAGATTGTGTTGTAGCGGCAATTTACTGTACATAATTTTTTAATAAAAGGGAAAAATTGATTTTTGTGAGCGTAAACATTGAATCCTGTGAGAATTTAGCTGCTATTATTGAAAAGGGGAATGTTAAAAATGCTATTCTTGTCATGTAGGAGCAATAACCTTTCATTCCTCTTACAAGAAACAGAAGTTTGTTCCCTTTAGGGCTGCCTTTAAGCATAACTCCTTTTCTCATTTTTCTTTCCTTTTGTGACAAACTCTGTCTTTTGCTCTCATATTTGTGTTAATGTACTCCTGATTCACACCCACCACACCCCCAAACCAGGGTGCACACCCCGGTGAAGGGGAGAAAACCCCAAACTTCCCTTTTGTGCTGGAACGATGTGGCCAAACTCACACTGTGGGCTTTCGCTTTTAAATGTGGAGGTATGCTGACTGACACCCCTTGTTGCTTGTCTTCAGGGTCTGGTTTTAATTGTTCCTGGTGCTGGGTTTCAGGTGAAATGCAGGCTGGGCACTCTGCAGCAGCTCTGCCTCTCCCTGCCTGCTGCCAGCTGCTCTAGCACTAGAGCAGCTACTGACCATCAATCATTACAGATAATATCTGAAGAGAAAGGGAGAAATTATTTCAAATCAAGGCAACTGAGTTAGGAGCAGGAGGCGAGGAGCAGTCTGATGCTGGCAGCATGCTGGAGAGGAGAAAGACTAAAGCCTGGGAGAATCAAGGGTGAGAGCTAATATATAAAAGTCCTGATGAAATGTGGTTTTGAGATTAAAAAAAATAAAAGAGGTACTTGAAAATTATTGACATATTAAATCAAAGATTAAGAAAATCCTCACAAAATGTGCAGGTATCATGTGCTTTAAGAGCATGGCTGTTTTCCCTTGTTTCCTGCTAAGTAAATGCTAAGAGGCATCTTCCAACTTCAGTGCTCAATCCTGACCCAGGCTTCTGAGGGGCTCCGGGGAGTCTGAGGAAATGTCAGGGCGAGTGACTGAAGCCATACTAAAAGAAATCTGTCCCAAGAGGAAAAGAGGAGACAATCTGTCTATTCTTGGGCCTACTTTTGTTTTATTTATGCTCTAATTTTATTTTCAGATAATTAAGTTGATTGATTTCACTGTTTTTAACGTTTTTTCTTCTGTTTTGAACTTGTGCAGTACTGTGAAATAGTCTAATAGTGAATAATCCTGCTTCTGCATTTTAAATTGTGCTCAGCATGGTGGAAAAAATACATGTGAATCTAAGAGACATTGCACCGTACATCAGAAAGCTGAAGTTGTCCCTTTGAAACCTGGTAAAAACTATGTTAGCAAGTTCTGTTGCTATCATTATAAATGCAATGCCTTTTCTTTCACATGTGTTTACTTGCCAAGTGAAAAAATGACATTCTGTATGACACTGGTAGTGTGGGATCCCAGTTTACGAGACTGTAAACAAGAAGAGGTGAGAAAGAACTCAGTTTGTTACTTTGAGAATTCACTTAAAAATTGTTACAGTTTAAATTTAGGTCTGAAATCAAAATATTAAGTTGTTTTTTTCACTTCCTCTTAAAAAATGAGTCTGGCGTATGGCTTTTGTTACTCTTCCATAGCTGTCCTAAAATCCTGAGACAAATTAATTTAAAATCATATTCTAAAAAACAGACCTCCAAAAGTCTTCTGCAGCCTCCTCATCAGCATTCGGGGGGCTGCAGCCCAGGGGCAACCACTCTCCCTAGGCTCTGGGAAGGTCCCCGTGAGCCTGACAAACCAAAGTCCAGTTTACATGCAGATGCCCTCTACTGCTTTGCTTGTATTTGTTGCCTTTACTATGTCTGTCACACTGCTGTGATGTTTAGTGTAATATAGTAAAGTAGGAATTATTACTAATGTGATGACAACAGGAAAATCAAAGACCCCTAGCAAAGGCTTGAGACCTAGTGGTAGTTTTGCCTGGGTTCAGAGCAGGAGGCAAGCAGCTTTCCATCCTTAGAGACAAAAAAAGCAGGCCTAGGAAAAAGGAAATAATGCCTCTTTTTTCCTTTTTTCTTTTCCCCCAGTACTGGAAACCCAAGGACATCACAGTCCCAGTCCTCAAAAGAGCTGTATCTTGATCAACTTTACCAAATGAAGAAAGACTTTGAAGATGTGTTCAGACTACCTTATAAGAAAGACAAAAATGGATGTATTTGTTTTCAGGCTTGGTTGTAGGTGAAGGCAAGCCAAGTCAGGCAGGACAGGAGTCTTCGGCAGTTGGGAATTTATCCATGGCATGACAGCCATTTCAAAATAAGTGAGTGGGTCCTCCCAGAGAGTTTGAGTTGGGTGATCATGGCTTGGGATATCGTCGAATTTTGCTTAAAGAAATATACATACTATCTTCCAAAGGGTTGAATGAACAGATTTCAGTTAAACCTCCTGTTTTCAAATGTATTTCCTACCATGTGTATTAATTAGGTCCCTGCGATCTGTTCCACTGTCAGGTTGTAAGGCTGAGGGTGGTGGGTTTTTAACTGCTCACAGTTACTGTCCTTTGCTTGTGGGGCCTTTTGTCAGAGGAAAGCACACCATATGCACCTTTCAGAAACCCCCATTCACTTGGCTCCTGTTTGTTGTTTCTGACTTACTACATGCTGCTAATTATTGCTTGGTTTTTCCATCTTACTTATAAACACCTTCAGGTTTTTGATGAGGGAAGAAGTACTGTCTTTGTAGTGGTGAAGTAGAACTTTGATGCCTTTGGTACACTGTTCTTCCTTAACCTCTGGCATACAGCAAAATTATCTTTTAAACTGACTTCTAACAATTAAGGTCAGTTTTATCATTCAGATACAGTTTTATGAAACAAGATGAACTCTGCTTATGACCCTTTTGTAATTTTTTTGTTAAAAAAAAAATTTCTGAATTATATAGTTGAACTTTAAGGTTTAATTTAGATATTATACCTTGCTTTACAGCTTGTTATGCCTCTTCTTTTTAAAAGTATATTGTTAGTAAGAAATCTAAATAAATTATCATAAGCCATTTTCTCTATTCTACATAGCTGTATTTCTACTCTTAAGAAAAAATGCCCTCTGTTAGAGTATCCTTGATACCATCATTTTTCATATTTTAAGAGGTACTGTGTGTACTGTGTGTGAAATACACTTGAAAGGATTTCATTTGTGATAGCAGCTCATGTTTCTAATCTTAATCCAAGCATCACTAATTTTGTGTTTGCAAGTAAACATGATAATGAATGAGAATCCTCCTAGAATTGTAATTGGTGTTGCTCTTTTGTATTCTGGGTTTCAAATCTGTGTGTAATTGTCAGTGCCCTATAGAAATGTTAATTATCTTGAATAATCCTGTTTTCCTTGATCAGGCTGGAGCAGTCCTAATCAGTGAGAAGGTATCACCCAAGAAAGTTAGAAAATAATATGGCATTAAAGTGATGCAAAGAAACAGAGAGATACAGTTGCAGCTTGGAGGGGAAATGCTATGGGACTGGGGAAAAAAGGAGCATGGCCTGAAAAAAATGGAGTGGTTTTGGTTTGGTAGAAATGGAGGAGACCACCTAGAAGAGTATAATTTGAAACAGCTGCAAGGTGGATAGCTGGGGCACAGAATAATGTCCCCTTCCTGCCCTGGGAATCGAAGCGGTAAATGTTTATTCCTCCACATGTGCACATGCATTTTGTGATGGTGAAGAAAGGAAGAAACATGACTGACCGTGCTTTTGGCGTGATTGGTCCTTGAGTGCTGTGTGTACTTCTTGGTACTGTGATAATGGGTAAAAAGTGGTGGATGGACAAGGAGGCTGCAGCAAGCAGGGACTGGAGGGGCAAGGAGCTACACTGGCTCTGGTGGTGCTGTTCAGGAAACTGCATTTGCCGTTGGGTGCATTGCTGTTTAACTATGCAACTTCCTTGGGCTTGTTCCTGTTGCAAGTAGAGAGAGAAGTTGCTGCAGTATCTCCTATGGCATTTGTTAAAAGCAATCAAACTTCTTTTAGACATGGTGGTTGCAAGTAAGAGTAGGGTGGCTTCAGTGCAGCTGAGTCAGTATATTCGGATGGTGCATCCAGAACATGGTGCACCAGGCTGTGTTTTCTGTAGGACATGTGAGTATACGCTTGGTAAGTGGGATATACAGTCAAGTATAGTGTAGGTTCCTACTCAGAATGGCAATTCCCAGTCGAACTGCAAATTTAGAAGTCAGTGTGCAAAAACTAAACTTGTCATAGCAGTAAAAAAGAGCAGTCTTGGATAACCATACTCATCTGTTTGCAAAGGGAGAGGGGTACTGGGTGACCTGTTCTCTCAAAAAGTCCTCTGAGCTTCCTCGAAGTGAGGGGGGTGGTCAGTGAATTTGGGGAATAATACACTCTGAATGTTATAATCCTCTGAAATTGTAAGGAGCAGGATGCTTGCTAGAAGTTTGAATCAACATTTGTGAAACTTTGAATCGGTGTGTTCATGATAACATGGACAGCAAACCCCATACTGTGCTGAGAAAGGAAGAATTATTGCTCTAGAGCATAAAAATGGCTGTGGTTTGTAATTACTTTCTTTGTGTTAATGTAATTTTTTGGTTAGTTGCTGCATTAATAGAATGTTTTTCTTGCATCGTATTCAAATCTGGACCACAAAGGCATGGTTTTTTGCAGGAAGACATTATATAATTACATTTAGAAAGTTGTTGAATAATTTGTAAAGTTTAGTGATTAATTTATGATTTATCAGGGATACTTGCCAACTAGCATTTTCCCTTTTTATTATTTGTTGATCCTGGGTTACACAGTTTTGGTTCTTTGGGATTTCTGCATTATTCTTCATATGATGTTTATCAGTACCATATCCTGTATGGCACGGGCTACATATTGGTTTGCAACCACTTCACCATGGTATCTCCTACTTGATCATCCATTTTACTTGCTGGAGACAGTGTCTTGGATAGCAAAGAGGAAGCAGAGCCTTTTCTAGTGAATTCAAGGAAACTGAGACTCTGCTGTGTAGCAGCACTGGGCCCATTTCAAGGGCTTCAGCAGGTACCTGCTGTTATTTGGGCTCTACTTCAGCAAACTCATTTCTGCCATTGCTCTATCACCATCCTGTTTCTTCAGAAATGCATGGCAACTGAAAGCTCTCCCCTTAGACACTGATGCAGGAACATTAATTACTGTGCTGCCTTCTAATTTCAAAACTGGAATACTATAGTTTTCTGGTTAATGGACTTCCAGAGTCTACTATGTGGAGATTAAAGTGAATTAAAAAACTCTGCAAGAAATCTTTTATGGACACCAAATTTTGTACTTGCATTAAACCTGTTCTCAAATCACTCCCCTGACTCCCTCCTGATAAAGTTTCATATTTTTTTCAGAATGTGATTGATCTCATTAAAAGGTGTTAACACCCCTTTAATCCCATCATCAAATTAATCCTGTTGATACTGTTAGTGTCTTTGTAATGAAATACAGAGAAAAATAAAGCTGTAATTTTGCCTTTTAAGATTTTCAGTGTAGCTAAACTGACATGCTGAATTGTATCAGCCCTCATGCTGTCAAAAGATGCCCTGAAAAAGCTCTTAGCCCTGATTATCTGTTGGAACAATGGCTGTGTCTCTAATTTTAGACAGCCGCAAGTGGGGTGACTCTCTGCAAAGAATCAGGACATTTTGTGCTGCGTTCCCTTCTCAGGAATGTGAACTCTTCTCTGCCTTCTTAAAGCCCGGCTGTTTACAATCCTGAGATCTTCTTGTAAACGTGCTTCTGTGCCATGCCCTTGAACAGCGTCAACATTTAGCACTGTCCTATTCACAAACACCAGTACTATATCCTTGCCTCTCTCAGCACTCGGTGCCCTGCTGTTCGCACTTCTTAAAGTAAATTCTGTATTTTCATGTAAAAGCTGTAGTGTCTGGCTGTAACTCGTGTACTGCTGCCCTTTCCCAGAGAATGCTTTGTGTTATCACATACGGTTTGCCTGGATAATGTTTTCTCAGAAATTCAGAATATAAATATTCACTTAGAGCACATCTCCTAAATCAATGGTGTACTGTCGATGGGAGTGAAGTTTTCATAAAAATACCATTGTCAGGCAAGGTTTTGTACAGCAGCTACAAACTAGATGGGGAAAATTTGAAATTGTGGCTAATTTGTTATCTACATATCCCTAATGACTGAATTGCGCACCTGTAACTGAGAACACTTCTTGTAACAATGCTTTTAAGTGGGAAAGTTACTGAATATAGCAAAAAAAATCCCACCCCAAAATCCTTAACCATAAAAGAAGTTGAGTATAGATTTGGAAGATGGGATACGTAAAATGCCTAATCAAGAATAAAGAAAAACCCCGTGTTGAAGTTTCAAAACCCAAATGAGCATTGTGTGTGGAGATAAAACATTCCCAAAGGCAAATGCTGCAAGAAAATTATTCTCGGCATTTTCTATTCATTTTCATTACCTTGATTTTAGAATTGGCTCTTCTAAAATATATACATTTCAAGCAGTATATTTAGCGTGCTTCCATGCATAGTGTCATATCATACCAGGGCAGCTCTACTTTCTTCCAGGTGACATTCTTGGCACTATTTTAAATTGCTCTGTCCACGTAATGGAAGCGATAACTGAGAGTAGATGATGTTCATGTCTCTTAGCTACCCACTCATTGTCTTCTGTTGTGATTCTCTAACTTCTAGAGTGTATTTTGGGCATCGCTGTTATGCAACCATCTGGTAGCTCTTGAATTTTACAGAATCTGCCAGGGGGCATGTGCTGACATGCAAAAAGAGAGTAAAAGACCGTTAGCCAAAATATTCCCCCCTTTTTTAATAGGTAATATTAGGATTGTACTTGGCACACCAGAAAGTTCTCCTTTAAGAGTAAAAATCAAATTAAAAAGGTGTCATAAAGTCTTCTGTAATTCATAAAGCTGTGCTCTAACTGCTGGTTGATCTGCTTCCATATGGATATTCCCACCACCAAACAGAAACTATCATCTTTTCATGCTGTAAAACCGTTGTGCTCCAAATTGGTGGTGCAAACCCTTGAGCTGTGCATAAACTAAGCTATACCAATTATCTACATATGTTTCTCTATGAAGGCTTTAACCATGTCCCGTTAGGGTTTCCGTCAGAGGGAGCCCTGCAGTGGGTGCTTCCAGCCTCTCTGCAGGACATTGCATCTTCCCACGTGCAGCTGCCTTGGCAAGTCTGTTCTCCTTCCCTGCTGCCAGCAACCCCCAGTCAACCACAAAAGGTTTACCTTTAGTATTTGATGAGCAAACAATGAATATATTGGGAGTATTTCCTTTTACCATGCAGAAGGCACTAAAGGAAGGTGTTTTGCCTAATTGCACATATGTATTTACTTTATTAATTTTCTACGTCTCTTTAGTGGTGCAGCAGGAAAAACCTACATTTCCACATAGAAGGCCTCTAAAACCAAACCCTCCACCACTGACATCAAAATGAATTTGTCTGAGATGTTCAATGGAAGCACAAGGACAGACTTCCCCATAGTTACCTCTTCTGCTGATATGTCATGGATACTAGAAAACAGTTGTGAAATCTTCCATTTAGCGCTGAATTATTTTACAGATGTGTGATTGATTTACTTGAGTTTTCATAAAACCCCTAGAAAGCAAGTTCTGAACTTTCAAAGGTTAAATAAACTTAATCAAGACTAACATAAAATGTATATCAAACTGTCACACATTAGAGATAGTTTACAAATGTCTTGTTCTAACCTACATGTGTACATGTACTGCAAAAGCTACAGTGAAAGCTACAGTGATTTTAACGCTACTGAGGTTTTTATTATCAACCCAAAATCATCAGACAAAATCATAAGATCTTGTTATTAGTTCTTTGCATAGTGGTGCTTGCCAACAGAACATGACACTTCAGCTCAAATGAAATATAGTCGAAACGCTTTTCAGGAGGCAGCAGGACAATGCCATGTGTGGAGCCATTTCCCTTTCAGAAAGCTTTAACAAGGCTATGGCACCTCTGGGTAAGCAATAGTTTGCGTGTGATGTGACCATGTTATTTTGTGGCTGGGTGCTGAAACAAATCACTGCTTTCTGCTGAAAGTAGCAATGGAAAAAATCCCTGCTGTGCACTTGGTCAAGGTGGATTTTCCCACCCTGCGCTTGCAGCAGAGTGCAATGCACTGAAGCCACACTTACAGCATCGGTGGTGGGAATGCAGTAGTGTGGGGTTTGAGTGATCTGATGAATCCAGGTAGAGAGAGAAAGGATCTGTTTGGTAATCAGACTCTGTGTGCCAGTCCAGCAACCTGCATGCACCAAAGAAGACATGTTTACAGGTTGTAGTAGAGTAACATGGGCTTTACAGCTTCTGCAGTGTCTCTTACTGACCTCCATTCAGTAACTCATGGACTGGAGTATATTGCTACAAGCTTGTCAGTACAGTTTTAAGATGAGGAAAGGGTAAATAATTTATCTGAAGATTATAACAAGGTCATATTAAATGCCCAGACTGGCCCTGGGTAGGGAAGCATCATGGTGGATGGGCGGGCAGAGGCGGCCGGCCTGGCACTCTGTGGGCAGTCCTGGGGGGTCACCTGCCCCGTGGGGCACAGGGCCGTCACCCCGTGGGCAGCTGTGAGACTGGGTTTCTCTGTTGCTTTTACACCATTCCCTGGTGCAGTTTGATTTGCGAGTCTGATTGTGGAAAAAATACTTCTTTAAAATAGTCACTTTATTCTCCATTTGCCTTATATTTTGGTTTAAAAGAGGTGGAAACCTTAGGAAAGTATACTGAAAACAGCACCTTCTGCTGAGAGACCGTGTGTGTAACTGAAAGCATGTGTCTTCCTCTTCCTTAAGATTAGAAGCAGAAACTTCTTTCCAGTATACCACTCCTGTAAGGAATAGCATGTTTGAACTCAAAATGAGCATTTTAGGGATGCTGGACTGACACATCTGACCCTATATGCAATTACAGACTTGCTGTAAGTACTGGCTGGGAATTTTGAACAGATTTAATTTAGCTGTAAGTAAGCATACCTTGAATAATAGCAGAGGCTTATGTCCTCAGCGCTTAGTATTTACATTGTAAAACCAAGTCTATCTTTATATCTCTATAGACAAATAAATACTTGACTTATCCATCAAATGTATTTTTAGTGTAGGCAAAATGTTCTGGGTTTTAACCCAGTTTATATGTAAAATTTTTATTTTCAAACTTTTTTTACTGTGCTTTACTTCTGGAGAGCCAGTGGTCAGCAAGAAGAATGACTCCATGGTGCCTTTTTTTATAACAACTTTTTGCAGTGTTTTTTGTGATATCTTGGTGCAATTAATAATAAATTAACAACACAACTTAGTGGCGATCACAGTGAAAACCTAAGGCAAAACAATGAAAGGCTCTCATTTTAATTTAAACAATGCAAAACCACATTTGTACCGTTAGCACCTCTGGTAGAATGTTCCAGGTATAATGTGATAACTGCCAAAGGCAGCACAGTTAATCCACATACAAGTATTAGCTCCTGCCAACACAGGCTGCTTAAAACATGCATGAAAAGGGACAAAAGTATTTTATAGTGTGATAGTCAAAATGACACCTTATGGCAAATATCAATATTGTTGTTGTTATTTGGGGTGTTAAAGGTAATAAAATACTATGCATTATGTGCAGAATAGTGATTCTTACAGAAGTCAATTTTTTTCTACCAGTCTTTGCCTTTAAAGGGCAAGGCAGTCTTTATTTTACTTATGAGCATAAACATGGCTCATAGAATCTCAAAATACATGTGTGTTGATGGAGCTGTGGAAATGAGGATATATTTGCCAGAGTAAGTGGAGGAAACTCCAGCTTCCTCATAGCCTCCGGATACGTTTGCTTTTACTTCCCCTTCAGGTAACTTGTTGGCAAATCCTACATAGCACCAAAGGCAAAAAAGACACTCTTTTCATTCCTGGGAGTAGCAAGGTACGATTTCCTTGCTTTCCACTGCTGTGGCCAGGGTGCCTGGTGGCCAAGAAGCTGCACCCTTGAAGTGCTGCACTCACCAACAGTTGGAAAACAAGGTGGACGTCATCCAGAAGGAAATACCCTTCTCCAGGACTTAATGCAATCCAGTGCTGAGGCTGTCAGTGAGGTGTGTTTGGGATGCAATGGACTGTACAACACAGGATATGACAGAATATTGCAACACAGATTTGCACAGAGAGTGCAAACATTGGGTGCTGAGGTAACTTGTTTGCTGAAGATGCTAAGATGCTGCTGCCATTCCAGAATGTTGTTCTTGGCATAGGAAATATTATTTAAAATGTGCTAAAAGTAGATGACATGCAAGTGAATTGTAATGTGTTGAGGTGAAAATGCGATAAACTACTTTTAGCCTTTGACAATACTCTGTGCCACTTCAATTCTTGGAGAAAACGATAAGCTTCTGATAAAATAATAAGAAAAACAGAAGAAAACACAAGCCTATCTTTCATCTGCTTCCATCTCTTTAGTTCACAGAAGTGAATGCTGTACAGGAGCGAGAGGCAGAGGGTAAAGGGGGACTGAGGTGGGAAGGATTGTGATTATACTGAGAATAGGGGATATGATCAAGTTAGATAATAATCAAGATTAAAGAAGAAAGAATACTTTATATAAGCTTAAAGGGAAAGAACTTGGTATCTTGCAAAACAAGAGAAGAATAAATAATTGTTAGTCTATAGTATTCCTCCAGGAACTGTACACATATAAAACAATATTACAATATAATACAATTGTATACAATAATACAAATCTAAAATAAATAAAATGTAGTAGTCGTTCCAGTAGGGCTGTAGCAAGACTGTTGCTAAGGGATGAGCTGCCAGAATAATAATGGAAGAGTGTTGTTATAAATTCTCCTAAAACAAAGAGGATTTTTTTTGTTTTTAGGAGGAATTTTACTAGCGTGACATTACTAAGAAAATTTTGAGCAGAACTGCTGTTTTGGAACAATCATTGCAGGTTAACATGAGCACATTGAAGGCAATCATGGTGTAGTGGTTAGATGTAAACTACTGCCAATATTCAAGCTCAGTGCTAGCAGAAATACCAGAGTAAGTAGAGAAGCATTAACTGTTTCATCTCACTTGTTTACAGCTTTTGGAAGAAAGGTGGAAGGGCAGGAGGAGAAAGCAGTACTACAGGAAAACAACAACAACAACAAAAATCTTGATGAAAATGATACCAAGAGATGTACAGAACCTGGAAAGAGCTAAAGGGCATATTCCTAATCAATAACACCAAGATACAGACAATGCAAAAGACAAAGGAATTATTCACCATCTGAGATGGAGAGAAGGATGAGGGCCTGAGGCAAATGCAGAAAAAAATTAGGATAAATTTTAAGCAAAGTTCTCAATAGTGTGGTTTGCTCCTGAAATTGTGGCTGTGCTCTGTAATCTGCAATGTTTTGATAAAATGCAAAAATCACTCTTGAATGCATTTTGAAAAAAGATCATGTCACAGCAACACACTGAGGTTCTCCATCATCTTGTGCTCGAACTCTGTTTGGAGACTGAATATGCAGGATAACATTTCTCCTTACAGGGTAGGGAGGAAAGCTTATCCCTTTCTAGCAAAGAGTAGGACCGTTTCTGGGAGATGCAGCTGAGTATGGCATATTAAATACACAGCTCAAATTTGGAATAGCATGGTTTTTATGCAAAGTTTGGGGAACACCCCTCCTGCGGTGATGCGCTTTGTGGAGGGTGTGGTGTACCTGGTGGAAGCTGTGAGACTTCTACCTGGAAAGACACAATAATGTGTCAGACAAAAAGATTAAGTATAATGTGGAATTTGCAGGCTTAAAAGATAGACAAAATGAGTAGAAAGGGAAATATAAACCTTCTTTCTTTTCCTTCTAACCTGTTAGTTTGTGTCTTCAGTGAAATCCTTTCCTGGGCTAAGATCGATCAAGCTGTTTCATTCATACAACAAATTAGTGGTGGTGCACCTGGTATGCAGAGTGGAAGAGGTATCTAAGGATAAAAAAAAATAGTCAGTTTTTTAGCTAATATCAGCAGATGGTGACCCACACCATATGACTGTAACCTGATGTCATGCTCTGTGTTTAGGGTCACGGAACAAGGACCTGTCCTGGAGGAATTGCTCTTTTTTCCACATGAAGACAGTGAGGAAGTTACAAAACATATTGGTCACTATTGGTAGGTTTGTTTTCTGTTCCTCTCTTATATATTGCCTATTGGGGATGGAAGTCCCCATGCTGCGCTGCTGTGGTGGTATGTGGAGGGGAGCAGGGAGGAGCATTGGGGGGAGTGGCTGCTGTGCAGTATGGCTTTTATCCTGCAGAGTATCAGCCTCTGCAGTTGGTTTACAGGAGGTCTGCTTTATGTTGCAGCGTATGGAGTTGCCAGAAGAGCGGGGCAAATGGGGGGAAATGAGGTTTAGTTTATAAAGCAGGATCGCTCCTTAAACGAGGAGCATCGGTGATGTATCAGTGACTGTACCAGGCTTTCCGGTAGGCAAGATCTGGCTGTAGGCCTGTACATCCTCACATGCGTGTTAAAGATTAAAGAAAGGCTCCGATAGCCTAAGCTGCCAGTCTGCCTGCATGTATTCCTGTGAGCATTGGCTTGTGCCACAGGTTCGGGTGATGCTGTTTCTTGTTCAACACAACCATCAGCTTCTCGGAGCATCTGCCTTTTGCTTGCACCATGATTAAATTGTACAGGGAGAACATGTGTTTCTCAAATCTCCCTGCAGCCCTGTAGATATGACTGTGTTTTAAGTTTGACAAGGGGAGGTGAGGGTGTGCATGAAAGTGTGCAGTTCTCAGTTTGTTCTTTTTGGTGCTTTCATATTGCAGAGATCAATAATTTACTTCCTGTCAGCTGAAACCAGAAGATTAGTTGCATTAATTTTTGAATGCTCGCATAGTGTGTATAAATTGATCCTACCTTTCTGAAGTCCTGTTTGCAGCCCTGCCATGCTTTTGTGGCAGGGAAGCTACACTGAGCGGTGCTGGCTGAATGTATGTCTTATAAAGCATTATATGTGAATAAACATTGCTGTTAAAACAGCAGGCAGGGAAAAGGGGGAATCATCAACAAACTGGTGGTTTGATGGGGCTGGGCACTGGTTTGGTTTAGGCTGCTTATAGGAGCTCTGAACTGGTTGGCACCCCGGTGGTTCCCAGCCCCCTCCTGTTCCTGCCGCACTGCCCAGTGTGGGGACATGGTCTCAAGTGCCTGCAACTCCTCTCAGCTGGCTGCCTGGCTCTCTACATGTGGGTTTGGGATCACCCAGCAGGTGCCTGGCACTGGGGGCTGCTCAGTGTGGAAGGGAGTGATGCCTGCCCAGTATCGTCCTTAGGTGGTGCAGAGGTTCCTCAGATAGGCATTTTGCTCTGCTATCTCTTTGCAAATTCTATGCCTGGTAGATATTATAGTGCACCTAAAATGCTTACTTACATTATTCTGAAAAAATGCTGGTGATAATCGCCTACCAGCAGGCAGCAGTTCCCTCTGTGTTCAGAGACATCAATTGCCTGCTGCAGCGCTGCTTTCCTCGACGGCTCAGGAACCGCCCTAGGCCCATGGCAGTGCTCTCTGTGCTACCATGAATAAATGTAATTCTCTGATCACATTTCTCATTTGTGCATTGATTTTGAACTAATGATGTGTTTGTGTGTGCATACCTAGGGAAAAAAAAAAAAAAGTATTATGTGCTAGAATTCCTTCTCTGTTTTAGAGTTTGTAGCTCAGGGCTGTCATGGAGGTACAACATGTAGCACTGCTACTGTGCCTGGATTTTTATGAAGTCTTTGGAAAGATTTAATTAAAAATATTTTGTTTTCTAGATTTCATCTTCTGCAGGAACGGCCGTTTATAGGTTCTACCCATGGGGTGGTGTTTATCCAATTTAAGGTATTTAAATGCAGAATATTATTCTGGTGTATTTATTCTGTGGAAATCTAGACTTAATTTTTTTCACAAGCAGTGTGCTGTTATGTGGAGCAGATGCATTCCCCATTCTGCAACTGCTATGAGAGATGAGACTGAAGTGAGTTTGACTCTCTTCTGCGTTTTGTCAAAAGCCTGCAGGTAACTTGGCCTCGCTGTATCTGAACGTCAGAATTATTTCTTTTAGTTCTATTAAAACACTTCCATACATATTGCAGTCATTTATCTTATTCTGTGTTTAGCCAAATACATTTTTCTCCTTGAGATTTTCTCCAGTTCTGGTCACCGTACTTCTATTTCGTTTGTCCATTAAAGCTAATCACTCAATCTTCATTGCTTGCTTGCAGGGTTTGCTTATGAATTGAATTATTGCGATGTTCCCAGGTGTTGCCATGAGTGCAGCATGAGGGCACATCTCTTGTACTGCCCTTGTACCAACACTTAGATCCTCCAAGTTTCTCAGTGTGCAAATCACAGCTGAAAATTCAGCCAAACCGTGAAGTTCCCTGTGCTGGCACTGTGTGACGAAAACACCCACCACTCTCCTGCACTGGAAATCCCCTTGTCAGACTTGGTTACCCACAGCTCTTTTCCCTATTCATCGTCATGGTTTTGCAGCCTCCTCTGCTTCAGGGAATCTCTCACCACTAATGCAATCGGCTTTTTTTTACTGCAAATTGAGCCACAGCAAAGATCTTACATGGTCAATTCTATTCACTCACAAGATATGACTGGCCATTTTCCTCAGACCCCAGTCGATGCCTTCTCGCTTTGACTCACTTCCACTGTTCTACCTTATTTATTTATGCAGCCACATTCCCAGGTCATTCCTCGCCATATTCAAAGAGATCAGGTTTGCACCTCTCCCATGCAGGATGTGTCTAAAGTCAGAAGCATTTTCTTTGAATAAAATTCAATCCTCCTCTCTTTGCAGACCCTTCCCGATGCCAGAAGTTCACCCCACTCAGACACTATTGGCTTGGTCCAGCCTGTTCCCATCTCCATCAAACTCTTTCTGCTCCTGCTGAGCCCCAGCCCTTGGTGGGCTCTGTCATTCTTGAATCTCCTTCCAGCCTTCTCAGGCAGGTGAGCAGGTCCCAGGGGTAACTCAGATGTGGGGCTGTGCCAGCTGCGGCATGGCTCCTTGCTTGGCTCTGCCCATCCTGTGGGGAAGTGACCAGAGTCACTACTCGTATCTATCTAATTTTGAACTTGTGTGCTTTTGAGTTGCACTGTACAAAACCACACAATAGCTCCTAACACTTACAGTATAATTTCCCCCTGTTAGTTTTCATTTTCTTGTATGGTGCTAGTTCTGTATTGTTGTTAATTTTATGTACCCTTTATCATATTTGTCAGTAAATCTCCAGCAGACACAAAGCAGTGGGGTGTGTTTGCAGCAATACAGCTACCAGGGCTTGGCAAAATAGCAGGGTAAAAATCATTTGCATTAGAGCTAGTAAAGACAGCTGGAATGGACCCCAAAATATGTTCAATAAACCAATAAGAGTGACTGCTGATTATACTCCTACTTTAGCAAAAGTAACTGGTTTTCATTCAATGTTTAGAGTACTGTAATTGTGTAGTGTAGTATTTCACCCGCAATTTAAATCCAATATAATGGTCAATGCCTGCCTTTAAATGCTGACAGTTTGCTAACAGTTTCCGGTCTCGTGCATTTTATTTCCTCCATATAAGGGTAGGGTGTATGTCTTACCATGTAGTTTGCTGCAACTCCTGGTAAGTGCTGATTCTTTTATTGTGACTATTATGGCTATCACTTTGGGGAATAAAGGCATGTTGGTTTGTTTGGGGTTTTTTTCACCTCAATTCCTGTATTCAAGATTTTCCAGAAATATTTTGGAGGAGTAGAGAGGAAATACTTAGGGAAAAAATTACACAAATTAACCAATTAATAGAATTATTTGAAAATCTAGATGCCGACATGCTGCTGTAGATTCCCTCTCTAATTTCCCCTAGAAGTTCAGCTTCTCTACCCCATGGAAATGATTATTTAAAATAGAAGTGTCAGACCTGGAGACAGTAGTATCTTACCAAATCTGCATGTCTTCAAAATATATGCTTATTCTGAAACAGACACATACTGGCTTTCATAGAAGAACATGTCTGTTTTTCTCCTTGTTTGATGCATGCCAGCAATTTTTATAAAGAGGATAACTGATAGACATTCTTAATAATAATGACAAATAAATAACATGTTTTTCCCACAATGCTTGACAATGCAAAGATTCTGTGCAGGATTATTATAGGCAAAAATAACAAGCAGAATTTGCCTGCACCCTGTGCCATACGTGAAACAACAAATCAGTCCATACCAAGTTCATTTAGCCATATTTTATATCTTATAGAACTGGAATTGTGTAGCCTACAAAACAATTTATATTTTATCTGTACCATCTAATTAATTAAATGGCCCCAGAGTACCAGACTCACAAATCTCGTTAATAGCTGAATACTGAAATAAAGGCTGTTCACCCCTACTAGAATAATATTTGCATATCTCCACCTGCGATGGGTAATAAGTACCTGCCACAAATCAGAATTATGAATTTTGTACGCCTAACAAAACCGCAGGGGAAATTATACCTCAGACATTCCATAATAATTGCAGCTAAGCTGTTTAGTGCCATCCACTTATTCTGCCTGAAGTGTTTAAAGCAGCAACAGTTGTAAATGAATTCAGGCACACATTCAAGAGAAAATGTTTTAAAAAGTTTTTCTGTCTTGCCATATGTAATTATCTTTATAGAAATGTTCAGCTACAAGTTATAACATGCTCACATTTAAAATTGCAAATTAAAAAGTAAGTTCCTCCAATTAAAGAAGCTTCTATAAGACCGTTTTTTTGAGTTTACCATGATGATACAGGAAGCAGCTTGGGTCGTGTTTATCCCATTGGTCTCCCAGAATCAAGTGATCTGGTCTATAAACAACCGCAGTGAGGTGCCTGCTTTGGCAGTGCTTCTTTCTCCAATAACATGTGATTCCTGGGGGAGAGCTAGCTGTTAAGGCTTGGACAGAAATATACTGCAATGTAGATGGTCTTTCATAGACCAGGGAATTGGGACATCAAAGTAGGTAGCATGAGTTGCCTCTGGTTTGTTTATTTTCGTGACAGAAATGGAAACTGCATATGGATCAGAGCTGGGAAGGAAGAGCGGAGAGATGCTGGTGGACCTAGCTTCTGGATGGGAGGGTAAAGGAATGATAATGCCTGAGTTTACACTTCATATAGTGATTTGACTTCCAGAGAGCCCCAAGGCTCTCTGTAAGCATGGGTACTGTTCAGTCACCTGTGTTAGGATAACTCTAGGAACTGGACCATCCTTTCCTTTAGGAATACAGGGTGGTCAAGGTGCTCCGTGAACGTGGTATGAACCTATCTTCTGTGTGAGTGTGTATCTGCCACTTCTGGCACTATGTGACAGTTCCCAGTTTATCAACAGAAGCTAAGAGACCAGGGCACAGGCAGTGCTTTTGAAGCCATAACGGCACATGTCAGCGTGTTCCACCTCTGTCTCCAGGTGAAGATACGGAGACATGGGGCAGCACCTGTCCCTGTGGGATCCTTGGTCCCAGCCTGACTCTCTGCAGGAGCTGTCAGGGGGCAGGTCTGTTATTGTAAACATGAGGCATTAGGCAGCAGACTGGTGACAGTCCTGCCACCTCTTGTGATGTGAATGTGTGGATCGTTACATTACAGATTTTAGAGAAGGCAATAGACAAACAAAAATAACTCTTCTTTCACCCTGGTTCTCACTGAACACTTTGTGTTTTAGGGAGAGCTAGGCTTCCCCTCTCTGCAGCAAAAAATAGAGCCAAAACTAGTATCTGAATGGTATTTGTGATCACTGAAATCAGCTTATCATTTTTAAAGCTAGTCTTCTGATTCTGGGGACTTTTCTTTTAGTAATGCACAGCATGGGCAAGCCTCTGGGTGCACGTTTAGGCTGGGTGTGGCAGTACACTGGAGGGAAGTGATACACAGGGAAACTCCGTTTCCATCAGATGAGAAGGGCAGAGGCAGCCCAGAAAAGAGCGTGGGGTGGCAGGGGGACAGATAGGGGCATCCCTGAGGAAACAGTGCCCTGGCGGAGGGCTGGCAGTTTGGCTAAGCATTCAAATGCACATGTTTGTACAGACAACCAAACCCACCTCAGGATTGGGTTTAAGCTAATATAACACCAGCTGCTGTAGCCTTATAATACAAGAATATAACCTTGCTATAACACTTGCTGTCCCCCAGAAGAAGAGCAGGAGAAGCTGGGAGAGGATTGCTCCTGGAGCAATCCCAGCACTGCCCACAGGCAGTGGTACCCTCTGGTGAGCCCTGCTAGCAACACGGAGCCCCCAGGGAAGGAAGCCTGTGGCACTGCGGTTCCTGTGCCTGTAAACATCCATATCTGTATGCCGTGAGGGTAGCAGCCATTTTGCTGGTGTTCTAGTAAAGGATTAAAAAATAATTAGGATTTATATATGTTCAAAAGGAAGGGGCACAGTGCAGCGAGTCACAAGGAGGTGATTAAGTCAGGTTTTCTGGCTCTGCCTAGACTGACAGCAGTGAGTCTGAGGGTTTAGGAAAATAGCTGATAGCCTATTACCATGATGAAGTATAGCTTAGAACTACATTTTATATTTTAGAGGACTAACAGACAAAGTCCCTATGGATTTTTTTTTTCATATTACATAAAATGGCTATAGAAGCTGGACCATAATCTCTCACTAACTTACACATTAGCCCAGGGCAATAAAGATGTTTTTATTGGAGCCAGATTTCATGAAAAGTTGTTCAGTTTTATCTCTGAATATTGTACTATGCTGAAGGCATTTAAGTATCCTGTTGGGACACTGTCCTGGAAAGCAGTTACTCTCAAAAGGACAGCGAGGTCATTGGAAAAGCTCTCCTTTCTGCTGGAGTGCCGCAGGATCCTGCCCTTTCCCCTCTGCTCATCTGCTGCTCTTTTGCCTTAGCTGCAAACAGAGGCCAAGCCGCACTTTCAGACTTCAATCCCTGCTTGCCCTCTGACGGATCCAGCACCAGCAGCTGAACGTGACTGAAAGGGAGGGCCTAGTCCTCCTGCCTGCTTCCTGAGGTCTTGCCAAGTCCTCTTTCCTTGCTTCACACTACTGGTGCAGGATCCTGCATCTCTCTGGCAAGGTTGTAGATCTGCTCTTTAGATCACACCTCTTACCTGGGCTGTTCTGCAAAACAGCAGGCTGTTTACCTGCTGTAAGTTGCCAGTCTTCCTGTCTTGGCTGGAAGCAGTTAAAATGCTGGCCCCAACTCCCATCATCTTATCTTGATTTTTCACAACATCCTTTTCTCTAATCTTGACAAAGGCAGCAATACTTACCGCTACCCATCCAGAGCATCGTGGCAACCACCCCTTCCCTAACAGCTCACGCTGGCCAGGCTGCCTCTCTGTATGCGTCCCTCCCTGCTAATTTCCTTGATTTTGCAGATAGTGTAACCCACTTGTCATCAGGCCTCTTCCACTCGTCACTTGGTATCAGCCTGCGACTGTCTCTTGGCACTTGCTGTCATTACAGGATGGTTACATTTTCTGTCAAGTCCTTCGTGCCTTCTCCTATTCCTGTGCTTTCTCTCCTTTCAGTTGGCAGTGGTGCCTCATAAATATCCATAAGCCTGGCTTCTAGCTGTGATTCAGCACTGTGTGTTTGTCTCTGTGGCTTGTACATTTGGAGGGCTGTTGGCAGTTCAGGGGTCCTCTCTGCTTTTTGGGTGGTCTCTGCTCCCTCACAGGCACTCCATCTCTCACCTGGATTTTGCTGTTCCTCTCAGTTCTTACAGAAGCTCAAATACGTACAAAAGGTGGGAGAGATTCTTCTCTAAAGCCAAAGACTTTAGACTAGACTGCTGGTGGCTAATAGCATCAGAAAATGCTCATTGCACTGCTATGTAAATGCAGCAGTGTACGTCCTGAGCAGCGGTGTTACTTGGGCTTAGTCCCTTTCCAGCTGTATTTGTATCAGCTTGCCTCTGTCTGAAAGGCAGATGAGGAGTTGGTGTTAGTGGTTTCTTTCCATAAACTATTATGCAGAGAATAATCTCTGATTGATGAGGTCATGCCCCGCTACCTTACAAAGAAACACATGTGTCTTTCCTAGATCTAAACCTAAGGCCATACTTGGCAATCAGTCAGCAGTTCCTCATTGATTATGACTGACAGGGATATTTATTATGCTTATTTTTCATTTTATTTCCTTCATTTATCTAAATCTACCAAATATTTCTGTTTAATCTTTTAATCTATAAAAAGTACAGATTTCATCTTATACGATGCTTTAGTATGTATGATAAAAAGATGGTTTTTCGCTTTACCTTGCACTTTCCATTCATATTGTAATTTTTTGTTCAAGCTTAAGCAGTCCACATTTCATTAAAAAACCCCACACTATTCATATTTCTTTCATCCCTATAAGATGGTAAAAGCAATGTGGCTTTGATGAAATTTGGCAGGTAAGAGGATCTAGTTGAATCATCTCAAACCCCTGGAGTTTTGGGCCTCCAGCTATTATGGTAGAGCAGCTATGAGTATTCAAAAATTGGTCCTTTGTTTGCACTGAATTTCCAAGCCATCTGTAGCACACAAAAGCCACAGCTCTCTTTATAGTTCAGAATGAATATTTAAAAGTTCAGTTTTAGATTTTATTTGTAGCACTTCAGATCTCTCTATCCCATCTGTCTTGTGTCTCAGAGCAGTTGCATTAAACTGTACTCGGCAAAGTCAGAACTTGGTCTTAGAATTGGAGGTAAACTCTGGTTCCTTTTCATTTTGTACCACAGAGGACGCACATGCGTGATCAGGATCTGCACGGAGGACTAATAACATATGGTTTTGTTTATTTACATGCTGTAAATTATTATTAGAATATTAACAAGCAGCTGCTGATATCAGGTCATCCAGTGTGAACCTTGCTGTATGCTCTTGTAGTGTGGCAGAGAAAAGCAAATGTCTGCATGAGTGCCGCTGGCTGTGGGGGGTGTACCGTGGCAGAGGAGGGCGGCACCCTGGAGTGGCTGGCAGCACCCATCCCAGCCTGGGCTGCCCCTATGTCGGAAAGCCATCCTTGGACCTGTGTGCTGAGCCTCTGCTCCCACAGCGCAGCTGGGAAGTGACAAGCACCCTTGGGGAAAGGGAAGGTGCGAGGCCATGTTGTGGTGAGAGGGGGCTTGTGCCGGCTGGTGTGGAGGAGGCCGTAGAGAAGAGGGATAGAACTGCTCACTTCAGGTGCTGTTAGCATATGAATTTATGTTCGTATATATGTGCCTGCCTATTTCATAGAAAATTTAGCAAGAGACAGCAGAGCTTCTTTAAATTATAGGAAAATAACTCCTTGTGGTAATTTACTCTGTTAGAGTATCATCATCTGCTTGAATTAGATTCAGTGAATTAGATTTAGATTTAGTATCTAAACCTTAGCTGCATCTGTCAAAAACATGCAATTTTTTTTTTCTCTTCTGTGTTTAAGCAGATACCTGAAGTCACCTGTTCTGAGTCAGTGGTATGAAAAGAGAAGCACCACATCCTCCATAAAAAGTGAGAACCATCTACCTCTCATTAAGGCATTCTTCAGTTCTGTTAAATCATCCATGTTTCGTTTTTGTTCTGTGCCCTGTCCTGAGTTGTAGTGAGATGTTTGTTAGACTCTTGAGGTGTAAATGAATCACTGCCTTCAATGGAGCTCTTTAATGTTTTATTATATATAAATATAAATGTTTATACATGTATGTATTTCTGGATATATATGTGTATTGCCATCCCTTTCTGGAAAAAACTGTGCAAAATATACATGTTAATGCATACCGCTATGAAAAACTTCTCTATCTCAACAAGATCTTAAATATAAAAAACATGTTGCAATTCACCATCTAAAATCTGTCCTAATAGCTGTGTTGTCTTCATATGAAATGAAATTAAATGAGTGAAGACTATGGTATCCTGAACTGAGTTCTTTGGATCAACTGAAAAACTGGAGCTTGTAAAATCAACAGTTTATGTTCTTTGGAGTAAATTATATATTGTCATCTTATCAGTGAAACTTAGAAGGGGAAGGATTATTCAGTTTGTTTTACTGTTATTGTTTAACATAATGAAAAATAGTTATTTTCAAATACAAGCAATTTTTCAGTATTTAATAGTAATATGATGTAGAGTCTCATGGTTATTTACATAAAGAAAGTTGTGTGTGAGTCTGGTAGACATGCGCTTTCATCATTTCTCACTCAGCTCTTCCATGAGGTCAGATTCTTGCTTTTCCAAAGACGCACATTTTATAAAGTATTTTAGCTAACTTTCACACTAATCTGTGCAGGTTTATATCGCTTCAAAGAACAAATGGAGTAATGAAAAAAGTAACATATTTTTGCTGAAATGAATAAACCATGGGGAATTAACTGTTGCTCTGGTAGTGCTGCCTCTGACACGGAGCTCTGAACATCACTGGGAGTCATCGCAGAAGCACTTGATGGCTGCATTTCCATGAAGAGAAGGGGTGTTTTTACAGTGGTGGGTTGTCTCTTTTCCTAATGAAAGGCAGCCTTACCTTCTGGTTTTGCATTTCCTTACATGCTTCTGTATGAGTTTTTTTCTTAGGCTTTGAAATAATGAGCTTCTCTTTTCCACAGACCTCTGGCATCTACTGCTAGTGCTCCCTGGAGAATAGATGGTCACAAAAGTGAACTGTTTCTGGGTGCATATGGCATCTGACACTGGAGTCCATGTGCTGCCCACACAACCACTCCCATAGCTTCGAACAAGCAACCCAGAATAAGTAAGTATGAGAATTTGATTCCAAATGTTGTTATGATTATTTATTGTTTGGGGAACTTTTGTCTGTTATCACTTAATGAGAGACTGAAAAACACAGACAAGTAAAATCATACGATGTGCCTAATGCACTTTTTACTGAGATCAGCTCAGCTCACATGGCTGCTACAGTGTCGTGTGGATGAGAAGAGCAGGTGCCACACACTGAGCTACAGTTTGGGACTGGGAAGGGGACTGTGCTAGAGGTGAGGCAGGAAACATCTTGGTAAAGGCATTTATTGATGGCAACTTATTTCTTGTCAGTAGGCATCTGTTCTACAAAAGCTCCATCTCACTATACTTATGCATGGAAATGGGGAGTAAGCTTTGGTCTTAAGATTGTGCTATCTAAGCCAGAAAGAATTTAGAGAAAAGGTGAAAAAAGAATAATTCAGCTGTTAGTTTCCTTTTCATTGGGAAATGAGTGGGGTGAAAGAAAGAATTTGTGGAGGATGGGAATAAAAGCTCTTCCAGCTCATGGTCTGAGTTAAGTTTGTTAAAGGCAAATTTTGTGGAGTGTTGTTTTCTAACACAGGGTTAGCCACCATTAACTGAACATCAGGTCAAGTCAGGGAAATAGTCAAAAGAAAGAAAAATATCACTAATTTCCCTGTAATAAAATCTCTAAGTGAAAAACCCAATGGAGCCTCAGACCAGGTTTTATGCAGGAAACATGCTCAAAACCAAAGGCAACAATAAAAAAGTGTTTCTCTGGGGAGCTCTGTACACTTTAGGCTCCAGCTGCCCTACCTTGCCCCATTGGAAAGGCCTGAGCTCCCCAGTGAGCAGCAATGGCTCTGGCAGCGTCTGGCAGCTTTTGGTCTGACTAATAATACTTTGAATTCTCTAGAGCTGCCTGCAATCTCAGGAAATATATACATTTTTTTCATTTATTCTTTTATATAACCTTTGTTCCTTCCATGGAGATGCATGGTTGATCCATTGTAAATCTTTTTCTATATGGTACTTTTAATCCTTTTGCTTTGTGTGTATGAAAAGCTGCATTTTCCTACATTTTGCCCATATGATCAGCAGTGAAGCTTCTTCCACAGCAGTCAGTCAGCAGGGTGGGATGGCCACTTCTGCCCAGCTACAGCCTGTTTGTGCAGTGGTCTAGGCCTGTTTACCTTCTTCTGCTCCGTAGTGCGTTTAAATATCGAGATGGGTTTGGTTCTCATCCAGGATTTCTAAAAATGGGAACATGGAGTTAGGTACCAAAGTGCATCCAAAAATACTGAGTCCACTGAAGTTTTGACTGGCCTCAAAAAAGCTTCCTCACAGTCTAAATTTTGCAAGATGGTTATTTTTTAGGCATCTCAAACATTGATTTAGGAACCTAGCCTTAGACGTCCGGTCTTTCAGATCTGGCCCTGCAGTCCTATAGGTACACGGTGGGACTCCAAGCTGTAGTCTGCCCAAGCAGAAGTGTGTTGGAATAGGGTTGTTATCCAGATGTATGTGTGCTCCCCTCTCCTGCCTCGCACACCAGGAACACGCAGACAATAGCAGTGTTTTGCATTGAGTTCATGCTGGCTGATGGCATAATCCAGCTGCCTCAATGTAAATCAAAAATGCTTTTGAAAATATGCAGGTTTCAAGTGCTGACAGAACAAGCATTTAAAAATATTGTACCTGTAAGATCCTAAGAGAACATCTAACCTGAATTTTCAGTTAATCCTGCCTGGTTTGTCCTCTTCAAAAAGTGAGACTTGCAGCTGCTGCGTGGCTGGGGTAAGAAAGCAAGCATGTTTCTCCAAGGGCTTTCTGAAATCATTACATGGTGTAATTATTCTTTTAACATAAAGTAGTGTAACCTAGGGACCAGTTTCTTTAAGGTAGCTAATTCCAAAATACTCAGCACATTTTTCATTGTCAAATATGTTGCATTTAATATCAAGCAGTGCGACCGGTTAGGGTGAAAGGAGAAAGATGGCTATCTGTTACATCCCAAACCCTGTGAGGTAGCTGCTTTTCCTGCCGTGCCTTCAGCACCACGGTGCTTTGAGGGCAGCAGTGGAGAGTGAGGCAGAATGTATTTTGGCCATTTCAGCAGCCTGGGCTTTCTCCTGCAAAAGAGGGGGCTTCCCTGCCCCCAGCTTGAGTAACCTGCTCCCGTGTCAGAGGATGGGCAGGAGTACAGGCCCAGGTGGACCATGGGTATGGAGTAGGGTTGAGCTCAAATGCTGGTTTTTGTGTTTTGTCAGGCTGGCACACAGGCACTCTGAGTGCAATTGCACTCCCAGGCCTGGTGTGGTCTGTGCTAAGGGCTGGAAGTGAAAAAGCTAAAACAGAGCAAAGGCACAGATGAAACCCCTCACTCCAGGCTATTGATGTATTTATTTTTTTAACCGTTGTAATTTGTGAATGGGCAGGGCAGGTCAGAAACACCCTTCTGTGCAGAGCCACACACAGTCTGAGTGACAGTCTGAATCCCAGCCTGGCTTGGTGCTACCAGCCTGCCTGCTATCCTTGTCCTGTGTTAGAAAGTCTTAAAGGCCAGCTTAAAATGAAGAGGACAAGAAATACAGTGACAAAGAGGTACATTTGAAGTCACAGCATTAAGATGCAGAGTAATTAAACGATTTTTTAATTTTTATTTTTTACTAAATTTTCCCTTTTATAGCATGACCACTGTTTGATACCCTGTATCTGCAGTTTAAATGAATATTCATGTAAATTTCGAAAACGAACAAATGACAGACAATGTAGGGTTGGTTTGTTTGTGGTTGTGATTAACACTGAAAACAAGAACTTGCACCTCAAACCACATGTGTGATTTTCATAGGCCAGTTAATGAAGTTCCAGAGAAGGAGTATATTCAAATATTTACTTGGTTTTGTAAATCCAAAGAGATTTTAAGCCACATAATCTCTGAACTTCCAGAATTCTTTCAGGCTGCCTACATGCACTTGTTAGTCCTTAAACTAGTAAGATGTCATTAAAACATTCATTGACACGGCCACCGTCTACTTTAGCTAGACCTTCAACATTACTAATTCAGGTCTTTCTGCATTTGCATGCAGCACCTCAGCTACATGGCTTTAATGCTGTTCTCTGTTTTGTTCTGCTGTCAGGTATTCAGCTCTAGTGTCTTCTTCACTGAAGATTTTCTATATTACAGCTTTGAATACAATCTGTTTTGTATGCTCATGAACTAGCTCTAGGACTTGAAAAAAACCTATTTTATATTCTACACTGGTTAATTTTTCATTTCTCTGGCACCTTGGTGAAAAGTAGTCAACACAGTCAACAATATACAGCGTGCAACAATAAATATTTTATTGGATATATAATCTGCACAATTTACAAGTTTGATTTTTCTCTGGGAGTCTGAATAGATCTATAATTTTGAATATTTGGTGAAAACTCATTTTTTTATAGTATATTACTCTATAATCACTATGAAATGTATGATCAGCTTTTTAATGGGAGCTACAGACATTACCTTCACTTTTTTCCTAACATTGCTAAACTCTAATAAAGCTATTTTATGGGGAGGGTAGTCTTGAGCAAGAAATATGGAGGTTTCATCCTGGGAACAGTATATAATTCATATGCTAGTAAATTATAGTGTGTTCCTTACACAAGATAACTTTAAGGAGGTTTCTAAAAATGTGTGTGTCTAAATACTTATATATCTAGTTTGTATATCAATTTGATGTACGCTTGTTTTGTTTTGTTTTGTTTTCTGGTTTATTTTCTTGGAATTAATAGATTTCATTATGTCTAGCTTGTGGTCCCTATCCATGTCTCAAGCCCATTGTCATAAAGGAAAAAATTCTGTTCTTTTCTCCTCCAGCATTTCCACTCTGCACCTACAAGTCTATGTTTCTGTTCATGGTTTCATATACAGAATGTTGGGCTGGAGATTGTTTGCTTTCTTTCTATATTAATAGATTAGGCTTTTACTGTTGCATACACCTAGAAACTGTACTTGATCCAGGAGACAAAAAGATAAATTACTCTGAATGCAGGGTATTGAAATCCTATCACTGTATTGTGATATATTAATTCTTCTTTAATGTATTTATCCTCACTGTGTGCCTGTGAGATAGGGAGGCTAAGTCATACTTATCTCAAAGATGGGGGATTAAGCCACAAAAAAACCCAAAGCAACTTGACTAAGGCTGCACAGGATGTTTGTAGCAATATAGTGAATGATCTTAGCTCTGAGTAGCGATGTTAAGTAAGGGATCACTCACCCTCTGTTCCAAGGCTTCAGCTCTTGCCTCAGAAGCTATGCTTTCACTTTGCTTAAATAAAATTCCATTTGAAATAGATCAACAGTCGTAAATGCAGGTATTGTAGTCTGCAAGCCAACCAAGGGATTTCAAATTCCATGGTACTGGGTATATAATTCCCCATCATTTTCCCCTGATACTTTTGCATTTTTGGAATTATTGACCAAGTCTCTTGACAGAGCACAGCAACATTAGTGCCTATTTGAATATAAACAAGATTATGAAAAGAAGATGTAGCAGCTGACGATTGTGGATGGGTTTCAAGCACACAGAGAGAAAAATATTTTCATGTCATCTAAAGGATGAGCAAAAAAGGAGAATATGAACAATGCGTATCAGAGAAAAGTTACCCAGCATAGCTGGCTGCATTTAGGTTGATGAATACTTTCCAGTGAGGAGAAATGGAAGCTCAGGTGCTCAAACAGTTTGAAATTAGACTGGTGAATGTGTTCAGAAAACAATTTGTGATTAAAGCAGATCTGTTCCAATTCTAATGTTTGTTTCTGTGAAAGAAGCTCGTATTTGGTCATGCATTCGTTCCAAAACTGGTAACCTAAATATTGATGCATGTTTGCAAAATTGTGCTGTAGGAGCACATATTGGCTCAAGGTTTAGAATTCCCTCAGGTAACAGGAACTCTCTGTTGTTTCTCCCAGATGAAGATAAATGTGTTTACTGTTGACAAAATAGTCTTTATTCTTAAAATGGAGAACTTTAATACTGCTTTTTTTAAATGTCATCCGCCTTCCCAATATCTTTCTTTTCTACCTTATCTGCTCTCAAAAACTCAAGATGGAGTAACCTTACTGAACACAAACAGTTCTTGAAGTTTCATTAACCTACTCTTGCCTCTTTGTGTGTGCTTAGTGACTAGAAGATCTTTACAACCACTTTAAAAGTGATTATTGTTCTGACAGTATCATCCACGAGGCTTGCTGTCTTGCCATTGAACTGAATGGGCTGTGCACAGGACATTATCTTGTGTTTTAGCTAGGAACAGTAAGCTACAGATAAAGGAATTCAATCATCTTGCTATGCTAAGTAATACAATTTCTTTGATTTTAGACTTACAGATCTTTGTGTAAAACCCCTTCTGCAATTTCTTCCTTTACTATCACCTTTTTTTGTCTTCTGTCTTCCTTTCTCGGCCCTTTCTTTCCCTTGTTTAAAGATATGGCTGTCACTGAGATGCCCCTTGCTTATCATCAGCAAACCCACCTTTCAGAAAAATCTACCTTTTTGCCATGTCTGAAGTCAGTAAGAGTTAGCCTTGTCATCCTTTACGAGAGCCCCATCATTGACTATAACCCCATGGTTGACTGCTGTGTTATGCAGAACGAGGCAGGCTGCAAGGATGTCAGATGCAGTATTGAGTCTGTGCTTTGACAATTGGAAAAGACACCGAGAATGAGATTTCACAATCCCAGAAGACCTTTGAGTGATCAATGAATTCTGAGTAAGTGAACTAGTAAGTGAACTTCTGCTAGTGTAAGGGCAAAATCAAATTAGATCCATCAGCTCTTTCTGTCCTGGATAGCCACTGTCACCTAGAAATTATACAATAATAAAGTAACTAAATCTGATGTATGAGACAGGGGATCAATGATGTGTTAGAATAAATGCAATGTAGCAGTAAATCAACCACCTAAAATACAAACCATATTCTAAAAATCTTGCCAATAAAGAGACATTTTCTATTTACAAAATTCATGAAAATTAGGACTCAGCAGACTGTTTGGGGAATAAATCTTGTCCAAAGTTCTCTTAGTAAACTAGTAATGTTACGAGTCTGAGCTTTGATACACTAATACGATACAGGCTCATCATACTACAAGGCAGCATTCTGATGTGAAAACGCTTGTCTCATTATTAATAATTGACAGAGCACATGATGTTATTCACTACAGGAGCCTATTAACTGAGCATTGGCAGCAGGATACAGTTGCAGGGATTAGCCTGTCCTTAAACATAAAGCAAAAGGCATCAAGTAACCTGTGTAGTTTCCATTCAGCTCTTGGGACAGTGTCCACCTGCCACGATGGGAGTAGATTGCTGTGCTCAGTCTGGACAACACCTTCTCAAAGTCTCTACCAGATGCTGGGGCTTCTCCGCTGTCCCAAATTTTGCATTTAACAGGGAATTGCTGCAGTGAGGACTGAAGTGGAGCCACTGACTATAACTAGCATTTATTAACTTGTGTTAAGGTATTGCAGAGAACACCCACCAAGGACCAAAACTGCTTCTGCTTGGCTGTATGCTGATGTTCACTGAGGTAACACTTTCTTCCCCCTCTGCCTGATGTGCTGATGACAGGGGTCATGAAGGAGGCAGCTGAGTAGGATCTGTTGATAACTATGGTTTGAAAAGTTGAAGTCATAATTCATCACTCAGATCTGAATTATCAGCTTCACCCACATCTTAAGTTATTATGTAGAGAGGTAAGAACCAGAAAATTCTTCCCCCCCGCCCCAAAAGGAAGAAATTATATTCACAACTTATAGCTCTAAGGTCCTTAATTGGTTCACAATCTGCAATTGTTCTTGGCTCTTCAGGGACAGGAAAGCCTAAAATATTCTGGTTTGTCATTAAAATTATCAGATTTATAGAACCAGTATTTTGTAATCGGTATACCCTGTTCTCTCAAGTGGCAGGCAATATTGATGAGATGACTGCAAAAGGGGGGTTAGATATACCAAACTGCTGAATAATAGCAAGGGTACTGGTATCGGTGAAACGAAGCATTCTCTGCTAGGGGGAAGCTTGGGAAAGGATGTGATCTTTTCACTTGGCAGGAGGGGAATGTTATTTTCCTCTTTCAGGTTAATCTTATTTATAAACTATTAACTTTATGTCAGTTAACTGGCAAGATGAAATTTTTTCCTAATAAAGCGGCAAGAGACTTGTAGACATACTGAGTTACAGTATCTATGGCATCTCATTATGATGTAGCAAATGGTCCCTAGATACTATAGTATATCCAGACCAAACCTATTCTTCTTCACTTCTGTTCTTAATTAGAGACTAAAAGATAAATAATTTTGCTGTCATTGCAGCACAAAAACAATCAGGGCAAGGCAATGCCCAGTGAGCCTTGCCCTAAATCCTGTAGCACTAAATGTTCAAACAAACAAATCTCCCCACCCCCATTCCTTACTTTGATTTATTAGCTTGAGATGAATGATTTGGCTGTCAAAGTCTGTCAGTGCCATGCAATGAAAATAAAATCAGTGGCAGTGCCCTGTGTGTGAAGCCACTCATGGTATCTAGCCTTAGACATTAGCACTGAAGCTCCAATCCTAGCCTGCTCCCCACCCCCATTCATTAGCTTTCTAAATCCTCCTGTCTTTATGGAATCACTGCAGCAAGTTGAAAATGATATATGTAATGAAAAACCCTGTCTGCTGAGTGCAGAGAGGGTGGAGAAAAAGACTGTGCTTAGCAGTCACTGCTGTGCTGATTCCAGCAACGATTAGCGCAGACTTTGTTAGGGGAGCTCACCAAGAGCAGAATATTAAGACACAAAAGGGAAACTCATTGTTTCTAAAGATTTGTGTCTGCCTGGCTGGTTTTGTTTCCTCTTTGAGTGCTATGACCAAATGCATTTAGAGACTTCAGTGGAAAAGAAATGCAGACGTCTTTGATGCTTTGTTATAGTTTGGGGCTATTTTCAGTATTATGCTATAAATTCATCATTATCTTTTCAGTATGGGTACCTGAAGAGCAAGAAAACATACAGGTTCTGTTTCAAGTGCAGGCAGAGGCAGGGGGAATGGCACGGTGTCGTATTGTAATACAGTTCAACTTAGTAAATGATGGGTGTGGGAAAATACCAACAGATAAATATTTCTGGGGTTTTGTCAACTGTGCACACACAACAATGTGTTGGTTATTTAAAAATGTTTCATAGTCTTCTGCATGACACACAAAAGATTTGATTTTTCAGAAGCACTGGATTTCACAGTGCTAATCTAAGTCAATGACAGTGTGGGTGTTCAGCATCTCTGATGTCAAGCTATAATTGTACTTGATAAGCCAGGGTAAGGAACCTAGATGTTTAAAAATCTTGTGCATAATAGAGGACTCAAGCACGTCCTGCCTCATAATGAGAAACAAAATCTATCTCATAACTATACAACAGTGGCTATTTTCTGGGTGGGAATGTAAATTTGTTATAGTTCAGATGTAGCATAAGCTAGCAGGCCAGCAATGCAACTTTAGAACTTGAAGCTCTGCGGCCATCACTTTGGTTTCAATGAATATACATACAAGCTGTTGGAGTTTGGGCACAGAAGGTTTGAGGTGTTTGCATTCACACATACAACACCACGCTCTTCCTTCAGGTGTCTGGACAAAATTTTGTCTGTTTCTGAAGCTCTTCTGTGTCACTGGACTGTAGAATATGTCTTGGAGCCAGTTGCTATTCTTGAGTGCTGGACTTTATAGTCAGATTGTGTTGTTAAAGATGCTTTTTAATTGACTTGGTGTTTATCCCAAATACAGCATATAGTCTAATGGTTGTTTGTATCCTGGTATACCTTGAGGTGCCCATGGAGATAAAAGCGTGTTTAGTGCCCAACATGCTGGAAATTTGTATTATGAAAAAGTCCTTGCCCTGAAGTGTTTTATATTTTCAACTAATGTGGTGTGAAAAACAAGAAAGGAAAATGGAAAGCATGGAGAAGTGAAATGAGTTGCTCAAGTTCTGGCAGCTGGTTTCTAGCTTGTAATCCAGTCCCTGAGCAATAAATCACACCGCTTACCAAAGGCCAATTTGTGAAGGAATGAGCTCCTACTGGGAAGCAACAGGCTAGTACATGCCTATTGAGCTCACTGCCAGATCTTCTCTGTCTTGGCTCTGTGCTGTGCTTTACTATTCAGCACAATGTCCAAAAATGTTCATAGCACAGCTCAGAGGTAGCAACAGACTCAAAAAGAGCCACAGATGACCCTCTGTGTGTGTGTGTGTGTGTGTTCTGGATGCATGCATACAAACTCCTTGGGATGGCAGAATATTAGAAAGAGCTACAACTACATTTGATTAACATCTTTCTCAAAATCCACTTCAAAAAACAGCCTCAGGTATTAAAATGATAGATATGTAGTGCTAATTACAATTATGCATATTTTTAGGATACAAGAACTCTGGGCTAACTCTGCTGAGTCTGGAAGTGCTTGCTTGTTCTCAGACTCCAAGATACTCTTTTACTTCTGCAATCTTAGCATCAGACTTCCTGAACACATTGGGCTCTTATTAGGGTTTATGGTCAGGTATTACTGAAGAACAGATGTCTTCTCCTTTTGAACTGAGCAAATACGGAGATACTTTTACTTTCAAGTTCTATGTCTTTTAAGCTATTGTGATGCTTAATAGAGATTCCTTTAAAAAGACTCATTCCTGTCAAAGTAATAAATGTAAGTGTAAGAATCCATTATCTGTGCTGTTTGCCTTTCCCAATATGATTCCTTCTTTGCATATATTAGATATTGACTTTTTTTTTTTGAGTGAAAACATCAAAAATGTCTTTATGCCAAATGCTCTCAAGTTCTGAATCCTATGTTCTGCGGGCCGTAGGATGTGCTGCTCTGTTGTGTTTTACCTTTCTCCCCCTGACTATTTTATTTAAAAATAGCTAGAGAGAAACAGATGACAGCCTAACAAAAAATCCACACTGTACCATGTCCCCTCCTCCGGCCCTGAGCCTCTTGTTCTGGCAAAACTCCTTTGCTTTCCCCTTTGATTCACACAAATCTACCTTCAGAATTTTTCAAACATTGCAGTGCATTAAACACTACAGCAGATGGTGCTTTTCGACGATGCCTTTCTACATGAAGCAACATTTCGTAGTGTATGCTGCATTATCAAAAAATCAAACATGTAATTATGCAAATATGTATGCCTTTATAATAATCAAGTTTTATTGTAAATGGTTGATGCACATCAATTTGATCCTGTAGTGCTGCTTTAAGTGCAGTTTAAGTGGCTTTTCAGTGTACCCAGAGGCAACACAAATGCATCTCTGGAATATTAATAAAATCCTGAATCTTTGAGACACCAACTGGTACAGCATTGCTTATACTGATTGAAACTAAATGCTAATCCTTTCCTTTATTTAAAAAAAAAAATAAAATCCCCTTTGTTATTTAAAACACTGATATTAGTGTGATATGAAGGGCCATTTTATTTTAAATTGTATTGTAATGTAGTTGTTAAAATAATGCCTAATCATACTATATTCAGATTCCACAATGTAAATTTGATGAGACAAGAATCCAATCATTTTATAGCCATGAATACAGAGATGTATGTTAATATGTCCAGTTTTTCTAATTCTGTAAATTTATTAAGGAAATACCTGTTTTCAGGTTTCAGTCCTGAATGCTAGAGCTTCCAAGTAACCAATTCCTGAATGCTTTGCTTGTGAAATTCAGTAAGATGAATACTTACGAAAAAAAAAAAAATCAGCAAGGATTTTGACATCCATAATGAAGTGTAAACTTTATTACTGATCTGATCCTGGCTTTTATATGTTGGTTAACTTCATTGGTCTAATGACAGCCATCTCTCTGAATGCACACATACACATCCTGCTGTGGTTCGAGTTAGCAGATGGGCTGTGGGTACAGATAAACCAAGACTGTAAATTATGTTTTGCCTGTTTGCTCCTCCTGTTCCAAAAGGCAGGATACAAAAGGAGGAGATTGTATTGCTTGTGTAGAGAATGCAGTAGCTATGCCATATCCACCTTACCAGTGCCAGTAGGTTGGGTGTTTATTTTTTGGGGGTTGCTATAAACAGAGGCTCTGTTAGCTTGAACCCAGATTGAGAAGGTGAAGAAATGTGTGTGCTTCCATCCTTGCACTGCCTGGGTTTTCCCCCAAAACTAATTTCCTGTAAACTTTGTGAAGCTTTAGAAGTTGGGCTTTCACTCTGTAAAATTTTGCTTTCATTTTGGATCCCTTTTTTCAATTTACCATCCTCACCATGTCTCTGCCCTGCTATTTTTGTTCCATGCTGCTAGTTCCTGTCTGTCTGCCCTTTGTCCTTTCTCTGCTTCCTTTCACTGCTATTTTTTAGCTTCCTCTCTCTGTCTGTGTGTTACCACCCTCCACTTTTCCCCCTCACAGATTTTGCCGCCTCTGTCAGCCTTCTGCTCCTTAGATTTTTTTCCAAATGTTTCTCTCAGTTTCCCCATTTGGCTCCTTAGTCCTTCCACACATGTGTATTTCCTCACTCCCATTCTGCTTTCCATGCTCCCCTTCCAGGTTTTACTCTGTCTGATTTCTGTGTTTATCTTTTTTTATTTTCTCCCTGTTTTTCTCAATTCAGATTAGTTAAAAATATTGCAGGAAAAGCTGCACTTGTGAAATTTCATCCAGATTGCTCTCAGAGCAGCTGCTGTCCTGGCATTTCCAATACTGAGTCAGACCGGAGCCTAGGGGATAGGAGGTCCTCAAAGGATCAAAACTGAGCTTCAGAATACTACCCAAAATACTGGCAAGCAGAACGTGAATATAAACCCACAGCCAATAGTATCTAAAACCTCTTCCCACAGTTTTGACATGATCTAGTATTTTAAGGGTGGTGTTTGGTTTGGGGTTTTTTTCTTGAAGGAAGGGATTTTGCTCTCCTTATTTAGCATTCTTGTGACACTGAAGCAGGGAAGAGACATCATGCATCTTGAGAAGGCACTAGGGCCCCTGTAATGTGCAGTACACTTTTTATTTTCTTAACATATAAAACTGCATAAATACTATTTTTTGAAAAGCTATTGCAAGAAAAGTCTGGGTCAATAAACTGCCTTCTCTTACTGAGACAGCGGGTTACTTACAGTAATCAGAGATGCTGAAAAACAACTGAGAGATTTTTCTGAATGGAAAAAAGCTCTCCAGGAACTTCAAATTAACAGAAGCGCTTTCATAAAATTATAAAAATGAAATATATGAAGAAAGAAATTTGTAAAAGTAGATTACTATTGCCTTCAGTTGTTGCAACTTTATTCTCATGTATGCAAACCTGAAAGTAAATATGAATAGCAACAAAACCGAAACTTGCTGACTTGCTGTTTTTATCAGCTGTGAACACTGTGAACTTGGTTTATATTTCGCACTATGGTTTGTCTCATTATCTTAAATGACATTTATGGTAAAGTTACATGGTTTTTAAAAAGTATGCCTTCTAACCAATAGTTGCCCTTTAGATGTAAATCCTGTATATTTATAACGCTAAACCAAAGAAACTGCCTGAGTTAACTTATTTGATTATTCACGGAAGAAACCATCCAGATTTTTGAAGCTCGATGCGCAAATGGTTTTTATCGGTGCCATAAATCTGTTTGTATATGAGAAATCTATAAGTACTATTACCTTTTGATTGCATTTAATATTCAGAAACCAAACAATACCCTGCTCTGCTTCTGATTTTTTTTTCAGTTGCATGGCATTTCAAGCTTAATTTAAACATAATAATAACTACATCTACATCCAATGCCTTGATTTGATTGGCAAAGCCACCTAGACAACCACACACATTAGGAGGATTTTTCTTAAAGTTTCTGTGTCTGGGAATGCTTCAGACAAACTTTGCTTGAGTCTTCTGTGGGGCAAAGCCTTAATTAGAAGATCATAGTTTTTAATGTGACTTTGCACTGTTTAAAAAAAGAAGTAGAGATCAAACTATACTTTCATAAATGGCAGTTTAAAATATATTACTGGAGATCTGTAGACTTGTAGGAAAAATTACAAGAAATCTGAAGAAATATTCTTAATGGGTAAGGTTTGAGAGAGATATATATATATATTTGCAAAAATATTAAATAATAGACAATATTCTGTCTTTAAAGAAAATACTAAAACTCGTGGTCAGTTTGTACAGTATTTCACAAGATGTTTGACTTTCCAGGCTGTTTTGGTCACATAACAGTGAGTAAACCGTGATGAAAATAAAGCTCAGTAATTGCCTGGTGTTTTGTTCTATATATGCAAACATCTGATTACTCGTGTGGCTAGCAATGTGATAGAAATTCTCATGCAAGCAAAGAAGCTTGGTTCAGGCACAAGTGATTTTATTTCTAGTTTATATCCAATGGTGTATAGGCTGTGTCTGTATCTCGTGGTTTACTTTCCAGTGTGTTTCCAGACTTTATCCTTGGTTCTGCCTACACTGGTGGTCTATATTAGACTTCAATCAAATCTCAGTTACAGATCTTGAAAAGGGTGTGAACAAGGTTTTAATGTGATTAGAGACTGCAGAACCAAAACCCTTAAAATCCGTAAGAGCCACCATCCCCTGCTTGGCTTGGTGCAAAATCAGCTCTTAACTTGACAGTGAGGGTATCTGGTACCTCCTCAGCAAATACTCCTCAATACTGCAGTTACTGAATTCCTCACAAGATCTTCAAATGAACATCCATTCTCATAATCATTTCTTCTGGTGGGCTGAAATGCTTTAGCTCTGACTGCTTATGAATATATTTACTCTTTTGGGGATAACTTATCTGAATTCAAAGCCTAAGCTTTGTCAGTGCAGGTGTTTTTATGTGAAGATGGCAGACTTAATGACTGCATTGAAAATAAATCTATTATTATAATACTCTTTAGAGGAAAAAAGGTAAAGGCAGACACTGTTTATGTTTGGTTTTTTTCTTAATGAATCCTACTAACTCCCACCCTTTACCATTTCTCTTTACCTTTGAATTTCTCCACAGAGAAATTTAAGTGTTAAATTTATCAGAGATTAAAATTAAGAGAAGTGTAAATTTTTTCCATGAAGAAATTTAACTGCAGGAATACATTGGTTTGTACTGATTAGTTTTATTCTAATTTTTTATACAGTATTGACAGGTGCAGTGTAAAAAGTATTTTGTCATTAAAATGCTCTCTATGAAACCATGAATAAACCCATTTTTTCCACAAGCAGCTTTCCAGTAAATACATCTACCAGCGGAAGCCCAGGTGCCATCCTCTGTTGCGTGTTTGTCCAGCTTGCAGCACAACATAAAAGTCTGGAGCCCTGGTCTAAGTCCCAGATGTGAAAGCTGTCCTTGCAAGGCAGACCAAGGCTCAGCACGCTCCTCTCTCTAATCCCGGAGGCTGCAGCTTGGCTCCGCCACCTGCAGTGTGTGCAGAAGGACTTCTCCTTCTCCTGGGCTTCAGAAGTCAGTCAGCACCCCTTCAGGTGATATGACGAGGGCTATCGCACTCTCTGGGTTAGTAAAATGGCATGAAAGAAAGCTTTTGTGAACATTTTAACTATGCCATTGGATTTTTCTCCCCTTATTTCATCTTTTGGGTTTTCCCTCCTCTCCTCCTGGGGGAGGTAGTAGAGGACTGTATCTTATGATTTATGGGAGCAGTTGCAACCACTACCTCAACTAATAAGAAAGTGAGTAAACCAGATTTATAGGAACTAGTTAAATAGTCCTGAAACAACTTCTGCTCCAGGCTGTGTTCAGGAATAGGCGTGCTTGGTTAGTAGGATATTAATTCTGCAATTTCCTCTTAAGAGTGAACTTCTGAGATATGTGAAGTCCTGCTGACAGCCGTGGAACTTGCCATGACATTCTGCCCACATGGAGAAAACTGGAGCATCTGGTTTTCTTTAATTGCGATTAGAGCAATGTTTCTTGAGAATTGTTCAATGAAATAGTTTTTCAAAAGAAAATCTTTGAATCCAAACTTCCTCCCACATGTATCCCAGAAGACCCAGCTGCCTGGTGGCCGGTGTGTTGGCACACAGTGTAATCCAGACACGGTTACTCCAATCACAGATGGATGGCTCTGTGGTAGAGTTCCTGGCTACTGAGGGACAGGTCTGTCTTGCTTTTGGTGTAAAACTTCAAAAAGCTGACCCTTCTTCTCAATGTACCTCTGAAAGTATTGAAGTATCTTATGGAACAGAATTCCTGTTTTCAGACTAGTCTCATGTTTTAAGTCTGGATTTTCTTCTGACCCTGAAATTCTGATGATATTTCTAAATGTATTTGTTGCTATGTTCTTAAAAAATGTAGGCTGAATTTCAGGGACATTTCCACTGCTACTTTGTTCAAGAAGGATTTATGCTTCTGGGAATTAGTCCTGTAACAATTCTTTGGCAGACTGTCACTTTGCATCTTTGGGTTTTAGCTTTGAATTTGGCAGGAGATTTTTGTCCTATTTCCAAGAGAAATGAGACCTGTGTGGCTGAGCTGCTTTTCTTTGCTCCTCTTTTCCAGTGCCTTCCCTCAAATAACTGCTGAGCCAGTTGACCAATTTCAGTCAAATTTGATGGTAAGAGACGTGAAGTTTAGGAAGAAAAGAGGTGCTTGAGTATGTCCAAGGGACCCAAATTACTGCTTTTACCAGGGAAAAGTGATCCAAAAGCCACCAGTGAGCCCCTAGACTTTGCACCAGCCTCAGTGGAGGCTGTTACCTGCCCCAGTGGAGTGGTCAGGGAGAGATCCTTTGGGACCTGGCACCTCAAGGACATGGGAGGCACCAGGGGACAATAGCACAGTGAGGTGCTTGTCAGGGGATTTACACTGAGGCACCACTAGAGCAACTTGTTAGCTCGTTCTTGGGTCTTTGCAGTGTGACGGCAGCCAGGTAATATACTTTACAAAAGGACCAAAGAACATACTTACCTTGGGGTGACTAAGTTAGCCAGAACTGACAATCAAATGTTAAATAATTAAATTGTTTTAGCTATTAATTGTAAGTGAATGTTGTTTTTAATTGCACCTTAATAATGCCGTGCCCTTTATAACCAAAATTAATGTTTTCTGTCTCTCTGTTTTTGAAGTACATGTCAGTTTAATTAAACTATTAATGGTAGACAGATTTTTAAGCACTTTATATTCTTCATTAAATTGTATCTGTTCAACAAGCATAAACAGGAAAATAGACTCAGTTAGAAGCAGATTCACGTTCTGCCTGATAAATCATTCATCATCAGATAAGATGATGAGGCATGCTTGTTTTTCAGTAGGCTCACAATGATAAACAAATCCACTTTTATATTATAATATTTATTGAGTTCACAGAAAAATAAACAAGACTGTTCACTTTTTATATTAACAGGCGTGAAAGCTGTTGCCTGCGTTTATGACTGGTCAATGAATGGAAAGCAATATCTTGATGGTCTGAGGGTCAACGTTAGTTCGTTTTGTCTGAGGTGCTTGTTAGCAGAATATTTCTCTTGTCTAAGATCTAGTTCTTTCAGGGCCATTCAACTGCAGTAATGATGAATATTTCTACTGTTCCTGCTGTGTTACCTAATTGTGTCTGGAAAGAATTAAAATATCTTTTGATTTGGCAGAAATGATATATTTGTAAAGCAAATGTTGAGTAAGTCTCAGTCCTTGTAGGATCCATTGCAGGAAGGCTGATGAAAACAATGTTTTGAAGATTGTACAAGACAGAATTATGGCAAGGTCATTTCTTCTCTGGTGGTAGAGTCTGCAAATCCTAATGGGCTGTTAATGGGCTAACAGGCAGAAATTAGGAAACACTGCATCATGATACATTCCTGTGCATATTATACAGGCAGACAAAGATGTAACTGGTTATAATAGAGACAACAATGTCCTTCCTTTGTGTGGCAGATCAATCAATAGCCAGGCATGTGATCTTGTTCACTATTATGTTAGTAATGAAACCTTCTTGTGATGTGACAACTGTGGAATAACATTTGGTCACAAAGCTGGTGTTAACAAGCACAACTGGCACTCCGGTAATTAGACTGATTTCTGGTCTACTTTCACAGATTGTCGATAAATGCAGTAAACAACAGGCTGCTTTCTTTCAGAACAAGTTATATGAAGTCGTCATCCATTTGGCGGTATGTACTGTACTCTCCTTCATTTTTTATTAGACTGTGGCAAGGTGGGGATGTGCATATATTTCTTTATAAAATCATGTTTCACAATAGAAACTTTGCATGCATTTTTTCAATGATTTCCTAATTAACCTTAGCCTTTTTTCTCTTGGGGAGAACGCTAATTTCTCAATTACAGGTAGGCAGTTAGATGGAGATGTTCTTCCTCAAATTTCCAGTGTTCTCCTCTCTGACAAAGCTGTGTCTGCTGTGGATAGCCATTAATATTGTTTAAGAATAAACTGAAATCCTAAAAGCCATAGATTATCCTTGGTTTTAAAGGGCAAGAATATAGATCATATACAATGGTAGTATAATTTGTTAAACAAAATAACTAAATTCAGCCATAGATGTGCTAGCCAGCTTTTCCATCACCAGTTTAGGAGTTATATCAAATCTCATTTGCTGTGCTTTGCTCTTCTCTTAGACCCACAATAGTGGAAAGCTGAACTGTAGTTTGGACTTTTCACCTGCATGGTAGAGTTAAGAGGTGACAGCTCCTTCCCTAGGTCCTGTACCACCTCCAAGCCCGTAGCCTAGCTTCGCACATAGGAAAATGTGTGAGTGCTGTGGTTCTGTCTCTTCCTCTTCTAAAGCAGATTAATTGAGTCAGCTCAGGTATGTCTAGGGGAACAGCTCAGTTTATTTTGCACTGGCTATATGGCAAAGCTTAAGTTGGAGGCACTGTAATGTGGACACTATAAACCAGCATGAGTTTCTATGCTTGTCCTTTCACAAGGCTTGGTCAGAAACTGGAAATAGTGGGAAAGGGACGGTGAGTCATGGCAGTGTCATGGTGTGTCTGGGCACTGGTGATACCTGGCACTTTGCTCGGATTTACTGAAGTCCAGCTCCTTGCTGATCTCAAGGTTCCTTACTGGTACGATTTGACTGAGAAGGGTTTCCTTCTCATGCTGAGCCATGTTTTGACCACTTGCTGTAACTAAGTTCACATTATAAGATCAAGAAAGCAGTGAGCGTCTCTTCATGGCTGTTATCAATGGTCGCCAGATCCTAATTCCCTGTGCAATCAATGAAAAGCAGTAGGGAGGAGTGTTTTACAGTAGGTACCTAATTTTATGCAAGATTAAGGCAGGAAGATGCCTCATTAGCAGTCAGTGAACATAAAAACTAAATCCACGCTCGTAAACCAGGGAGAGGTTTTGGACAAGTTCACTCAGCCATAGGTATCAAGAAGTTACAGGGTATAAATAGCAGTGAACGCAGAATACTAATCTGAACAGTTGGAAACGAAGATCAGAGGTATCTGTTGCTGTTCCCTTCAGAGCACTCTCTGTTCTGACAAACCACTGAGAAAGACCAATGAGGCTGTGCAAGGCCTGTAGGTTTGTACTGCTGAAAAGCCTATAAGGTCCTAGGAAAGGAGAACTGTGAAAAGTAAGATAGGAGTATATGAAGGTTTGTCTGATAGGGCAGAACAGTGTGTAGGAAGGGTTTATCAAGAGGTCTTTGGGTGTACCAAAGTGGGTAGGGAAAGGACAGGGTAAGAGTCTCTTCTCTGACGTGGCTGGCTGAAGATGGTGGTACAAGTTTGAGTGACACCTCATGTCACACAGTCCCAGCTTGTTTGGGAAGGGACTGCAGGAGGGCTTAGGTCTAACCTCCTGCTGAAAGCAGGGTCAGCCCTGAAGCCAGACCAGGTTGCTCAGAGTTTTGTCTGGTCTGCTTTTGTGAACCTCCAAGGACGGAGATGATGCAGCTGCCCTGGGACCCTGCTCTGCTGCTGTTCCCCTGCACAGAAATCACACTTAAAGTATGAATGTGTCTTTTCACTGATTTCTTCAGTTCCAACATGAATCTGTTTGTGGCCAATGCTTCTCAGAGCTACACATAGATTTCTATGGCTAAACCTATTGATAAAAGACTCAAATCTGCTGCTGATGCAGCACTGAGACTGCATTCACCTGTCAATGGGAGTCTATAAGCAATGAATCTTTTTTGCTGCATGACATCAGAAAATAAAAGTCTTAGCTGCTGGAAGAGACTGGGTTCAAGCATCACTAGCTGCAGTAGACAACAAGAACAATCATGTCATTTAAAAGAAGGGGTGGGTTGGTCAGAGCATGTGTGAAAGCATCATATTTTTGGAGAAACAGCCTATGCACTGGGAAGGTAGCCGAAGAAACAAGACAAGGAGATGTTTTGCCATTCATATCATTTAGGCTCTGCTGTTTTGAGGAGGTTTTACCACACAAACGACTTTGTCAAAGGATAGCAGTGTAGAATGTTTCCAGCTACGTGGCTGGAAAATCTTAGCTATAGCTGCATGGATTTAGACCTTCCCAGGGCACTGTCTGTAGAAAAGGTTTATGTCAGGAAGGAGCACGGTGTTCTCCCTTCTTAAGGGTGTATTTCACATTCTAAATCCATTTCTTTGGTAAGATTGAATAAATTCTAGTTCACTAGCTTTGATTTTTTAAAGAAATGGAAGGAATACAGCACAGCTAGTGACAGGGAAGTTGCCTTGGCATTTTGTGTTTATCTGCCATCAGTTACTTCCATATTAAATTGTTCCATTTACAAGCTAGTATAATTTTTTTTCTAAGTGTCTGCTGCTCCGTCTAGTTGTGGAAAATGAAGCTCAGTTGTTTATGACCTGCACTGTACTTCATCACTAACCTTCAGCAAGTGTACAAGTTCTGGAATGAGAATAAAGCTTCACTGGTGGTGGCACAGCATGAAGCAAAGTATAATGCATATTACTGTTGCACACCTGTGCTGGCTTTCCCTTGCTTATTGTGATAAGTTTTCTTTGTAAGCAGGCAAAATAGGTATAGCTTAAGGTGCCAGTCTTCTCTGACTGGTGTATCTGGTTCTCATTAACATTAATCAGTAAAATAGAAATATATTGACAAGAGAGCAGACACTTGAGGAAGCAGGTAAGTGCAGGAACAAGGTGACATTTTTGTAGTCTCTTTTCTGACCATAAAAACTCTTGAACAGTCATATAACGGAACTTTTAGACTCTAAATATAAAGATTGCATAACATGTTTGTATTGCTTAATAACTGGCAAAAATCTACTGAGGAAGGCCAGGTTTGGTCGTGACCTTTGAGAAAACAGGGTGCCAACTTCTCCCCACCCCATTCTTGGGCTTGTCCTCAGTAAAACACTTCTTAACACCCTTCCCACACTCTTAACAGTTATCTTTCAGTTTTCATCTTGCCTGTGGAAATGATTAGTTAAAAATTCATTAAGAAGGAAGCTTTGTCACTATCTAGAGACCTCAGATTTTTTTTGCACCTTTTCAGTCTGGTTTTGAAGGCTGTAGACACGTGAAAGAAGGTGAGAGGAGAAGGGTGATGATCACTGGTTTTCTTCTGGCAAGGAACAGAGGTGTTGTGATTCTTTGGGATCTCCAGCAGCCTTTCGTGTCACAGCCCATACAGTCCACACCTATTGTCAAGGGAGGTGGACTGTGATGGCTGGGGCAAAGGGCTCAGCTCTTGCTGAAATGGCAAAGGTGGCAAGCATTTCCCCAGTGGTTAGTTTAGGTAAAAACGCTTAGTTCTCTGGATGTCTTCTTTCAGACATGCAATATATCTGTCTTTCCAATTTCTCACCGAGAGTTAGATCCTGAATTTCTAACATGGCTAGATAAAGCAACGAGCCAGAAGAAATAAAAGATCAGCTGAGGAGGTTTCTAAACTAGGTTTACTGGGGACCCTCAAGCTCCTTCTGGCTTTTCAGGCTGCAGCAGTAGCCAAAAACATTTATTCCCATTTCCATTTAGCAAAGAATATTTTTTTTCCTTCTTTTTTTTTTCTTTCTTTTTTTTTTTTTTTTCTTTTTCCTTTCAGATATGGGCTTTATTGCAGTTACTTATTTTCTGTCTTTCACAAATTCAATTACTGAAAAGCTACTTCTTGGATGCCTTTAGCTAATGTTCTGAATGTACTTTGGAAACAGCTAGACACAGATATGATGTATAACAGCTTTTTGGTCCAGTAGTAAAACTAAACCCAACCCAGCTGAACCTGAATCAGACAGTTTAATAAGTTTTTCACAAAGTTAACAAAAAGTAAAAAAAAAGGTATTTTCATTCTACATCCAAAGCTAAAAGTTGAAATATTTGATTGGGTTTTTTCCTCTTTTTTTTTAGTAAGTATTCTTTTCAATCATAACGTGTTTTCATTTCATAGTGGTAAAGTTAGTTTTAGGAAAAAAACCACCTTGGAATCTTATAAAATGCTATAAAATGTTTCAACACTAAAAAAAAAAAAAATAATCCCTTCTGCTTTTTCAGCCAAAGCTATGTCCTGTACTGAGCCCAATAACAGGAATTGTCTCCATTTCCCTGTAACTTAGCTTGTCAGCAAAGGCAGCTCTGTGGGGTGGGGGGGTGTTTTGTGTCCCTGCCTGGAGATGGTGGTCAGTGCCAGACACTGCCATAAGCATCATCAGTGGTCTGCTCTGTCCTACACTTGTTAGTGCTGTGCTCCACAGACTACCTAAACTGATTTCAGTCATTTTCTAGGCTCACCTCAATGTGCGGCATTTGTATCTATGAAGCACCTGTGATTATGGTCTAGGCAGGGCATGATTAAAGAAGAGGTACTTATGTCCACAGCTCTTCCAGTGATTTTATCAGACTCTAACCTTTTTATTTAAAAATATATCTGTAAAGAGAACCATAGGTAAGCATACCTAACACCAGTGGTGTCTGTGTAACTACATAGCCAGCCTGAATCAGAGTGCCAAGGAGGGCTGATGGCCCCCTGTGTGTTCACGGTGTGTTGAACCCAAGGCTGTGCTGATGGGAGGACTGCAAGCTGAGCAGGCAGGAAGGACCACCACTACCACTGCTGCCCTTCAGGGAGGACTGCTGCTACTCTGTGGTGCCTGGTATGGGGCCACATCCTGCTGCTCATCAAAGCCATGGGAGGAGGCCCTCCTCTGTGGCCCATGTGTGACCAGGACTCTTGCCTAGAGACGTTGCAGCCTACCTTCCTGCTTCCCAGCTGAGTTTCATGAACTTCTGGGTAAATTCAAAGTCTAGTTACTTTCTCAGTGTTTCTGCTGGGCAGACGGCTTCCTGACACATTTGAGATCCTTTGTCATTTGGAAACATTGAGCCAATTTAGTTAACATTTTAATTTTTGTTGGATTTATAATTGTTGTCATGTGTCAAGGGTCAGTTTAGACAGCTTGGTAAGCTGGAAAAGCTAGCAGCAAATCCAATCAAGTGAATATCCTTTTGTTTCAATGGCTTTTCCTCTCCTTGTTTCAAGCCCAGAAGGAGGCCTTAAGTTGATGAGAAGATAAATTCAATTATACTTAAAGCTGACTTTGGCTCTTAGCTCTCATACTACCTTTCCCCATCTTTGCCATCCATCCTATTGCAATCGTTTAAATTTGCCCCAATAGTAGTTTGCCTATTAGCTTTGCTAATGAATTTACTAGTGCAAAAGACCACTTGCAGGGCTGTCCTAAACATAATGAATGTAATTATTTAGCACAAAACCAGGGCAGCATCTTTTTCTCTCTTGACAAGAATAATTCTTTATTCTCTCATTAGCTATGTGCCTTGGTCTCAGTAAACTAGTTATTGACCTGCTCATTTAAGGAGCTTCACTCTAAATGCTTCTTCCCTTATTTAACTCAGACAAGTTCCTATAATTTCCCCTCACCATGCAGTGCTAGCTGGTAAAATGTAACCATTGTTCATTTGTTGTGAAGAGAGCTGGAAGACAGGAAGCTATTCTTAGATGGATGCTCAGCCTCCTGAGCCCTGCTTGCTTGTCCCTGGTTATAATGGATACAAAACTGTATGGGGCTTAGTAGACATCATGTAAACTCTATAGGAAATCTGAGCCAATGAATCATGGAGACAGACCCCTACTGAGCATTGTGTGTCTGAATAGACTGCAAATAGATAGAAAAGCAGCTTAAGCAAGTGGCTTTCATATGACAAGAATGCATAAATTAGAAATGAATTGAGAGTATCTGTTGTTTTAAGGCAGTTGGATTTTTACTTTCTGTACCATTTCCCTGTTGTAAGAAACCACTAATTACTCAGACTGCGCCGAAGACTGATGCAAGGGTTTTGCATGTGCATAGTTTTTGTTGCTCTTTAAGCATTCTCTGCTGGATTGCTCTGGCTCAGCCTGGTGGTGCCATTCCATACTGCTTCCCCAGCAGCTATACAGCTACCCCGTCCTGTTTGGCAGTGTCTGCTAGGGCATCCTTGGAGACTCCCACCTGGAGCATGACACAGAAACCTGGGGAAAGCAGGACTCCAATGGTGTCAGGGCTTCATAGGCTCACCCTCCGGCAAGAGCACACAGGTCCCCAGCCCCAGCCAGGACCACAGCACCAGTTGGACTGGGATTATCCCATGGTAGAATTGGCAGCCTCACTTCTCACCCTTGCAGTACTCAGCACCGGGTAGCAGTCAGTTGCCCCTGCTCTCCTTGGGACATTCAGTATGCAGGACTCCTGCCCATTTGCACCCTGACCATCAGTGAGGGGAAGGGAGCATGGCATTTCCAGGCAGCCTTTTCCCTGAGTCAGCCATGGGCTGACCGAAGTGGGCATGCTGAGATGTCAAGGAGCAGCATCTGCTTGATCTGGATCTGAGCTGTCCTAAGTCAAAGGGCGGTCTGTGGGTTGAAAGGCTCAGCTCCAAGATGTTGGCCATGCAGTGGAGGCAAGGACGAGGAAAGTGTAAAATCCCAAGACCTAGCCTTTCCCCAGCCTCATCCCAGAAGGGACGTTTTGCTTAGGGATTCAGCAGGTGCCTCTGCTGCATCCATGGTCTGCAGGTGGGGAACAGGTAGCACAGACAAACCACATCTCCTGCTGATCACACTTTCCCACCCTCCACTCAGTGACAGCAAGCCAACCACCCAAGAAGCAGCTACCATCTCCCCAGCTCTCTCGGCAGCACTGTCACAGATCAAAGGCCAGGAGTGGTAAGTTTTTGTCCTCTCCCCCTGCCTTTCCAGCTGAGGCCCAGTGCACTGTCTGTGCTGTTCCTCTGGAACACTCTGTCTCCTGTTGCAGCCTGTGTGACCCCTGTGGGGTGCAGCTGGCCAGGGGTGCAGAGGGCCCTCTGCCAGCAGCAGCTCCAGCATGGCACGGGGCAGCGGAGGCTGATGGTGGAGCGGGCAGAGATAGGGCAGCCTGAGGAAAAGCTGGCAGTTCTGGTGCAAGCTCAGCTGCCGGCCGTGAAAGGGATGTTTCCCTTTGAGGCAGTACCATGTTGACTAGAACTGCTCTCAAGTCTCCTGCACACAGTGAGCTGCTTGCACAGGCAGGGTAATGGTGCTCTCAGGTCTCGGAGACTGTGGTCAGGTGCTTGCATTTGCAGGAGAAGGGCTGAAGCTTGCACCTGCTGTGGCCTCAGCAGCAGCAGAAATCACTGCTCTGGGGCAGCTGATGTGGAGGTGATGGGTCTGGGAACAAAGCGCTGCTGGTTTCAAGGGCTGGCAAATGGAGCTCCGTGCAATAGCTGATGCAGTTTTGTTGCTTGCTTTTTGATTGTTTTTTGCCTTTTTTCAGTGCCTTTTTTGTTAACTTTGCTATTTTCTAAGATGAAATATCCTGTCTATAATTGTTCACAGATTGTGATAATAGATTGTGGGCAGATGGCCCATAGTCTGTGGTCCAGCAGTCTTATGAAAGAGCCAGACAGCAGCCCTTGGTTGTGTTTATAAAACACTGGTGCCGCAGAGTTGCGGTTTCTTGTGGCCCAGTATGGGCCACATCTCCTTCTGCTGTTATGATCTAGGTTTTTCACTGAGTCGTTTATGCCAGAAGCCTACATAAGATCCCTGGATATATATAATCTGTATGGCCACTGATAAGCCTCCAGATGGACCTTGGGAACCACATTTCTTCGCCTTTGTCTGGGGAGGCAAAGGGCGTCTGTGTCTTTTTAGGTGGGAAGAAGGTGGCACCTGAATGACTTCCCTAAGAACAGAGGAGAGGGGAACAGCCAGGACTGCTGAGAGACCCTGTTTGGGGGTGCTGAAGCTCGGCAGTGAGGGCAGGCTGGGAAACAAAGGGGCCGTGCCTGTGGGCAACCTTTCAGGCTTGGTCTCCCATGGACACCTCACCTTGTCCGGCACCTCTGCTGATGGTATTGCAAAAGCCTGTGCCATGTCTACTATTGCCCCATCTGAAACAGTTCAGTTTCATGTGAAGCACTTGGCAGGTCCTGCAATTCCCAGCCCCTGTGGTCTGGGGAGCTGCTCCAGGGCAGCAGTCAGGAGCCTGAACCACCCCACGTACACCTGTCTGCTGGCTGTGGTGTGTCTGTGTTGTGCAAACAGCAATAAATCTATGGAAATGTGACTTGCATGGCATAACGTAAAAAAGCATTAGATTTTGATTTACAAGTGAATATAAATTCCAAACTTTCCCACTGCAGAATGTTAGTGCAAGGTATTCATATTTAAGAAGGGAAAATAAGGCGCTGTATTTTAGCTGCCTGGTTTTCTCAAAATTATTCTTAAAAATCTAATGTTTTTAATAGAAAAGCTTTTAGGGTAAGTATTTGATATGAGGCAGCTTACTTTCAGGGTGTTTTTCCATTTCTCCTAGGTAGATTCAGAAAAATAAATGCTTTTTTTTTTAAGCTAGCATTTGTCTGTTTGAATGTAATTGTGCTGCAAAAACTTAGCAATAAACACCTTCACCTTAGGGAAAGCTGGTTAACATTTTCATTGCATTTTTATGTTTGAATAATGATGCTTTAATATATCTTTTTCTTGACTGTAATTCCCACTCTCCTTATAAGAGTAACTTGGCTTGGCAGTGCATGAATGCTAAGATAAAAATGAGACAAATTAGGAAGATGTCTATTGCCAGTGAAGAAGGGGCAGCAGGGCAAGGTGGTATGACTCAAAAGTATTGTTCAGAACAGCCTTCAGCCAGAGATTTAGAAGGTTGTATACCTTAATTCTGTTCAAAACTGTTTAATAACAGGTTCTGTGGAGCTTGTTGGTGTGTGTGACTGCAGGACCAGGTCTGAGTTCCTTAGTCATGACTCATGCAGCTGCCCACCATTGTGTGGCTCTACAGGAGATAGGGAACGTACAAAGGGTATGCCATGCACCGGAGTGGTCCCTGATGCTTGCCAGTATCTGAAAAAAGTTTTCTTCACGTCTTGCTGAGGACATTGCAGGGAGTTCTCACTGCTTCTTAACTTGCTGTACCCTGAAAGGCAGAATTAGTTTTGGATGATAGCATTTTTCTAATGGCCCAAGTTTCATTTGTAATGGCAACAGCTGATACAAAGGTAGCACATACGTAATACGAACCCCTTCCCAGTCCTCAACAGAGTGTGGTCCTGTGGCATCATGTTTTTCCAGTTGGTTGGTATGTTTCTGGCTCTGATAGCTGCTATTTGCAAATCCTCATTAGTTATTTCATGTGAAACATGAGTAAGGAAAGAAAACAGGGTGATTGCAGTCACTTAATTCTACTTACAGATCTTTCTATTTCTTAACAGTCACTGGTTTTCCATGAAAAATGGTTTGGCACTGAAATATTAGAGTGTAAATTGCAAAAGGAAGATTAATATGTCTCCCATCTTGGCACATTTTCCCATTATATCATTAGTACTGAGACCTTAAGTTTAGGTTGTTTTTAGAGGTTTGATATAACTCAAAGAAATCTGAGGTTAGTTAGATTTGATGCACGCAGTCATATTGGCTCTTTTCTTCTACTACTAGACTGGTCTTTAGTGCAGGTTTAGTTAGATTTAATTATCTATTTTTTAACAGAATCAGCTGTGTCTCAAGCGATTATTTATAATTTACTTACAGCACTCCCACAATTAACTAATTGCTAAAATGAGGAGCAGGGCAAAACATGATGTGTGTTAGGAAACAGCGCTGAGTTACGAGTTCTGGCTGTGCAAGACAGAAACATGATAAAGGTAAGGGGAAACTGTATTCCCCAAGATTTATATTTGAAAATGTGAACACAAAAGATGAAGGGTCTAGGATCATTTTTACTTTTAGAGGAAATGTCCTTTTGAGGGTTAAGGTGCAAGCTGTTTCTTCATCTCTAGCAGTGGGCTTTGCCTCCCACCCACTAAGAGAAGAAAGTGCCCTGTGACACTGTGTGGACCTTTGGTGAAGTTACCTTTTTGAGTTGCTCTTCAGGAAGCCTTTTCTTGTTCCAGCTTGTGAGACTCTCAGGTAGTCTCGTCAGAGCTGTTATTTCCAGCCTCATTGTCCACTTGTGGTACAGTACCTGAGCCGGGACCTTCCTGTACAGCAGAGAGCATAGGGACACGTGTCCCCCATCACAGACATCATACGATTTAGCAGAGAGTTGGAAGGGGAGACAAAAAGCCCTGTAATCAAAGGCTTGTGCTGTATGATAACCTTGAATCTGTGATTTATTTTTCTTCTCTGCAGATCTGTATTTGTATCTAAACCCATCCTTTCAAGCTCCTCTCACAAGACTGATGATTTCTTGGCATCCGAAGAGAAGGGGGTCACTGGTGTTTGGAGGAGGAGCTGAAGTAGCAGCATTATATAAAGAGTAAACACTTTAAGAGTCAGTAAATGAAAGCAATGTACTTTGCTCCAATACTCATCAAACAGAAAGAAGAATCTGTCTCAGCATGCTATAGGATGATCATTAATTTTTAATAGTGTTAATGTTTATTAGTGACAGATGATTGACTTTAAGTGCCTTATGAATAATAAATAAATGATGTGGATTTTGGGCATCTGCCTTAGATTTGTATGCAAAGCCAGTGGGACTAACCTTCTCAGTTTCAGAGGAGTGTAGCTTCTATTCCTCAGCATATGCCACAACGCAGGCTTTAAGACTTCTCAGGTTTTAGCTCTGATAAACCTGGAAGGCCTTTCTGGCCCCGTTCTTAGGGTACATCGGTTGCTTGGGGGCTCAGGGTGAGAGGGGAGCTCACTGCAGCTCTTTTGGCTAGGGCAGGACTGCTGGAAGGTGCATTATTCACTTTGAGGCTCTGCTGGATTTCATAACACTTAAACACCTGTGTCCATCAAACAGAACACACAGGATCGCAGCTAGAGCTGCTTTTGACTTTGTAATTTCATTGACTGACAGTTTAATATCTATTTATTTTCACATCTGACTCCAGTAGAGACAGGCTGGCATCCTGAATGTCAGGATATTATGCTGACAACTGTGTTTTTTCATTACTATAGGGGGAAAAAAAAAGGATTCTTCATAAGTAAAGAGCTTCTTTCTTCTTTTCAAGCATAGCAACTGTAATAAAGACCAAATTACACTTCATATAAATTTGGTAGTAACCAGTGATAGGTTATGTGTACATATTTATATAGGAACTAGGGCATACAGTTTTCAACTTTCTAGTAATCTGTCTCTTCTATACTGTGAGATGCATGCAATTATATTGTTTAAATAGCTAGAACAATTGCCTTTACCATGGACTCTCATAAGCAGCACTATTTTTGCTTAAATTAAAGGTTTAAAATTGGTCTCTTATTCTGATCCAATTTTATTTGCTTTCTAAACAGAAACAAGAAGCTTATCCCATCTAAATTCTACAATATTGAGACTACTTAAGAGAATGTTTCAAGAAGAGAAAAGAGAAATATGCGTGTTTCAGCGAGGCTGTGCTGATCTTTAAAGAGGGTAAAACTGCTTCCATATTGGGCACCGGCCAAATGGCCGATGACTCTGTAATAATGTTCTCCAGATGTTAGGCAGTTAAACCAGACCAAAATGGCTGTAGCTAACTTACTGTCATTCAGCGCTTACTTTACAAACAGAAAATTTGTATTTAATTCCACTTTAGTTCAATGGATTGTGATTAATATTGTAATTACCCTGATTCAGAGAACTTTTTAGACCAGACTCTTCTGGGTTTTCTTGGAGTGTAGCACTATGCATCAGCCCTGATTACATGGTGTATCCAACTGGGAACTGCCCTGTAATCACATGCCCTAGTGTTCCCCAAACTACTGCATGTTATGGCAGAGCGAGACACAACTGCACCCTGTAAAACATTTCAAGATACTGAAATTAAATTCCATCTTATCCAGAAAAAAAAAAAAAAAAAAAGTATTGCTTTCAAAATTCACAGCTTTTAATTGGTCATCAGGTGACACGAAATCACCTAGACTTGTTTGATTTCTCAGCAGCCACAATATTAATTACTGTCATTAATGCAAGGCCTTGCTTATAATTTTTGAAGTATTTCTGTCATGCCTAACAAATAAGTGCCTTATCTCAATTTCAGGGTGTAATCAGAGCATCATAGTGTTGTATGCATGGGGCCAGGGAACATGGCACTCTGCTGCCAGGATGTAGGGCATCCTGGTCCCCTTTCAGGCATGCAGATGCTACCGCAGCCGTGCCCCTTATGGCACTGCTTCTGGCTCCCCTCACCCAGCCCTGGCTCGATCCGTGCACCCATCCTCAACCTGGCTGGCTGCTCCTGAGCTGTCAGAAGGCTGTGGGCTGTCTTTACAACTGGAAATCCAGGCTCCTTAGGTCACTGGGGAGGCACTTCAGTGCCCACAGTGGTTTTCTGCACTGCACTTTCAGAAATAATTGCACAACCTGTCCCTAAGAGAGCTTTCGGTGTCACGTATCCCTTCAGGAACCTGCCTGAGAGTGACAGCACACCTCACCTTTCCCCAGTAGGCACCTGGGATTAGCCACCTCGCTGCCGTTAGCCACCTAAATATCTTCAAAAAACAGTCCTTTGGCGGATGTTGGGTGATTTGCTATCATCATGCTATACAAATACAGATGCATGGAGACCCACCTGGGTGGTCGAAGGTAAAGAGAAACACAGTGCTTACACTTTTTTTAGCACATAACCAGCAGGGCGAGATTTTGCGTGCTGAAAGCAAAAAAGAAGTCTGTGCAGCTAATCATAGGGGCAATATTTTAAGCCCTGGTAAGGGCTTGGTGCTCTGCTTGCGTTTACAGCAGTGTCAAGAGTATAGCAAGGACAAATGGGAATCTCGCATGATCATAATGTTCCTATTTATATACACATAAAATAGAACAGGGTTTTAAAAGCTAATGCAATTTTCTATTATAACGATACCCTTAATAACAATATGGTTTCACTGCAGAGATATAAACAAATATAATAGAAAATGGGATAATGCTATAAAATAGATGCATTATTTTTGGAATTTGAAGGACACTTGCCAGAAAACATTTACCAACTTATGCAATCCACAGCAAATGAAATACAAGCTTACCTTCTGCTGTTGCCTGGATATAACGTATTTGCTGTGCAGTTTTCTTATCACTGCGGATTTCTAACATAATTAGTTGTTTCTGTTGTCAAGTGTGTAATATCTGACCTAGAATTTACCAGAACTCACTAAACAAATGTTGAAATCTGAAACAAGAGAATACTTTTTAATTCATTGAAAGATGTAAAACTGATAAATAGTGTGTGTTTCCACAGTAGAGCTATACACCAGCTAGATATGCTATGATTATCTCAAGCATTTTATCGAAGTCTTCTGTTTAGATTTTGCATATACTTTGCTGCTAGCTTAATTGAAAAGAACTGTAGTATCCAATTAAAAATTAGGTTTTTCTGCTTTAGATTACTAACGTTTAAAATATTATGGATGAAATAAGAGCCGACCTGAACCAAAACACATCCTATGAGCACATTGTAACTAGCATTTGTTTTTAGAAAATATTACATATTTTATTTATGAAATTACCCTTCTTATTACTTAATTTGTCCCTTCTATCTTTGCTTCTTTAGTTTTTGCTGAAATCACAGAATACTAAAATTCTTACAAGGGGTTGGTTTTCTTCTTTCGCTTCCTCTTCAGTTGTTTGCTGATTGTGTGTGTCTTTCTTTTAATCATTTAACAGTGTTTTGTCATGCAAATGACCATTCCTTTCTCTTTCATTATGAAAGACCTTAACCAGGAGTGCCGAAGCGGACCGCTACATGGTGTTTATTATTGTGTGTTACTTTACCATGTCTTCAGTTATCCACGTTCTTGGCACGCTGGCAATCTGTGCTCATTTTCCCTCCTCTTGGAGCTGTAGGATGCCTGAGGAAAGACACCCTTCTCCCACTGGATGATGAGGTAGCTGGGCTATAATGTGCATTAGCCAGGGGCAGGCAGGCCCCCAGGGTAGAAAGTGGTGCTGCAGAATAAGAAAATGGAATTTAAGAAATGAAGGATGGCTTGTGCCTTCGCTGTTGCTGTGTGACTTCTGCTTTCTGCCCAGTTTAAGGGTATCAGAACTTGAACCTCTCTCCTCCCTCTTACTGAGGACAGAAGTGAGAAGGAATGAGAAATGTTTGTTTTTTCAAGCGTGGTTTGTGATGCCCAACACGTCTGAAGGTGGGCTTGGACTATATTGGGCAGGGGAAAGAGGACCTGGAGGCTGGAGCTGCCTCAGCAGTGTAGGAAAATCAGGAGCGTGGCTCTGCAAAGGGCTGGAGGGGAGTACAGGCGATGTGGCCACGGAGGGGAGGAGTGCTGGGCTACTGTCTGCTGGGGGGGTGCAAGGAGGGAAGTGGGGCGTCCAGGGTACCATGCTGCACACACAGCCCTCAAGGCAGCATCTGGGGCTCCAGCACGCTAACACACATTGCTGCCCACCTCAATCCACTGCCCTAAGCAATGGCCTGTTTGTCCACAGCCATGTCTAAAATGAGCCCTGGGAGATGATTGCAATAGAGGCAGAGTTAGTATGCTTACCTTTACTTGAGTCCTGCTGCCTTTACCCCCTAACGCAATGGATCTTTTTTTTCCCCTGATGCTCCCAGTTGTCTTCATTTTACAGATTATCAAAGCAATATACCACAGATGCTCTGCTTATTATAAAAAATGCAGTTAGGTATGTAAAATGTCAGTCTGAATCCTTCCTTTGCCTGTGCAATGTAGGTTTAAATCTTGAGCAGGGCATGTGATTTCAACTTGCCTTGAGCGTAATAAGGAAGTAATTACTCAGCTGTTGAGAAAGGCCCTAATATCATTACAGATAACCTGAATGTCCAGGCAATATCTGCCTATTATTTGAAATGGTTTCAAAATACATTTAAAAAAAAAAAAATCTCACATTCAAATCACATGGAAATAATACGAGTTATCATAAAAAAGTGTTATGAGATAATTCTAAATGTCAGTTTAGCATATTTTAGCCTATTGGATCTTTAGGCAGAGTTGAATAACATCTTTCATGAAGCAAATGTCTTTTTGGTAAACTGAAAGGGACAATAATATTTAAAGGTCAGTTAACATGGAGAGTTGGTTCTAGTTATTATTATTAAAGATCCAGCTGTATTTCCTTTACACAACATCACCCCACAAATCCTTATTAAAACTGCAAGAATAAACCATGCCTTTCCCTCTTTTCCTCCCTCCCTCCTTCCAGCCATGATCCTGAGATCTTTGATTCTGCCTTCTCTTTTTTATGTGTAACAATTCCTCTAGTGAATAGCATATTCACTAGATAGGAGATGATCCTCACCCTGCTTCTGCCACGCTGCATCTGAGAGAGTCATACATTATAGTTGCTGTCAATGCTGCCAACTAGAGAAACCTCTCATTTCTACATTATATTTCAGCCTCCCACATATGACATAAGCTACCCTGCAAACAGTTGTTTAATAGTTTTGAGCTGATTAGGAAATGGTAGTGATTTCAATTTTTCATTTAAAGAAGAAGTTGCAGTAGTGTGTTGTACGACTGCTACTGGGTTTAATTGAAAACAGGCAGGCTGCCTGCCCATCTAACTGCCCACCCATCCATGACCAATTGGTATTAATAGTCTGTGCAATGCAATGATCCACTTGCACACAAGCACCCTCCATCCCCTGAAAGCTCGCCTAGGAAGGACCCTTTAGTAGGGTGCATGCCTCCTCAGGTGTCTGGAGGGGGCTTGCAGAGGCGTGCTGCAGGCTGGCAGGGTGTGGCAGGCAAGGTGAGGGGTCTGCGCCCTGTGCTGTGCCCCTCTGCACCGCACGGTGACAGCCGGGAGGGGCATGGCAGTGGGGCCCGGAGGAGGATTTCTCCCTGCAGCCCCTCTGCAGCTAGCTCTTGCCTGGCCTGGTGCTTGAATGGTGCTCTGCTTGGGTAGGTTTGCCCCTTGCCTCTTAGCCACCTACTCACAGATGTTAACACATGGAAACGAATAGCAATTAAAAAGCAGCTAGCCACAATCCGCTTTTGAAGCCTGCAGGAGCCAGTATGAGCTGTAAGGGAGGTCTGGTGCACGGGATGGAAGAGTTTGCTCTGCATTCATGTCTGTGTCTGGACGCTGCTCTGTGCTGTGCTCACAGCCCTTTCATTACCAAGCCAGCCTTGAACAAAGCGGTGATTAGTTGTTTTTGCTGAGGATCCCTGATGGGAATTTGCTGCCAGGGACTGGCACTGAGGAGGAGGGTGTTGGCATGAGCGGGGTGGGTGGGGTGGCCGGGGAGTGAGTGGGGCTGCAGGCTGGGGACTGTGGTGGGAGGGGAATGGGGACTACGTACCCCATCTATCCCTTCTGGGATCCAGGTCCTATTCGCTCTTACCTTAGGAATGGAGGTGGAAAAGGAATGACCAAGATGAGGAGATGGGGTGATGCTTTGCTTTCTTCACAGTGCTGGGTGTGGAGAAATCAAAGTGATTTGGAAGCCCTTTCCGTCAATGTGGATATACAGCAGGGCCGGAGCAGGCTGTTACCCTGCTCCCAGGCACCTGGATGATGAGCAGGGACAGTGTGTGCCAGGCCCTGTTCCTGACGGGCAATTCAGATGGAACTGCCGTATTTTAACATATAGAGAGACTGTACGTGATGTGAACTGTGCTGTGTCTGATGGTGCCAGTGCAGGGGCAGCCTGGGGGCCCTTTTCTTCAGTAGCGATGTAGCCTGTGTGCCCAGAAATGATGAAGGAAAATTTCCTGGTGTTCAGTGCACTCAGTGCTTCTCTATGCTGAGCAAGTCTGCTAAATGCAATGTGCAGGTGGTAAAATGGCTTCCATGGACAGACTGCGAAGGCTGACTGGCAGATTTTTTATCCTAAGAAACCTCAAAAAGAAAGTCATACTTTCTATTTTCACATAAGCAGAAATGTAATGTTATGCAAACAGAATGTTTTTCTGCAAGCTGTGGCTATGATGGGACATACCAGTGCCAGTATCTAATTTCTTGTTACTGCTAACATGGACACGAGGATTTGGTGGGTAGTGCTCCCATGACCATAGACTCCAGGAAGAGGTTTTGGTCAAAGCAGAACAACGCTTTGCCTGTAAACTGTGTTTGTCCAGAATCAGGCTGGATCCTTGACTGCAAGTTAATTACCCAAATTACCTGATGGTGCCTGTCAGGAAAAAGACCCACTTGGAGAAGGACCATGCAGACCCTAGCGTGGTTGCTTCCATGCAGAGTCATCTGGTAGCTGGTCCTGGCTTTGGGAGAGGGAGGAGGACTGGGAGCTTCCAGACATCATCTCTGCTTCAGCAGTTGCTTTGGTCCCCTGAGAGCTGCCTTCATATCTCAGAGCAGTCTGAAGCATTTGGTCCCCCATACATCATGGTTTTTGAGTATTAGATGAGTACAGACAGAGCTCAGAGCCACAGACAAGGAATTAGGCCACACAAGGAGGTCAGTGCTCGAGTAGCTAATGAACACACTGTGCTGTCTCTCCAGCCTGTGCTCTCTGTGTCTCTGTGCTGCTCAACAGCTGGTTCTAATGGTCCCAGCACATGCTGCTGTTAAGGCAGTCAGGTTATCAACAGATCTGCAGGTGACGGCAGCACAGGCAGCTGGAAGGTGTGGAGTGCAGTTGTGTTGGAAAGTTGCTTGCCCTTGGTTATTTTTGCAGCCCACTAAGGTTGAGGCTGAAGAGATCCAGAACTAGCACTGATGGGACACTGCAGAAACCTCCCCTTCCCATTGAGGTGTGAAGCTCCAGCGTGCCGAGCCCAGTGAGGCTGCTCTAGTAAACAGCAAAACCACACAGAAGCGTGTTCAGCCTTCTGTTTTTAAGTGCTGTGGGCTTGTTCACAAGCTCTATATCTATGGTTACACCCTGTCAGAAACTGTGCCTTCCTGTTTGCGTTTTTCAGAGCTGTTTGCAAAGCATCCTAATCTCCTTCCTTTCTTGGTTTAATTGCTAGATGAAATTAAACCACACAAAATTTTTTATTTCCCTGCGTCTGGTGTCTTTGGCTCCCTCTAAGTGAAAGGTTTTACAAGTGCCACTTTCCCAGCTCAGTGTTCTTTCCCCTGTTGTGTGGCCCAGTGATGACCTCGCTGGCCTAAATATAGGCTCACCTCCTCCAGGCACAGGAGAGCAGGACCGCACTGCAGCTGTGGAGGTGATGGGAGTGTTACCTTTCCTTTTAGCAGCTCTGTTGGCTTCCATGATGGAATCTTCTGCAACGTTGCTGCAGCCTGGTGCTTAGGCAGCGTGGGGTTGCCGCTCATCGACAGCCACAGGGCTGCTCGGGGGCTGCTTACCTTCAGTCTTCAGCAGTGCCCTTGCCCAGCCTTGTTGTCCTTACTCAGGGTCTGCAGAAGGCGTGGGTTTGGAGCTGGCTGTGATGGATGGATAGGCAGGGAGGGCTGGGCTGAGAGCTGGGACACCTCCACCTGCTGGGGAGGGAGGCTGGCCACTGCAAGGCTCCTTCGGGAGGTGGGGATGGCATCTCTGGGGCCATGGAGAGCTCCTCTCTCTGGGGAGACGCTGAACGCTGAATGATGCTCCACCTGTCCTTTACCCCTCCGAGAAATATTCTGCCCTGTGCCCTCTAGATGTGAGGAAGCAAATACGATTAAAGAGTTGAAATGCTTTTATTTGTGAAATATTAACTTTGTGTAATATATATTCAAAAGCAGATACTCATTTAAAGGTTATATTTAATATAGCTCTGCTCCAGTTTTTCTTTTTTATTATTATTTTCTTATACATCTTTCCACTTTCTAAGGCAATGCTCCAGTGACTACTGCAATATAATAGCTGCTTTCTCTCTCAGTACACAATTTGACAGCATTTATTCTTTCCTTCAGTGAACATAATTACTTCACATATGGAACCTGTGATAGCCTACAGGCATCTGAGAGAAACCAGAATCATACAATCTGTCCCCTTTGTGAGCTTAATTTACATTCACAAGTGTCATTTTAATAGTGCTGGCAACATGTAGGATAAAAATTACAGGTCAGCTGCAGCATGTCACAGGGAACTGTGCTTAAGTCAATAACATGGTATTATTACATTCTGGATAATTTTACAAGGTAGATCTCACAGGAGGAATTTGACCCCTATTTCTTTAGTTTTCTGCCTTTTGGTTTCCTCCATAAGGTAATTCATTTAGAAATGGATATTGCAAAGCTGCAAACGCATTGACAAAGAGGTTAGGTTGTAGTAGGCATTTCCAAATCTGAAAGCAACACCTTTCCCTTGCTGTAACTTGGAACAGCACTTACAATTACCATGCATCTGGCATATTTAAAAATTTGCACTGTTAATTCTTGAAATTTTTTTCCCCGTGATCTATGTAATCAAAATACTGAGGGGCATAGCATTCTGCCTTCTAATTTCATAGAGTTGACAGAAGTTTCAGCTTTCTGCAACTGATTAGTTTTTAGCCAGCTAAAGTAGTCTCAGGCTAGGCATTTTACAGACATTTTGTGCAAGAAAAATAGTGAGTGTCACAGACATGTTGCGTACAGAGCTATATATAATACCCGATTTAATTTATGTATTTATAACACCTAAAAATAATAACTAATTTCTCATCCTGGCATCTGTAATATAAATAGAAGTGCAATAAATAATCTAATAAAACAACAGGTGATTTGTTTTAGTAAAAATTTGGTTTTGGGTAGAGTGCTGAATCCAAATATAAAATCAATCTCAGTTGCCATTACTGATTATTTTCTGTTTTTACAAAACCCATAATTTACTGCAGTTTAAGTTTTCAAAGTTTATTTAGGGAAATACTTAAGGGCTTGTATAGTTTGTCCCTAGTACCCTGATATTCAAAATGTCCATATATGCACAGACAAGGCAACTACATCCCCAGGTGCCCCCCCCTGCACATGCATACCCACACATATCCATTTTCTGAATCACGCATTCATTTACTCCCCCTGAAATTTGCATCCCTCTCTTGCTGTAAGCACTTTTACTCGTTTGAGCAGCACAAGGGGGAAAATGTCTTTTATCTAATGATTCATTTTCATATCACTGACAGTGTTGGAGTTTGAGTGGTATTTTTAATTAAACCCCCACCCCCCACCCTACAAACCAAACAAAAAACATTTTATTCCTCTGAGGAGGCTAGACAGAACACACTTGAATCTTTAATAACAAATGTGACAAACTAACAACAAGGAATTGGAATGACCTCCCTGTATTTTCTTGGTTAGCCTTCTGCTGGAGTACTCTGTCCAGTACAAGGATCGTGAAAAATTAAAGTAGGGTCAAAAGAATTGAAGGAATGATCTGAGGTCTGGGAAACGTAGATTTTTTACAATGAGAACAGGTCAGTTAATAAACATGTCAAATACTTGGATACAGAAGTACCTAGGTATAGTGAAGATGCCTGCTACCTGAAGACTTGTGGCATGGGCAAGGATGTGACAAAAATACATATAAAAATTCCAAAGAATTGAGATTGAAGCCAGTAAAATTAAAACTTGAGTAAGTTGCACATTTTTGAGAGTGGAGGTAATTAGGCACTGGGAAGGATTCCTGCTGAGACTGGTGGATTACCTATCAAAACTCCATGGCTTTCCAAAGGATGTGTCCCACTCAACCGAGGCGGTGATGCTGGAGATCGGTCAGTTCTGTTTCATTGTCCGTGTCCAAGTCCATTCAGGCCTTAAATCCTCTGAAACCACACAGCCAACCTCTGAAGCCTTGGGTCAGCCTTTACTTGGGAAAACGTTCATTTGGAGCACTGGGAGGTTTTTCCATGTAAGGAAAGTGTCTGTTAGCCGTGTTCTTCAAGAGTCTGGCACACGAAAGTGTTTGCGTTTCACGCTTTACCTTAGTGGGAGACTCTGGTTTTGTTTTCAGCTCTTGGTTGCTGCAAGGGTGTAGGCTGGGAAACAAGAGCTGCGAAAGGCAGGCTGGAGGTACTCATTCCGCCTCTGGAGCTCCCCCACACACCCATCTTAGCATAAAAACTTCTGTCACTGATGTACACAACAGCATGTATGCAAATATTAATATTTTATGTGCCTGATGATCTATTGGCTAAACTGTTTTACCAATGAAATATTTGAAACATAACGGTTTTCATTCTTTGTGATGATCTTGTATGATTTACAGTTCAGTTGCAGAACTAGTATCAGTTGCAGAACTAGTATAATTTGTTCCTCAGGGGATGTGCTGGAGTGTCTTGTCCACCCCTCCTCGGCTTCTGTCTTCCCTCTTGGCTGACGTTAAGTTTATTACTTGCTTGATTAATGGTTGCCATATCTCGTTTTCCTATTCTGGAGAGGAAAAAAAGAAAAGAAGAAAAAGAAAGTTTTACAGGAGAGACTTCGCAGACGGGAGCAAGCCAAGTACAAGGCCCTGCCTATGAAGGGGTATTCTACTTTTTAAAAGGTAAGGGACATGGTCAATTTTTTGGCATGACATCCTCTTCTTACAGGTAGCATACAATTATGCTGACAACTTTTGTGAAAAGAGGCTGAACACACAGTAGGTGAATTACATTCTTGGGGCGAGGACTTGAAGCTTTCAGCTCTCTCTTTTTGTCAGCTTTTGATATCAAGCTTTCTAGAGGTCCTTTCACTGTCACTGCCTGTTGAGAAGATGTTTATTGGTGGAAAAACGTATTTTAAGAGCTACTAAGAGGGTTTCATCAACCTAGTTTTGAAGAAAGGTTTGGTGCTTCATCAGCACTCATTTTGAAAAGAAGCAGTCTTTACTGGCTGGTTTCAGAGGAGTCACCAGGCAGCTGGAGGGTCATGGTGGCTTGTAATCACACCTGATGGCCTGTGGGCATAGTTGGTTTTGCTTTAGTGAAATGAAATAAGGGAGTACTATGCTGAGATTGCCCCAAATGGAGTTTTTCCTGTATCAGGGAGAACTTGTATGGTTGGCTGGGATTGTGGTGCTTGGCTGTGCTTGCCTGGCGGCTCCTGGGGCTACACCCGTGCACTGCAGGCAGCACACCGTGCCCAGCATGGCCCCTCTCCCCCAGTGTGCAGTGTTACGATGGAGGCAAGAGCCCGGATTGGTACAGGCAGTCTGTCATATTGTATTTTCTGGGTGATGGATAAAGAAAAAAATCTACAGATTGCATGTGTGCGTTTTAATTTATCACTCAGAGGATGAAGCTGAACAGAGTCTGTGGTTAATATAAATTTTAAAAAGATGATGAAATGTTTTTTTCTCCCAAGCTGACATACAGTCTTATTTCCCTTACTCCTCCTCCTCCTCAAAAAACCCCCACCAAGCTCTTGTCTCTGATTTGTTCATAAATACAATATCAAACACCTCCTCTGTGCCTCTGATGTACGTTTGAGTCCGCGTGCCACTGTGCTGATTCATCTGGAGGATGCCCTGCATGTGAGTGGTTTGGCACAGTATGGTACAGGAGAGGAATCTGATAGTGAGAAAGGCAGAGCCAACGGCATAATTATGAAGGATTTTTTCCCCTCATACTACTTCTTGTTATTTATTCTTCTCTCCATGTTTCCCTTGGTTATTTCTTTTCCTGAAATGAAAATAACCTGGCAAGAAAACAATGTTTCCACTCCCATCATTTTTTAGGCAAGGAACACCAGGCATGGTTTTTTTTAACGTGCTAACTGACAGATGATTATTCACCAATATTTTTTGTTGAAGCAAGCAGGCTTGTTAACTGTGGTGACATTTTTAGTGATGCTATGATATCCCCGTGTCATTGTTGCTTGATTTATCAGTGTCTAAAGGATTATTTTGTTGAAAAACTTACTATGGATCTTGTGTTTAAGGCTGACTTTATATGCATATGAGCGTGTGTGTGTGAATTTGTATGAAAATAAGGGACAGAACTGTTAAGATGCTGCTTCTGTTTTGGGCTTTTGACTCTGCGTTAGAAAATACAAACTGTAGCCTTGAATTTCCGTTCTTTAAAATGGTATACTTTAAAAGAGAAATTTTGTAATTGAGAGCAACTCAGCCACAGCCATCCTACAGTTTGCATCTATTTACTCCCTCTCCAAATTCCTGACTCACCTTCTCTCATTCCTATACTTCTACAGGACTGTTACTTGCAACCCTCCATCTGCCCACCCACCCTCCCGCTGCAGACACGTGCCATGCTCTCCCTCCCTGACTCGTTCCTCACCACCTGCAATGCACCCCAGCCAGCAGCCTACTAACCAGGCACCCTGTGCCTCCGCACACACGTTTTCATCCTGTGCTGGGCTTCTGTCTTTTGTGTATGGCTTTCATGGGCCTTTGAAGGGTTAAAGCCAACACACCAATGTGGTTGCAGGAGCAGGATGGTAGTGACGTTGGGGAGTCTGCTGGGTCACCCTGGCTCTGAGGGGATGAGGACAAGTGGGGATCCTGTTAGAGAGAACACTTGATGAGAAATGCTTTGGAGAAAAACATTGCTGAAGGGTTAGGCATGAGGAGCTCAGGAGCACCGACATGCTCCAAACGACCCTTGTGCAGCAATGCAAGGGGTGGCTGTGGGTGCAGTAATGTGCAACTCAGGCAGCCAGGAGACTGAAGCAGTAGATATGGTAATGTGAATGATGGGTAGCTACTTGGAGATGCAGCAACCACAGAGAGTTTGTGGGGGGAAAAAAAAGTTCCAAATTGAAAAGAACCTTGATCCTTTTTAAACTCAGTGGAAGTGAATGTGCTTAAATTTCCTGGGAATGACGCTATTGGAAATTCTGTGTAAGTGTAAATGCATGAAAGCCAAAGGAGGTAAAGCTTTCTCTTAATTAGGATGATTTTTTAAAAAAGCAGCCTGGAAATGGGATGCCAGCCACAGCCAGAGCGCCACGGCTCCTTTGTTGTAACAGAGGCAGATTTGCTAATGGGGTGATGTGTCCTGTCTCCTTTCTCTCCTCCAGCACCCGGATTGCCCTGCCCAGGTGAAACACCTGCATTCCAGGCTGCACAATCCAGCTCGGGCTGTACAGCCCTTCACACAGGGGATTGCTGGTCCAGCCAGTGTGGTCTGGGTTTTCTTTTTTTCCCCTCGATTTTAATTTGACAAAGGCACGTGGTGCTAGCAGTCAGAGTGGCTCAGAGGTACAGCTCACCCACCATCTCCAGCTCTGGGAAATTCAGGTGATTTCCAGCTCTCTGAATCAGGTCCACAGGGATTGGTTTGTTGTATTAAATCCAGACCACAAGGTTAAAGTTACATAGACAGAAGGGACAAAGCGCCTTGTTCCGGGTAGGCCCTCAAAATCAGATCGACTGACAAAAAATTGTTCTGTCTTGAGGAGAGAGGTGGGGGAAGGGGGAGGCAGAGCGCATTTTAGGGCCACTCGGGAGCCCTTTATGTGGGTTGTGGCCATTTAGTCTTCAATAAAACATGAATGCTTGCCATAGCAACCACGGCAGCCACCTCTGAGATAGCCATCGCTTTAATAAAGACGGACGTTCGCTGAAGAAAGTCTAACAAACACATGTAGACCTTCTACGGTGCTGTACAAGAAAACAATCTCACTTGAAGAAGCAGTTGTGTTTTCCCAGGAAGGGTGTAAGAGTTAATGCAATACGCTGCCAGCTTGCGCTGCCTCTGCTGCACGCTTGCTCCTGCAAATTGCTGTTATTTGAGCAGTGTGAGCCGGGGGCCGGTGGAGCGGGGTGGGCAGCCAGCAGGGCCGTGCTTCCTGCGCTGCTGGGGGAGCTCGCTGCCCGCGGCCAGGACAGGATATTTTGAATCCTTTCCCATTAAAGCTTGTCCCAAACTCCCCACATGCACATTGAGTCACTTTTCCTGAAATCTTATGCTTGGCAGGCATTTTCCTAAAATGCACCCTTTTGCTTTAATCCCCGCTTAATCTTACAGAAAGATGCAAACAGTTTTGCGATGTCTCTTTGCCTTGGGAAGTCTCGAGGGTGTTCAACAAAATCTTCTGTGGCTTTTTATTCACTTACCCCGAGGGCATGTTGGGGTCCCTCACAGTAAGCAGGTTTGGATATGAAATGCTACTAGATCAACCTCCTGGAAAGAGGATGCTCCAGTTTGTAAAATTTGCAACAAAATGTTTGTTGAGGAAATCTTAGATTAGTCACAGATTAATTGCAATTGTCAGGTATTATTCATCTGTAATAAGAGTGAATTCTGCATTCAAGATTCATAGCAAAATAACATTATTTTTCAAATAGAAGTAATTTAAATTGAAGTAAGACCTTCTAATACCACCATCTGTACAAGTAAATTACATTCAGAGTAATTAAATATGCATATCTGGGCTGTGTACTGTACTGATGAACCAAGTTTTATGGATGCTATATGCTGATAAATCCCTTGGGTATTAAAGATGAAAAATCCATGGCATTTTAAATTCATATAACCATGAATAAGAAAAAAAAAATTTTTTTCTGTTGTACAATTTTGGGGGAATATATTTTTATTAACTTTTCCTGGTTAATTAATATTTTTGCCAAATAGCAAGTATGATCACCATATTTATTAGTCTGACATTTCACAGGGACTTAAAGCTCTGTAAGAAATTTCAGGATTGTATGTGTCTGAATTTATGATTGTGACACAGTCACTCATCTTCTGCAGGTTCCCAGGAAGCAGAGCAGTGCAGTGAAACTGAAATCATTATGTTGACTGAATTCGTTGCTGCCGGACTCACCCCGCCATGAAATAGCACTGCTCAGCCAGTCGGGATTCATGGTCACAGCCCTCACGGGATCATCAGGGTTTATAGTCCATAACAAATACAAACACAGAAAGGAACAATAACAGTGTGATACACCTGACGTATTATCCCACCTTGCGAGACTTTGTCACGAGTACCAGAATAGTGACTGGCTGCACATTTTCTGTCGTGCAGGCAGTTGGGATGGTCACGTAGAAAACAGAAGTCCATGCCTCAAAACACAGCACTGTTGGTGTGGTCTTTGGTGACTAAAGGTCATCTTTATGCTTGTAACACGTTGTTCATGATTTCTGCAGAACACTGGTGTGTAGGGGAGCTTAGCAGGTTTGTTGGGGGTGTCTGAACACTGCAGAAATGGTTGATTAAAGAAACACCTGAAGTCAGTTCTGCAGAGCACTTCAGAAGAAGCCTGAAATCCCAGCAGGTCACCCCTTTCAAAGCAATGAACATGGCCGTATACACAGCACCAAAATGCAAGAGCAAACTCAAGCATAAAGGCACACGGTCAGCACAACCTCTGTTTGCAAGTCAGCTGCTCTGTGTTGCGCAAGGTGACTGATCCGTAGGTATTTTACGTCAACGTAGCATTTCTTATGAAACACAGGGTTTCCCTGTCAAGAGATTTAGTCTACCTACAGCACTTTCACAGTTATCTGCTCAGATTAATCACAGGAGGCTGGCAGTGGATGTAGGACAATAGATCAATTCCTTCTGTACCCCAAAGGTAAAATAAGAAATGGTGACCTGAAATGCAGATAAGGAGGAAACAATGAGGGCTTCATTTCTCCGCTCTAAGCCCTGTGCTAACATGTGTGAACCAGCAGATTGTGTCACCACTTTGAGACCTGCTTATGTGTATTTTAGATCATAGTTTGTGATAGATGGAGGTAGGTGCATGTAGCCAAGAGGAAAGCTAGTAAAAACGTGTGCCAATTGATGACCCAGAAGGTATTGAAGTTTGAATGACATGATTTCTGACCTAGTATAAGGTAGTAGTTTGTGAAAGATTCAGTTGCACCCAGTCTTATCATGCACATGTATTATGCTGGAGGTAGCCACTTTCTGCATGTGCTTTCTTAATCTCTCTTCTTTGGGTGCCTCTGTTCTGTTCCTGAACACCAGTTCACACCCAGCCTGCAGACCCCAGCATCTCCACAGGCTCTACTTCCAGCAGTTCATTTTCTGGAGCTACCACTGGAAGACTAAACAGATTTTTCTTAGCAGATTTTCTAGCAGGACTGAGGTTTGAGAGAAAATAAAAGCTGGAATTTGGGTGCGGATGTGCTGGGTGAATCCTTGAGAAATGGGCTTTGCCAGTAGGCTGTGTGGGATTGCTCCTAGGAGGGCTGTATATAAAAGGCTTTTATAGTACTCCTGAGCAGGCCTGATTTTCAGGTCAAGGTCTGACCCCTAATAGACAATGTACACAATAACACTTGCTGCCTTCAAGCAGCGGAGTGCAGGCTGGAATTTCAGAGAGCCCTATAGCAACAGCCCTAGGACAGGAAAATATGCAAAAGAAACTCCACATATTCAAAAAGAGAAAACTGAAGTGTGAGTCTCTATCCAGCTTCTGAATGTTCGCGTGTTTGTGATCGTTTTTCCATGTTTAAGTCCAGGTTTATTCTAAAACGTTCTCAGATCAGCATTATTAATGTAATGTAGCACAATTCCCAATAATTTGGAAATGGATTTTCCTGTGTGTTTGAAAATGCCATGGTAGGACAAGGACATTAAAAATCTTTTCTTCCTGTGTCATGGTGTCTTGTGTTCAGGATGTCTCCAGTTCTCACGAAGGCTGGAGCATTATTTTCCATACCCTTTTCCCCCCATTTAGCTTCTAGGTACTTAGACAAAATTGAGTAAAGAAGCCTTTACCTGAGAACCTTTTTACTGGTTGCTGTGCTTTTAAAGCTTTAAAAGCTTTTGCTGAAAAGGTACCTATTTTCTTATCACTTTTTTTTTCTCTCTCCAGAAAAAGGGCATCATTTGAAGTTCTTTTTTGGCAGCTGTATTTCATCGTGATACATTATGTCAGGGCACATCAGTCACATGAAGATTTTATGGAAAAAACCGTACCCTTTTTATATGTCCCTTTCTGCAGCCCCCTTCAAAACACGGTGTTTTTTCAAGAAACTCTACAACTATCAACAGCATTATGATACTTGAAACATTGTGGGTGTAATGATTTCATCTTACTCAATTATATAAATGCTACTTAAAGAAGGAATATAGAATTTAATGTGGTGAACTTAGTCATTCTAAAAAAAATTGACCATTTTCACCTTTTACTGATGTTTACTTCCCAGCGTTAGGCAGGGGCTTCTTTTCTTTGTAACCAAGCTAATCCTGTGCTGTTCCTTATTTTACCATGAAATACATTCTGAATTCAGATGAAAATGAGGTACCTTGATGAAAGTGGGCTTCAGGTGTCGCACACTAAGCATTGTACATTTCTATTTGCTCTGATCCTCCAGCACACATAAGATTTCACCTCTTCACCTTTGAACAAGATTGCACTAACTTTGATCTTTTCAGTTTTGTTCAACTCCAGGGAAGGAGCAGCTGCTTGAAACATGTTATCATTTAGACCTTCAGAGGTTCTTTAAAAAAAAAAGGGGGGGGGGGGGGCGGGGGCGCGAGGCGAAAAAAA